>JAYESA010000003.1:65412628-65860128 GCA_036927795.1 Iris macrosiphon | reverse complement strand
GCTGCTCTGGATAGCTAAGAGTAGGGCCCACCTCTATCTCCGAGTGATCCAACACATGACTGGGATCTGTCATATATTGTCTCAACTGTGACACATGAAATACGTTGTACACTCCCTCCAGTGCAGGTGGTAAGTCTAGTCTGTATGCAACTGCACCGACCCTCTCAAGAATACTGAAAGGTCCAATGAATTGCGGACTAAGCTTGTTGCCTCCATCGAAATGAATCGTGCCACGTGTCAGAAAAATACTCAAGAAAACCAAACCGTCAACCTAGTATGAAATATAACCTTAGCACTCTAACAAACAACAATCAAACACAAGTAAAACAAAATAAAAGCTATACCTCAAACTCCAAAGATCTCCGGTGGCTATCGGCCCAATGCTGCTGCCTATCCTGTGCCACTCGAAGTTTATCCCTGATAAGCTTTACCTTCTCGGCTGTATCCACTACCATCTCTGGTCCCAATAAAGCTCTGTCACCAACATCATCCTAGAACAACGGAGTGCGGCACCTCCGTCCATATAACGCCTCAAATGGTGACATCTCGATGCTGGCTTAGTAGCTGTTATTGTATAAAAACTCTATCAAGTGAGGTGATCCTCCTAAGAACCTCCAAGATCCAAACACATGTGAGTAGCATGTCCTCGAGAGTCTGAATAGTCCTCTCCGACTGTCCGTCAGTCTGAGGGTGATAAGCGGTACTGAACTTGAGCCGAGTACCCAAACTAGCCTGCAAAGTCCTCTAGAAGTGGGATGTGAAGCGACTATCCTGATCCGAGACTATGCTCACTGGAACACTGTATAATCTGATAATCTGGCGCACATACAGTTTCGCGAGCTTCTTCATAGATGTACCCACTTTAAATGGCAGAAAGTGGGCTGGTTTGGTCAACCTATCCATGATGACCCAAATTACATCTTTGCCTCCTGGAGAACGCAGAAGTCCCGATACAAAATCTATACTCACATGCTCCTATTTCTACTCCGAAATGGGTAAAGGCTGAAGCAATCCTTCTGGCCTCTGTCTCTCTGCCTTGACCTGCTGGCAAACTAAGCATCTGGACACGAAGCTAGCTACCTCATGCTTCATACCATACCACCATATATGCTTCCTCATGTCTCTATATATCTTATTGGCACCTGGATGCATAGAGTATTGAGAATGATGAGCCATCTGCAGAATCTTCTCGCGTAATACTTCTCTCGGTACACATAACCTGGTATCGTATCACAATAATCCATCATCTGCCTGACCTGAACCTATGCTCTGATGCTCCTCAGAGACTCATCCTCATATTGTCCGGCTCTGACCCGGTCCATCAGATCCGACTGTACCTGAAGTCCCCATATCTGTGCTACGACTCCAAGAATCAATACCTTAATGTCCAAACTGTCAAGATCGACCAATAAATATTTGTCTCTAGTCAAGTACATAGCTACGAAATACCTGCTCAAGGCATCCGCGACTACGTTGACCTTTCCTGGATGGTACTACAAGGATATGTTAAAGTCTTTCATCAGCTCCAACCATCACCGCTGCCTCATGTTGAGCTCTTTTTATGTAAACACATACTTTAAGATCTTATGGTCTGTGAAGTTCTCCACTCTCTCTCCATACAAGTACTATTTCTATAATTTAAGAGCAAAGATAACTGTTACCAACTCCAATTCATGGGTAGGGTAGTTCTTCTCATGCGTGTGTAATTTCCTGGAAGTATAGGCAATTACCTTCCCGTGCTGCTATAACACACAACCCAAACCCTTTCCTGATGCATCACTATAAATGAAAAATTCTCCTGCTCCTGATGGTAATATCAAGATTGGAGCTGTAGTCAATCTCCTCTTCAGCTCCTCAAATGATGACTGACAACCCTTAATCCAGACGAATTCTACGTCCTTCCTGGTTAGTCTAGTCATCGGCTTTGCAAGTCTAGAAAAGTCCTGAACAAACCTCCGGTAGTAGCCTGCTAATCCAAGGAAGCTCTTGATCTCTTCTACTGAACTCGGGGTAGACCATGATTCAACTGCTGAAATTTTTTTTGGGTCTACCGAGATTCCATCTCCTGTAATAACATGCCCAAGGAATTCAACCTTATCAAGGAAGAATTCACACTTTGATAACTTGCCATACAACTTCTCCTTCCTGAGGGTCTCCAGAACTATCCTCAAGTATTGCCCATGCACTTCTAGGGTCTTCGAATATATTATAATATTATCTCTAAAGACTACAATAAACTGGTCCAGGTACTGATGAAACACCTTGTTCATCAGGTTCATGAATACTGACGGGATATTGGTCAACCCAAACGGTATCACCAAGAACTCAAACTGCTCATAACGAGTCCTGAAAGCTGTCTTTAGGATGTCTTCCCTCTTCACTTTTACCTGGTGGTACCCTGACCTCAAGTCTATCTTTAAGAATACGTTCGCTCTGCTCAACTGGTCAAACAAGTCATTAATCCGCGACAATGGATATTTGTTCTTGATAGTGAGGTTGTTATGTGCCCTGTAGTCGATACACATACGTACCGACCCATTCTTCTTTGGTACAAAAAGTACCGGAGCACCCCATGGTGATAAACTGGAACGGATAAAGCCTTTGTCATGTAATTCATTCACCTTCTTCTTCTTCAACTCCGCCAGTTCGCTATTGTTTACTCTATAGACGTGCTGAGATATTGGCCCTGCGCCTGGCACCAAATCTATAGAGAATTCCATATCTCTGTCCGGCGGCAACCCCGATAACTCTTCTGGAAAGACATTAAAGAACTCTGCAATCAACGGATGTGGCGGCTCCTGCTCTTCTACCAAAGCTCCACAGAAATTGCCCTTGCTCTGCTCTGCTCCTCAGACGAACTCAAACTTCGACTCTCCTGGCATCTGAAATAAAACTCTGCCTCCAAGATAATCAATACTAGCTTGATGCCTACTCAACCAATCCATCCTGAGTACTATATCGTAACTCGGAAGTAGCATTATGAGTAAACATACGCTCAGCTCATGGCCTCCCAAATAAACTCTCTAGTTCTTACAAATATCACTGGCCGGGATAATGCCACCTCCGGTCATGATTTTGCAAGTCCTCACCAATGGTTTAGACTCAAGACGATGCCTCAAAGCAAAATATACAGATACAAAGCTATGAGAAGCACCAAAATCGAACAAAACATAAGCTAGAAAGGAATCAAGATAAACTGAACCTGAGATGACATCGCCAACCGGCTCCTCCTCCTCGACAGTCAAGGCAAAAGATCACCTCTGTCACTGCACACCTCTCTACTGCTGATGCTGGGTAAACTGTTGCTACTGCGGTAGAAGAGGTCCTCTATGCTGTTACCCGCTGGTGGTCTAGCGAGTGCCCTCTGTGCCTGTCCTCCACCCTGAACTGGACAAGTTGGGACTTTAGGACAAGCCCGCAACTAATGATCTCCCGAACCACAAAATAAGTATTGGACTAGACTCATCCTACATGCATCCCATCTGTGTTCTTGCTTCTTACAGAAAGTTCAAGGAACTGTTGCCCTCTGGATCTGATGCATTTGCTGAGTCGGCGCTCTAGATGGCCCGTGATACTGCTCCCTCTGATGCTGGTAAGGCCTCTGGTATTACTGCTAGAAGTGAGGCCTATTTGCTAGACCCGTGTTGGTGCTGGATCCTTCGGTGTTCCTCGGCCTCTTACAGCCAAGCTCTAAGTTATCCTTCGCTCTCTGCGTCTGTCTGAGTATCTCCTCGAAGGTGGCGGTAGGATCTCTGTTGGTGTTGGGTTTGACCTCCCGGTTCAGGCCCTTCCTAAACTTTCTGGCTTTGTCTCTAGGGTTCTGACCCTCCACGAAGTGACCTAGACGGTAATACTCTGCTGCATACTCGTCCATTGATATACCTCCCTGGACGAGGTACTGGAACTGACTCTCCAAAGATGTAAGAGCCACATATGGGATGAACTTCTCCTTGAAAAGCTCTTTGAAGGCTTCCCAAGTGAGTCCTGGTACTGCAATCCTGGGGTCTGTCCGAAACCATGTCAAGGCAATATCGAACATCATATACCCCGCTGCCTCTATCTGTAGTACCTCTGGAATCTGTGCCAGCCGTAGGTTTCGCTCAATGTCCTCGATCCACTCATCCGCGTAGATAATCCCCTCTGTGCCCCTGAAGTCCTTTGGGCCCATCCTTTTGAAGTCTATGATGGTACCCGGCCTTGGCTGATACGAAATAAACTGAGGTGGTGCCATTTGTGGTTGGATAGTAGTGGCTCTCTCAACGCTGCAAGTACGATCTAGTGAGCATTCTCCATGCTCTATCGTAGGACCTATGACTGTCGCTGCTACGCCTCTATCATATGCTGGAAGAACGTGAACATCTGCGTCTGATCAACTACTGGTGCTGGAGGTGGAAGTACCTCTAAAACTGTCTGTCCTGTCCTCGGCACTGGAGGTGGAGCACCTCCGAGAGCTGTTGCCGATACGTCCACCTGGACCGGTAAAGCTGACCTCCTGAATATAAGTGCTGGACCATCGTCTGAGGGTGCTGCCCTCAAGGGTGATGAAGTAACTGATCGTGTTGTCACGGCACCTGATTGCTGGGAACGCGTCTTCGGCGACATCCTGAAGATAGATTGAAATACGGAATCAATATTGAATATGATACAATACCATCAAAGAAGGATATAACTTTATTCAAAGTAAAGCAATATTCAATAGATAAGGATTCACAAAATAGATTTTGGAATTTTCCTAAGTGTGATTGAGTAAACTCTCAGCCTAAATCATGTTTCCTAAAGCAAGCTCGTAGCAGTACTCTAGACGAGCACAACTACGATACGAATCTAGACCTGCATGGGCCACCACTAAAAATGTGTCATGACCTTCACCCGGATATTCGGACATGAGTATATGGTTACGTCCAGTCTATGCCACAGAATCAGCGGTAGAACGCTGTCTGGGTTATTTTTAACTATCTAACATCTCAACAATATAATATGGTACCTCTCAATCATCTCAACTCCAAACGGAGGAGCAATATGGTATCTCACAAGTATGACTAATCTCAATCACAAAATAAACTAAGAAAGAATAATACACGAATGGAATAGCGAAAGAAAGAATAAAGATATAATCCACAATCTAAAATAATATACAGGTTATGAATCTCAAAAAAAGAATAGTTTAATACAATCCAACACAAATAAACTAGACCTCCTCGGGCTCTACAACTAAGTCCTCATGGTCTATAGGAGTATCCTCTATAGGTACGCCATCCTGCGGCCCATAGAATGTGGGATACTGCTCTATAAGTCAGTCATCTGAAAAAATATATCTAGTCAGGATTGGAGCAAAGTACATACCTCTGAAAGTAGTTTCAATAACATAATCGAGCATATAAAACAGATAATAGAATAAAATAGAAATTACTAAACATATGAAATAAATAAACAAAATATATACAGGTAATGTATGAGAATATAGAACAACAATATGAATATCAATATGATGAAGTAACTGCAATCTAAACTAGCTAAATGTGCCTCAGAATAAAAGTTCATTATGTGATCGGGTTGGGTGAACATGATCAGGTAAGATAATTACAAGTGAGGTATGTAACCAGAATGTACATGATGTAACAATGGAGCTTTGATCACATAATCAACTCCTACTCTCCTACCCCCAACTAATACCGATGGATCCAATCACGATACGCTACGAACACGAAATATAACTACTAAACACGAGCAGTAGGTGTACACGAATATCATAACCACCGAACACGAGCGGTGGGTGTACACGAATAAGCACACTGAACATGAGCAGTGTGTGAACATGAAATATAATCAATACCCAATATACGCGATGAGATATATGTATACGAGTACTCGCTGAACACGGTAGGGGATAACATCTCCTGACAGGATTCATATAGTACCAGTCCGTGAAATTACTGTGTCAAAATTAAGTATATAATTCTAGAACATGTATATATACAATATTATAAATTAAAAACTATCAGAGAAATGTACTCGCCTGAAGTTCGGAGCAAGGTGTGTCTCTAGATGCCCAAGCTGGTGTCACATAGACCTATATATGGTACATAGCATCAATACAAGATTCAAGAATAAAAATTAGCTAAGATGATGCAATTCTAGGTCAATAAGCCATTTCTAGGTCAAACCAAGAAAATCTAGGTTGCAAGAGTCTAATACTAAGTCACTAAGTCGATATGCTATGAAGCTATGCTATACTAGCTATGCTAAGATACTAAAAGGCATTCAAAAAGTTGTATCCTAAGATACGCAAGTTTCCATATATGAAAATAGTATTTTAGATGTATATACAAGTCAAATATTATAATACTATATCAATTCAAAATAAATGGGATACATTGGCCTTGTACCAATGCGTATCACACATATCTCGATACCCAAACTCAATACCTTGGGTATCGACCCAATACCTTGGTAATACCTTGGTATCCCGAGGTAACCCAAACCACTATGAGTATGGCTAAAATACCCAAAATACAATGCTAACACGAATAACTAACTACTATAATGTATCTTACTACTAACATATAATACCACACTACATATATACATAACTAACTACTACTATACAATAACAACTAATAAAATATATATATATAAATATATATATATATATATATATATATATATATACACACACACACACACACACACACACTAACTGTTTATATTCTAACTACTAACATAATATTAACTTACCAAAATACATCTAACTAACTAGATATAAATACTACACACTAACACGTAACTAAATAACATAAACCAATACCCCATAAACCCAACTCAAAACTGAAACTGGTACCAACACTGATACCTCAATACAAAACCCAACTGAAATTACTGAAACTAAACGGGCATAGTGACTAATACACTATGATACCTTCAGATACGTCATAGTCCCTTCTGCTGACACTACTGTACACCTGAGCAGTGTGCTCGAGCACTCTTGCTCGAGCAGTCTTCTTCCCTTTGTTGCTGACTGAACTGCAGGAGCCTCCTCCATGCTGTCTGCATATCTCAGTCTTCAGTCACTGCTCTCCAGTAATGCTGATATTTGCTGTGCAAGGAATTCTATATAGTGGAAGCCTGAGTGCTGCTCCCTCTTGTGCATGCTACTGTTCATAAGCTGCTTCTCACCTTCACTGCAGCCTGGCCCCCCTATCTTTTGAAAATTGCTGCTATACAGTGGAAAATCTTCTCTGTTGGAGCTCCCTGCCTCAAGTTGCTGATGGCTCCCCCTCTCTTTGAGCACTGTGCTGCACAGATACTCGACTGCACAGTGCTTCACTGTATGAATGCCCGACTGCTCACTCACCCTCTCATACACCAACACAAACACAAATACAAACACATCTATGTATATATACTCCTCTCACTACTATATATATATATATATATATATATATATATATATATATAACTATATACACTAGTATATACAAACATAGACACAACACATATACACTACTATATACATATATATCACATACATATCATATATATATATATATATATATATATATATATATATATATATATATATATATATATATATGTATAGGAAAGAGAATAAAATATCAAACACATGGAGTACACCGCACCTGTATCACACTAATTCTATGATACGCTTGCGATACGGCTTAAACACACAACCAAATGCATCCCGGAGGACACATGTAAGTCTAATGCACTAAATATGAATAATATGTATAGTAATTAGATTAACTACGTGTCTATATCGTAATTTGATATGCACAAGGCCCTGTGTCGGAGGAAAATCTCTAAAATTAATCCGTTTCGTCAAATTGACGAGATACAGCCTACACGTACCCAATTATGGATATGACACTATTCACAAACAAGCAATCATATGTCATTTAGATCTATTAGACCCAATGACAACCACTACATATGCCAATCTCAAAATTTTCCTAAAATTGGCACCAAAATGCACATAACTTCCACCGTAGGTCTCCGATGAACCTAAAACTAATTTCTATGGGTAGCCTATGCATGTGTGTTGGTTTCTCATATTTAAATCTCAGATCTAGAGTCTATTAGAAGGGGTAAAACCAAAATGTACCTATTAGAAGATGGATTCCTAATAAAAAGCCCCAAATATAAAGTAGCCCCTCTCCTTGTAGATCTTAGCCTCCTCCTCCTTGCTCCTTACTTCTTTCTTGTAGATCCTTGATGTGGAAGCCTCAATAAAGAATTAGAGAAGGAATTTTTGAAGAATTGATGGAGAATTGATGAGGGAATGAAAAAAATTGGAAGAGAAAAGAATGTAGATCTAAAGAATTAGGAATTGGTGAAGTAAAATAATTTCTCTCTCTTTCTTAGCATGACCGACCATATACCCCTCTCCCAATTATGTAAAATATCTCAATTACCCCTTGGGGCCTCTTATAAATAAATTAATTAGAGTGGAAAGATTCTAGTCTAATGGTTTGACTAATTAGTCCAACCTCATAATCCATAGGCTTAATTCATGGGCTCAAACTAAACTTATCTAAAATATTGGTTCATACATCTAATAAATGGGTTAGATCCAATACATAAGTCTAAAATAAATCTATACCTAGTAATCAATAATAATATAATAATTAAATAAATCATGCATGCATAATATTTAAATACAATAATCCTAAATTTAAAATTATCTATGTCAATTACCAAACTACCCTTGAATAAAAATGTGAGGGTGAAACAAGGCAAGTATATCTTGCTCAAAGTGGTAAATCCATAGATTTTTGGATTTTTATATATATGTTATTTTAAAAATATGGTTGATGAAAAATGTTCTCCTTAAGTTGCTGATTATATTTAGTTCTTGAAGTTTTGGATTTTGATGTATAGATATTTGTAGATCTAAGTTTCAAGATTTAAATTTGTATGTGTTTTATAATTTTCCTTAGTTTGGATCTACTAAAACTTAGTGTTTTTGAAAACTAGTTGTTCCTTATGTTAGAGCATTTTATTTCGAGCATTTTGGCTTTTGTTTTACTTAATTTAGACTTAAAATAAATTTTTATGAAGAAAAGAATTTTTAGATTTTTGGAGCTTTTTTTGTCATGGCTAAACTTGCTGTCTGGAGAAGACAAAGTTCTCATGCGGTTAGCATAATATGTGGCATGATCCTTATACGGCTGGACTCTTTGCCGCATAGCCAACCAACATGCGTCCATCTTGTTGGACGCATGACTGCTGATTTACACAAGTGTCCTTGAACACTTTTGTGCATTCACTCACTAAACGAATAAGAAATTTGCTAAGTCCAAAAGGCATTCCATGCAACATCGAACTTATGCGGCGAGCAGAGCATGCGGCTACATTCTCTTGGATGCATGACTCTGAACTTTGGCGCATCCTTGACACATCTTTCTATGGTTTTGTCTTTTCTTTCTGATACACTTTATGTCATATCACACTTTATGTCACATCATTGATACGCATTTAATGTACGTCACTTTGACACTTGTCCCAAGGAGTGGACTTTGCCTTGACGCTATGCGGCACCTACCTCATGCGGCAAGCAGTTCATGGGGCATGGGGACATATATGGCCAGCTCGTCCATGCGGCCAGTGCTCATGTGCCTGATCAGTGTATGTGGCCTGACCCATGCAAAAAAATCATATGTGCACTTCTCATGCACGCATGTGATCCTATGTGACCCTAGTAATCTATGTACACTTTCTATGATTTCTTGAATTTAATTATTTTATTTGAAATATTTCTTTGTTCTATGTGGTTGGTCTTGACAATTGGTTGTTATTGATCCTAAGGAATAAATGGACTTAGTAACCAGACTATACTAGACCTGACTATGTGCTAGAACTGACTATATGCATAGTATGATTATATACTGTAGTAGGCCATATGACAACCCAAAGTGAACTCAGATTAGTAGATTAACTTATCCTTTGTTTGTCGGATAGAGTGAGGGGCATGGTTCTGCTCGGGAGATAATATGTAATCCCGATCCTTGTTTGGTTTAAGGATTGTGGATCTTCTCTAGAGTGGTTCATATTTTTTTTCTTGCTCACGTTCCACAATAAATTTATTGATCGATAATCGGTGTACCCGATTTGAGGAAATTATATTTTGACCAAGTTTCCCTATGTGATAAGACTCATATGACCAACTATAAGTTTGGTGATTTGACCCAATTTTTTGTATTAGTGCCGATACAATTACTACGTGCTATGTGTACATTTATTATAAATATGTACTGAGGTACGACATAACTTGCTATGAGATTACTTATTTTGGGTTGTGCATCAAAAATACCTCCTATACTACTCGACATGTGATATTATTATATTAATTCCCTAGCACGGGTATGGTATGTGGGTCAACTACCAAAGCGTGACTATGACTTGATTTATTGTTGCATCACGCTGAGGTAAATCCAAATTAAACTATCAAGTAACAAATTGGATTCGTATCTAATATGGCCGTACTATGGTACATCATATAAGGAAAATACCATGTGACCATGCTATGAGATTCTAGTTAATATTATGGTTAACTAGGCAACTAAACTTGTAGAGCATTAGAAGGAAATAGAATCTCGAGATCATGCCTAACTAGATACCTCCAGTCATCTGAATTGGGGTATATAGGCTAGTCCCCATGGATATTGTTTAAATTATCATTAGTGGATGGTGATATTTGACTATTATATGATACTATGTGTTTTATGCGATCTTACCACGGTGGCCTTATGAGGGACCGGTGCATACTACTATGTGCTATACGGCAATTTATGGCTCGGCTAACCCTGCTAGTACCTGGTTCGATATGAGGATTCCTATATGCATAATATCTCTAGGATAACCCAGACTCCAAAAATCAAGTAGAAGGATTGATTGGCCGATTAAATGAGTATGTGCTGGTAGTCTAGGGACATGAACTATTGTGGTGCGACGGTTCAACCCTTGTCCTTGTTTGGTTGTAGGGTTACGCCAATGTGTCATAATAGGTCATTTACCGAAGCTTCATATTATACCTATATCTTAGCTTGTATTATGGCATGTGTGTCTTGGATTATATTGATGTGTTATATCTTTGTCGTGTTCATAATTGGTTATTTGTACCCTGTCTCGGAGTAGTGTGGCACCTCTTATCCTTGTTTGGTTGTAGAGGTGTCCTACTTCTCCGATGAAAGGTCATATACTTGCAGTTATGGCACAAATTATCTTATTTTATGTACTTTATTGGTTTTTGCTTCATTCACTTGTGCTCCTTTGTGGTACTTGCTATTGGGGCTTGACCCTACTGGTTTTATTTGGCCAGGTTTAGTAGAAGAGCTTGAGGATCCTATCTTTTATTTGTCTGATGGTGCACACCATGAGGATGTCTACCGAGAAACTTGAGTGGGTTTCTTCTTCCCTACTGTGAGTATCATTCTGTTTTACCTTTTGGTGTTTAGCCGACGACACTTGTTCGTCGGTTTATCTGGACATTAGTTACTCTACATAATTATATATTATTTAGTCCACAGCTGACTTACAGTCATTTACTCTTGACAATGCACTCGTGTACCATCCTGTATAACTAGTTTCATGATCATTCTACTAGAGCGTCAGGGACGCCTAACTGCTTTATCTTACATGTTCATTCTTATTTTTCTTTGTTAATGATTGAGACATAGTTGTTCTTGATCCTAGGTGACTTGATTTTAGCATGCACCCCCTTATCTCTTGACAATATTAGCATATTATGGCTTACTTCGACATTCTGCAAGGTGTGGTTGGCTGAGTCACTCCTCCGCTCTCTAGTATTCTGGTTCTGGGGCATGATAAGGTTTTAGTGGTGGCCCATCCAGGTATATCTTTTCAGACTTGTGGGGTGTCTTGTTCTAGGATTCTCAATCAAAACTGTTTCTTTTGATATCCTGAATTCGTCTTCTTCGATACCGAGCTTGAACTATAAGCAGTTTGCTTCCTTATTCTTTTATGTCCTATAATTTGATATCTTGGTGTCCTTTCCTTCAGGGGCACCTCTTTCTCGCCTGTTAGAGCAACATATAGGGTAGAACAGCTGGCAGAGCAAGATCCCATTAAGCATCAGTAAGAGACAATACTTCCTCAAGATTATCTTCAAGTAGAGCCCATGGGTGGGCAACATGTATCAGAGATCCTGGTACCCCCGACAGTTCCAGTAACAACAACATCACTTGATACCCCGGTACTTTTAAAAATTATCAGAGGTATGATGGCTACACTACATCATTAGGTAGTAGTACAGCAGCACCAACAGCTTTGACAACTGGAGCAGAACATCCTATTAAACCAAGAACTGCAAACGACTCTGGGGAAGAGTGAAGAAGAAGAAGACGATGGGGCAGTATACAGATTCGGTCGACTCAACCTGGGCTATTTTGAAGACACAGATGATGCTATTATGAGAGATGCTTGGCTTCAAGATATTAAGATGATCATGGCGACAGCTAAGATTCTAGTAGAGGAGTAAGTCACTCAAGTCCAATTGCAACTACAAGATCTTGCTCGTGATTGGTGGGCAACGGAGAAATTCGGCTTGAGGCATACTATCTCTTAGGATAACTTTAGAACCAGGTTCAGAGCCAAGTATTTTGGAGTAGTAGCACAGTACAAGTTGCAGCAAAGATGTATTAATCTCAGGCAATCTGGCAGAACAGTAGATGGATATACAACAGAGTTCTGTAGGCTGAGCAGGTTTGCTCCAGCTATGGTGACGACGGAGCAAGAAAGGGCTATAAGATTCCAGCAAGAGCTTTATCTCGAGATTCAGCAACTAGTTGAAGGACATGACTACCAGACATTTGATGTCGAATTGATAGCAGCCAGGAGGCATGAGCTTAGCATCCAGAAATAGCTTCAAGGACTGGAGGGCATAAGAGGTCTCATGCCCATAACACAGGTAGGGGACCAACACCCGACATTCATATTCATGATTTAGCACCATAGAGGCCAGTGGCATCAGATAAGGCAATGACAACTTGGCAACAACAGCCGAGACAACATCAACAACGCCCGGTGAATCTAATAGGATGTACCTATTGTGGCAAAAGGGGTCACACTTAGGTTGTATATAGGATGACAAGTGGAAGATGCTTGAGATGTGAGGGTTATGACCACATAATAGCTACTTGCCCACAAATACAGAGGCATGGAGGATCTTATTAACAATTTATAGCGTTGCTAGCTCCAGAAGAAGTTTCGTATCAATAGCCAGTTTTAGCAGTGCGACCGTTAGCCCAACATCCGATATTGACGCAAGCATAGGTGTTTTACTCAAGGCAATATCAGTTGGGTCAGTAGAGACATCTTTATAAAAGAATTCTAGCAGCCCCAAGATGTGAACAAGCTGAGCTTGGCATGCTAGAATAGATGTTAGCAGAAGGTAGTCAATTCGAGGGTGAGATTTGAGCTCTTCCAGTTTTATCTATCTTTTGGATTTCGTATATTCGGTGAGTGGTGTAGAAGCATAAAAAATATGCTGGATACCTATACGCAGCATCTTGATGCAGGGCAGTGTAAACAGAGGACCTCAGAGCTATCAAACGTGCAACAGAGCTTTTCCGCTGAGCACAGCGTAAAAAAAAGATAGGCTCAAGGACCATCCGCGTAATACAGTATGTCCAGGCTGCTTCAGCGTAAACAGGGTGCTTCATCGCCTATATGGCATAAAACTCATCCGCTTTCAATACAGTATTAAAGTGTACGAGGAACGCTTCGTATTCTTTGAAATTAACCTGTCAGATCATGCAATGAACTTGATGTCTGGACTCATGACAAAGAGTACTGCACGACAACCCAAGTGACGGGTATCATGATGGCGCGGCACTGCAACCCAGGCTGTCATTTACTGCTATTTCTTTTGCGTAAACCACTTTTACACATACAAAGGAATACGCTGCCTAGTTTTACATAGGCCGATGTGAGCTTCTTACGCTCCGCAGAAGACAAACAGCCTGCCACGTCAAAAACTGCACTTCGTATAGGGCTCGAGGCACGTCTCTGCATTTAATGTGCAGAGCGGTGACAATTTCTCGAGGCACGTCTCTGCATTCAAAGCGCCGAATACTGACAGATGCCCAAGGCACGTCTTTGCACCTGATGCACAGAAGGGTGGCAGGCCTTCAAAACATGCCTCCTCATTTAATGCACAGGATAAATGGCGGATCTCCACATTTAATGCTGGAGATTTGATTAAATGTCACCGAACCGTCGTTTAGTGAAATCCCCTTTGCGTAAACTACTCTTACACATATAAGGAAATATGTCGCCCAGTTTTACACAGGCAGACATGAGCTTCTTACGCTCCGCAGAAGGCAAACAGACTGCCACATCAGCAGTTACTCTTCGTACATAATTCGAGGCGCGTATCGGTATTTAATGCATAGAATGATGGCAAATCTTAAAGACAAGCCTCTGCATTTAATGTGCAGGATGGGGGCAGATCTCTGTATTTAATGCAAGAGATTTGATTATATCTCCAAGAGTCGTAATTCTGGCTAAAATGTCCACATCGTCTCGGCTTCTACGCCTGCTCGGCTTCTATGCCCACCCGGCCTCTATGACCACTCAGCTTCTATGCCTACTTGGCTTCTATGCCACTCGGCTTCTACGCCTACTCGACTTCTATGCCTATTTTGGCTTCTATGCCATGGTGACAGTCATTGGCTTCTACGCCAACCTCTTCTACACAAGGGATAACTACCTACGTGGCTTCTACGTCGTGATCTTCGCAGCAGATATACGCATTTTGTCCCTTAGTTGGACGCGCGTCACATGCTCACTCAAAAGGTTATCTATACGCAGGCATTGGTTATTTTAAACCATCGTGTAAAAGGGTGCTGTACTTTCCACTACTCTGTTTCTATGCCGACTGTATGGTCACTATTACTAAAAACTCTATAAATAGAGACCTCTATCAACAGAGGAAAAGGTCGAAGAAATTGGTCAGAAAATTGATCAAGAAATCCAGTATCAGATCCAACGGTCAAAGAAATTGGAGGTCAAGATAGAGAAAGGAGAGGAGAATCCATAGCTTAGGCAAAGAGAAGGGATTGACGACTTTGGTATCGAGCATCCACCCTCTTCAGCAACCTTCAAAGCTGCTTTCTGTCTTCCACGACACTTCTTCAACATCGTGTGGTCCAAGGGCTCAAGTGATCGACTGCAGATCAGACATCTATAACAATATTTACCCAGATTAAATAAATTGTACTTAGACATCCTCGTATAGGATTAAATTGTATAATCTTGTTTGTAAACATAAAAGAAGGGCGGGTTTTCGTATAAGACCTTGTTTTCCACATTATCAATCTTTTCCTATTTATTATCCTAAACAAGATGGCGACTCTGCTGGGGACATCTTTCTCTTCTGATGAGGAAGTTGTTGCTCAACACGATGCGATATCCGTAGGATCCGTGAAGAAGATACTGGTCATCCAGTTCGACCAGTCTGCCTACGAAGATATGCTTTGAACAGGGGGTAGCTCTCACTCCCTCTCCGTCCAAAACAATAGGAAGCTGCGCAAGGTCTGGATGCCCAAGACATCCTCTACCATTCCTGTGGACTCTTCGATCTCTCCGACCAATGAGGTTGTAGCTTTGCTCCCTCCGCGCGTTGCGCGTAAAATTCAGTCGCCTGTCTCAGGCAGGGCCAACAAAACTTTTGGCAAAGCCTCAGCGCTAACCCAGAAGTATAATCCGCGCCTTGCGCATAAAATTCAGTCGCCTGTCTCTAGCAGGGCCGACAAAACTTCTGGCAAAGCCCCAGTGCTAACCCAGAAGTATAATCCGCGCCTTGCGCGTAAAATTCAGTCACCTGTCTCTGACAGGGCCAACAAAACTTCTGGCAAAGCCTCAGCGCTAACCCAGAAGTATACTCCGTGCTCTGCGCATAAATTTTAGTCTCCTGTCCCTGGCAGAACAGACGAAACTTCTGACAATGCCTCAGCGCTAGTCCAGGAGCCTAAACTGCGCTCTGCGCATAAATTTCAGTCTCCCGTCCCTGGCAGAATAGACAAAATTTTTGATGATGCCTCAGCGCCAAAGCAGGAATCACAAACGCGCTCCACGCGTAAAAATGCATCTGTCTTCCGTGGAAAAGCAGATGATCCCTGCAATCTACGCAAGGGAAAGCAAGCGGCGGACTACTCAACTTCACGACCTTTACGCCAGCAAAGGAACAAGCGATCATCTTCTTCTGTAACTCCTACTGACCTGCGCAATTATCTGATCCAGAAGCGCAAGGAAAGGGGATCTTCCAGCATGTCTATTACGCCTCCTAGCGAGCACTGTTGTAATAGTCATAGGATTGTAATTAATTGTTTCTGTTCTGAAGCAAAACGGTCGGTATTCGACCGGTTGAGCTACTCTCCATCTTTTCAGGAAGAAGAGCCCACGCATGCATCTGTGAACATGGCTTCACACGTACCTAGAGGAGGGTCAGGCTCAAGACGTCATCCCTCTAGAACTCCAAGCCGAAGGAGATTCAATATGCTCCTTAGGAACACCTAAGCTGGGGTGTTCCAAAACACTCGTTCAAGGTCGCAACAATCAGCTTCGTACTCTTCTGATTCCGATGCTGGGGGTCGCCAGTCTCCCGAATCAGATGCCTGAAGTATAGAGTCAACTTCTACAGAGACCTATACTAATCTTTCAATGACACCCAGGAAGATGGGAGTTTATGCCATTGGAGATGAACACGAGGAAGCTTCCCCATCCGGGAACACTGAGCAGCGCATTACTACACTGGAGACATCTCTGAAAGAAATACAGTCCATGATGGAAAACATGCACCAGATGATGCTAACTCAATATGCAGTTGCCATGGCTCCAGCATCGGCCCCTCCAACTCAGATACGCGTGGGGGTGGACTTACCACCATCCAACACGATCCAAGAGCCTGCTCTAGATCAAGAGTCAGCAGTTCCTCCGCTTCCTCACTCGAAAAATATACTACCTCCCGAATATCTACATCCTACGGTTGCATCCTGGCCTTTCGAAGCATGGGGTATGGATATCATTGGTCCTATTCACCCGTGAGGTCACCGGTTCATACTGGCCATTACAGATTACTTCTCCAAATGGGCAGAGGCGATCCCTCTTACTGAGGTAAAGGCATCTAATGTGATCAGCTTCATCAAGCATCACGTCATTTACCTCTTCGGGATACCCCGAAGGATAATCCATGACAATGGACCTCAATTCATCAGACAAATGTTTCATCGATTTTGCGATAAAAATCGAATACAAAATATCGCCTCTACGGCATATAATCCTGCTGCTAATGGGTTGGCGGAAGCTTTCAACAAAACCATTATCAAGCTCTTAAAAAAGTTCGTCTCTTCGAACAAAAGGGATTGGAATGAGAAGCTGGGAGGATGTCTCTGGGCATACCGCACAACGGTACGGGCACCAACAGGTTGCACACCATTCTTATTAGTCTACGAGAGCGAAGCGGTTCTCCCCATCGAGATCCAAATCTCGTCACTCAGGATAGCCGTGGCTAATAGGTTGACTCAAGAAAAGAATGACCTGTTAAGGCTTCAAGAGCTGGAAGGATTAGACAAGAAATGCCTCCAAGCTCAACAGCGCATCGCGCTCTACCAAGCACGCATTTCCAGGGCTTTTTAATCAAAAAGTGAAGGAAAGGGTGTTCAAAGTCGGCGAGCTAGTTTTAGCCGTAAGAAGGCCGATGATCCTTACTCACAGAAGTAAGGGCAAATTCCAGCCCAAATGGGAAGGCCCTTATGTGATCGAGACAACGTTCTCAAACGGCGCTTACAGGCTAGCCCAGCCTAATGGAGACCTGTTAATGGCTCCTATCAATGGCAAATTCTTAAAAAGGTACTATGCTTAACCTCCTCTGCTCAAGTAGAATATGGCAAAAATCTCATTCTGACAAAACTACTTCCAAAACGAAACTAGTTGGATCGTATTCTATCATGTCCATATAACCTCTGAATAGATATATCCTGCTAAAACTTACCAAGAGTATATCACGTCCATATTACCTCTGATATCACTTTTACCCAAATCTGTCGTTTACATTCCGAAATGATGGGTCCACAAAGTCAGATGAAAGCCTTTTTATTATTCCCAAAAAGGAGCGAAAGTACATTGAAAAGCAAAAGCAAAAGTACATCATTTTGGGGGAGCAGTCAGGTCGTGAAGCTGCTGCGCCAGTGCGGCCATCCTCTCAGTCCTGGAATCCAAGACATCGTGGCGAGCCTGCTCCAACCGTGCCTCATCATTGCTCAGGAGGGACAGTTCGGCTCTAGCCCAAAGAAAACCAGCACGGGCGACATCTACACGCGCCAAGTTCTGTTGTGCTATGCCCAATCGGCTATCTACCACAACTAGAGCTTCCGACAACTGAGAAGCCTACTCTTTTGCCTGAGCGAGTTTCGTTTCCAGCCAGAGGACCCTCGCTACATTCCCTTCGTGCTCGGCCTGGCACTTCGTTCAAAGAGCAATGGCCTCCTCCAGGATGACTTTTCCTTCATCCATCTCTATCTGTTTGCAAGCCGCGCAGTCATGGAGTCGTATCTAGCCTGGACCAGATCTTCAACATTGTCTTGAGCTAGCTGTAAGTATTCGTTAATGGGTTGCTCCAAACCATTAACTATCTCCTCCAGCGTTTCAGCTAGCCCAGTGTCGTCGAATTCTCGGATCGGCATTATCGCGGACTGGGAGGACCTCTTCAGCGATGCAAAGCTCAGATTCTTCGTCAACACCCTCGATATTAATATTTTCAAAGTGGTGTAGAAGATATCAGTGTACTGCTCGATCAACACAGCTAGATCCGATTGGACACTGGGGGTGGCCTCGATATCTGCGAATCCCCCTCCGAGAACAACCGCAGACGATGTTGCCACGGCCGTCGCCTCAATAGGTGGTGCGATGAAAGAAGAAGCGCCAACACCGGACGAAGATGCCAGCATGCTCAAAGGAGGCATTGTCGTAATGACAGGCTCGTCCTCCTCTTGAGATATTGGGACCTCGTCGACAGGCGAGCCGGCACCCGAAGATGTTTTTTCTTCAAAATCAGCCACCTCCGTGTCGCCGCCAGGACCTGACACAGAGCTGAAGGGCGCATCTACACTGCCTCCACGAAGAGGTCTTCCCCTGAAAAAAGGACGAAGGAAAGTTAGTATCGAATTGATGGTAACTCTTCTAAAAAGGGGCGTGAAGACATTTACCCATGGCCGACGGCATATATATCGCATCTGTGGCCTGTACAGCTAAATCATTTCTTAATGATGCTAAGCAAGCTGTCATACCTGGAGAAAGGGGTCTACTAACCGACGCTGGCAAATAGTCTTCCAGATCCTCGTCAAATTCCAACCGAGGCTCATCGGCAGGAATCTCGCCGGGTGCACTGACAGGCACAGCAGGGGTCTCTCCCGATGCCGATCCACGTAAAGATATACTCAGCCCCGGAGGCGACCTCGTTCCACTACCTGAAGCAGTAGTAGCGACGGCAGTCTCCAGCAGAGATTCTCCGGCACCACCAGCCGAAACTGTAGAGGGTCCCTCTCTAAAAGGTAAGGAACCTCCAATCAAAGAATCATCCCCAACATGGGGAGATGCAGGCTCACTTCCAGGAGCCTCAATACCAGAAATCCGGAGAGGACGATTAACCATCTTCTTCTTCCTCTTGCGAGGGGAAGTTTCCTTCGGAGTAGGAGCCCTTCGCTTCCCAGAGATTACCAAAGGCCCCGCAGGTAGAGGTACTTTACCCCTCGATACCGCCAACAGAGGCTCATCTGGAGTGACGAACTCCTCACCCTCGTCAGAAGAAACCGAGGGGACTTCGACTCTTTCCCCAGACTTGGAAGAGGGCACCCTAAAACTTTGATGCATGTCAAAATCGCGATGGAAGGTTTTTGTTGCCACATAGAACTGGGCATACGAGTGCAGGATGCGCAGCTCCGTGGAGAGTGTAATGACCGGCACGATAAAAATTGCTCCAGTGCAGCCCATGAGGAAATATTGCCATCCTCTCGCTCCATCAATGAGTCCACCCCTGGACCGAAAGCTGGTGACGATGTTGCCCACGTGCAACTGATCATACCCAAACTGCCTGGCAAACTGACTAGGCAGGTAGGGCTCCAAGAAGTAATGGTTTTCACTCCTGTACAGTAAATGGGAAGGTCTAACGCAGACCAACCAATTAAAAGCTTCAGGAGAAAGATTGGTCTTCTTCCTGCCTGAATCCTCAAGCCTAATCCCCGATTGATTGCGATATACCGAGGGGACAGTGTAGAAGAGCTTCCAGCTATGACTGAAGCCCAGCACCCGCCGACAGTCTAGAACGGTGGCCACATTCCAGGAAGATTTCTGGTAGTTGAACAAGAAACTAGCCCCCGAACTACTGCCGGAGCCGGGAGACATAACCCGGGTGTTATGAATAATTAACCATCCCATCAAATACAGGTATGGTAATTCTACCCTGGGAAAGCTATCACGTCGAGTTTCATCGGCGAGCAGCCCATCAGTCATGGCCCTCAGGCCAGCTTAGATGCGGTACACCATGGCAGGGAGCAAGCCCAGTCTTGCCCCGAACACCAGACATACTACAGGCCATAGCGTGTTGCGGTGAATGTGGTCCGCAGATGCGACGCCAGGAACCACCACTCGGCGCAGCCATATGGAGAGGAAGCCAGCCAGTTGAGCTTCCCTGGACAGAGGCCTACGGCAACGCCTCAAATAACTATAGACCTTAGTGCCTAAAGGATACTGTCCTATCCCTTCGTCGAGGATCAAGTCCGGAGCCCCAGCGTCTACCATGAGATTGTCGACTACCTGAGCATTAAGCGCGCTCAGAGGATTCATAGGCAGATCCTTGCCCTCCAATACCTTCTCCGGCTTAGCATTCCTGGACCGGTGAAAGAAGAGGTAGGATGTCCATTTATTGATGTAAGCCAAATCTGAGGGCTCACCATAAAAAGCGGTGCAAGCGAGGTAGTGGCACATCAGCTCCTGATACACTTCCACTACCCAAGGGTCTGAATCCCCCAGCTCCCAGTTCGTAGGAACATACTCTTCATACGAAGTATCCTCCATCGGCAGTCTCGAGATCTCTGCCATCTCATGAAGGGCCAATTCCAACTCCCCCAGTGGAGTGGCGAAAGTCCCGGTGAGCGAAATATATCTCTCCATCAGTGCCAGAAATAGGTTGGGGTTAAGAGGTAACCCAACGCTGGTGGCACTCACAGCTATAAACAGACCAATGCTCTCCAACTCGGTCTGAAAATGCTCCAGGGCCCAATCAACTAAGCGAGCCTAACGAAGGTTTGTAGGGGTGATCCACCCACCGCACCGAGGGTTCACCTTAGGATATACTCCCCCGTGCCCCATAAAATTATTGCAGAAGGTCGATAATTGGACCGGCTAGATCACTAAGCTGTCTTCACTCGGGACACTGCCCGAGTACAGTCCCCTGAACATCGTCACATTGCCGGAAGGGCGGCTAACAAACGACCCCTGGTCAGCTCCTTTCAGATGAAAGATCTTCTCCGGCCTGCCGTGAAGATTAGGAGTCAGCGTCCACGACATCCTCCTGGGATATGTGGCATGGAAGAAAGCCGAGATGGGATAGTCTCTCGGCATCTTGGGCAAATACAAAACCAAGCCCCCGGTAGGGAAAACCCAGAGTTCTTTCTTGGGCTTCGTCTGGGACTGCTTGTCGATCATGTCCCCGAAGAGAAAAGCCGGCTTTATATATTGGTCCCCGTCTATATACGTCAGGGGCTCTCCATTGATCAATTTCAGCAACGTTCGCTCGCCCTGAGCCGATATCAGAATTTCCCTTCCTTCGGGATACTGGGGCCCGGAGATAGGAGATGTCACGTGTGACAGATCCTCCAGATAGTTGGAGTGCAGCATCCCGGCGGCCGAACCCATCACATCAGCTAGCGGAGACACATACAAGTTAACTGCAAGAGTGCAAGAAAAACACGTCAGTTCCTATAACTAGACATTACAGATCTTGCAGCATACGCAAAAAATCAGCAGTCTGTGCTTTACGCCAAGACCATAAAAACTTGACCATTACGCTGGAATTCATTTCCTAAAGCATAAAAGATCAAGGCCGGCAGTACACAGTCTATGCTTTATGCCAGACTGATAAAGTTGAGGTATTACGCCAAAATCTTCATCCAGAAGCGTAACACTCAAATTTTATACGCCAACTTTCGACAGTCAAAGCTTTCACACCAGACTGCAAAAATATGGAGTTTTTACGATGACACATTAGAAATGTGGGCATAAAATATGAAACGTCTCTGTGCATCATCTTTCTCAAAGAGGCTATCAGCACAGAAGATGACCTAGCGCGGTCACGTACAACGTGTGCGAAGCATTTTCAGCCGTTCTTTTTTGTCCCAAATGCTTTACCTTTAAGTCCAGGTGCACTGCTCGTCGGCGGAATACTTCGCTCAGAATGAATTTTGCCTTGCCCGACCGAAGGCGCTCTCTCTTGAGCAGAAGAACGAGAAGAAGAATCAACCTTCTTTCCCTTAGTGGAGGGGACTTGTTTCGGGGCCATTACTGAAAACTTTAAAATCTCGTAGAAGAGATGAAGAAGAACTCGAACAGACGAAGGCTTTCTTTCGCAGAAGATGGATGAAAAGTTTTTCTCTCAGAGACTTAGGGTATATATAGAGTTCGAATGGACTCCTCGAATCCCGAACTAAAATCTTCTAATTAATATTCGATTATGATTGGGTACTACGTCAGCCTATTACTCAGAGAAGGCGGACAGTCAGCGAAATTCGAAAAGTTTTCGCGCAAAGCAGATTCGTGGTTCTTACGCTAAGGAGATTTCTATGCTCGACAGCTACAGATCTACGGTTTTACGCTCACAAGCTATAAGTCTATGGTTTTATGCCCGGATGCCTTTGTGCTCGGTAGCTTTTATGCTCGAGAGGCTACAAACCTACGACTTCACGCTCAGCAGCTACAAATCCATGATCTCACGCTCGGTGGTATTTAGTTTACGCTCAGAGGCAACAGATCCACAAACTGCATGCTCGGAAGATTTTCTTTTCATATGCTACAAATCTACAGTTCTGCACCAGGGAGCTTTCTATGCTCGACAGCTACAAATCTATGATTTTACGTTCAATGGCTACAAGTCTATGGTTTTACGCCCGAATGCCTTTGTGCTCGGTAGCTTTTATGCTCGAGAGGCTACAAACCTACGACTTCACGCTCAGGAACTACAAGTCCATGATTTCATGCTCGGTGACATTTAGTTTACGCTCAGAGGCTGCAAACTCATGATTTCACGCTCTATGACTTTTCGCACATCTGAAAGATGCGCAGTCCAATACAGTACATCTGAACAAATTCTTAAGGTGGTCAATCGCAGGAGTTCATACAGAAGATACTCCTTCTTGACCTCAAGATACCCCAAGTACCCGAAGCATACGGAGTTCAACATTGAAAATTACTCTTCTTCGTGGGTCGATTCAAAGTTCATCCAGAATCTAGTCTGAATATTTCGTCTGCAAATTCAAGATGGCAGCTCAATTCTTAACAGCCATTCCTCGCCCTATTCCAAAGGATTTTTGAGAAGTCACTCTTGAAGACGACGGTCTGAACAAAAATTCTATTTATCAAAAGTAAAAATAGTTCAGAATTCTACGCGGTTCCTAACAGCAGGACAGTTTGAACACTCGACTGCTAAAACGGCTTTCTGCGCATCCTCAGTTATACGTAAAAGATAGGATAGGACCTAGCACTCTTTCTATACAGAGTCAGCGTAAAGAATCAGACGTGTCGAAGCTACACATATTCAGACTTCACAGCAAAGTATGGCAAGATGATCATATGAAGAAGAAGACGATCTTATTAAAATCACAATTATATATGAGGGAAATCCAGTCTATAAGGGTTTTTCTCCATTTTTGTGTTTACATATGAGGGAAATCCCGTCTACCAAGGATTTCTCATTTTTATTTAAAGATCGCGCCCAAAATCTGTTCCGGCCAGGTTCTCGCATGGGCGGTATCCTTCATCCATCTTCTCCGGCAGTCAGTCAGTAACCGCAAACTGACTGACATATGGGTCAACGATGGGAGGATACAGAACTGGGCATAGACCCAACCACCAACAGAAGAAAAGCAGAAGTAAATCTGCTTTCTTGCATCCAGCGTCGTGATAGATTGAGTTGAGATATTTTACTCAACTCAATCCCGGACAGCAGCTAGTTGGTCTACCCTCGTCCTCAGGTAACGGGAGAAGGTGCCACTTACAAGCGGCATGGCGAAATGCAACCCTTCTTCTCTCCCGAAGAACCACCATACAAAGTTGCTGATTATCCCGAGCAAAGGAGGCTATGATATCCTTCAATGATCCATCATTGCAGAGGATATTTGCTCGAAGACGCCGTCTTTTTCGGCTCCTTACATGTTGGAAGAGCATGATCTCCTACTTCCTCAAGTCGACCCGACGAACTCCGGCCATCATCTCTGTGTGGTAAAGTAAGTGTGGGAAGGATAGGACAACTCCTCAGCCTTTTTATAGGCGAAAGAGATCTCATCGATCCCCAATAACTCCGCCATAAAGTCAGCCATGAAAGAACGTGTCAGGCTTTGACCGTTTCAGGTTTTATTCAGAGTGTTTCAAGTTACGAGGAACGGTTCATGCTTCATTCAAAGCGTTTCAAATTACGAGGAATTTAAAAGCTTTGAAGGGGGTCTTGTAGAATCATGAAAAATACGCTGGATGGCTATACGTAGCATCTTGATGCAGGGCAGCGTAAACAGAGGACCTCAGAGCCATCAAACGTGCAACAGAGCTTATCCACTGAGCATAGCGTAAAAATATAAGCTCAAGGACCATCCGTGTAATGCAGTATGTCCAGGCTGCTTCTGCGTAAACAGGGTGCTTCATCGCCTATATGGCGTAAAACTCATCCGCTTTCAATACAGCATTGAAGTATACGAGGAACGCTTCATATTCTTCGAAATAAACCTGTCAGATCATGCAATGAACCTGATGTCTGGACTCCTGACAAAGAGTACTGTACGACAACCCAAGCGACGGGTATCATGATGGCGCGACACTGCAACCCAGGCTGTTATTTACTGCCATTTCCTTTACGTAAACCACTTTTACACATACAAAGGAATACGCTGTCTAGTTTTACACAGGCCGATGTGAGCTTCTTACGCTCCGTAGAAGACAAACAACCTGCCACGTCAAAAGCTGCACTTCGTACAGGGCTCGAGGCACGTCTCTGCATTTAATGCGCAGAGCGGTGACAGTTTCTCGAGGCACGTCTCTGCATTTAAAACGCCGAATACTGACAGATGTCCAAGGCACGTCTCTACACCTGATGCACAGAAGGGTGGCAGGCCTTCAAAACACGCCTCCTCATTTAATACATAGGATAATGGCGGATCTCCATATTTAATGCTGGAGATTTGATTAAATGTCACCGAACCGTCGTTTAGTGACATCCCCTTTGCGTAAACTACTCTTACGCATATAAGGGAATACGTCGCCCAGTTTTACACAGGCAGACGTGAGCTTCTTACGCTCCGTAGAAGGCAAATAGACCGCCACATCAGCAGTTACTCTTCGTACAGAATTCAAGGCACGTATCTGCATTTAATGCACACAATGATGGAAAATCTTAAAGACAAGCCTCTGTATTTAATGTACAGGATGGGGGCAGATCTCTGCATTTAATGCAAAAGATTTGATTATATCTCCAAGAGTCGTAATTCCGACTAAAACATCCACATCGTCTCGGCTTCTACGCCTGCTCGGCTTCCATGCCCACCCGGCCTCTATGACCACTCGAACTCTATGACCACTCGGCTTCTACGCCTACTCGACTTCTATGCCTGCTCGACTTCTACGCCTACTCGGCTTCTATGCCTATTTTGGCCTCTATGCCATGGTGACAGTCATTGGCTTCTACGCCAACCTCTTCTACACAAGGGATAACTACCTATGTGGCTTCTACGCCGTGATCTTCGCAGCAAATATATGCGTTTTGTTCCTTAGTTGGACGTGCGCCACATGCTCACTCAAAAGGTCATCTATACGCAAGCATTGGTTATTTTAAACCGTCATATAAAAGGGTGCTGTACTTTCCACTACTCGGTTTCTACGCCGACTGTGTGGTCACTGTCACTAAAAACTCTATAAATAGAGACCTCTATCAATAGAGGAAAAGGTCGAAGAAATTGATCGGAAAATTGATCAAGAAATCCAGTATCAGATCCAATGGTCAAAGAAATTGGAGGTCAAGAGAGAGAGGAGAGGAGAATCCAGAGCTCAGGCAAAGAGAAGGGATAGACGACTTTGGCATCGAGCATCCACCCTCTTTAGCAACCTTCGAAGCTGCTTTCTGTCTTCCACGGCACTTCTTCAACATCGTGTGGTCCAAGGGCTAAAGTGATCGACTGCAGATCAGACATCTATAGCAATATTTACCCAGATTAAATAAATTGTACTTAGACATCCTCGTATAGGATTAAATTGTACAATCTTGTTTGTAAACATAAAAGAAGGGCGGGTTTTCGTATAAGACCTCGTTTTCCATATTATTAATCTTTTCCCGTTTATTATCCTAAACAAGTGGAGATAATCTTTCATCTCACTCATCTGCCTTCGTATTTCGTGATACATGATATGTGTCATATGTCCCGACTCCGAAGGTACATCCTGGGTAGAGTCATATTCTTGGCTAAGTCGTTGGTACCGATTTATCTCGAGACTTGATCCATGTCTATTTTGGGAGTCAGCTTAGGCCAGTGAGGACGGGTTCCTATTTTGACTGACTCAGGAGACATATGTATCCGTATGCCTTATGCACTTTCTCTTTCCTTTTGATTGTGTGGATTGCTTGCGCCTTTATTTATATTACTGTTGTTTTATTTCCTACCTATTTCGTTATGCTTGGTATTCAGTTAGCTGTAGTTCATGAGATTCGATAGTTTATGAGATTTTCTGGATCATGAGTTTCCTGATTGAATCATGAGTCTTATGCTTGGTATAGTTTTCTTGCTTGGTGATCAGCTCGACAAGCCTGGCGAATTTCGATGACAAAATTTTTCTAAGGTGGGTAGAGATGTCACACTCGTTCTCAGATTTAGTATTTTTTGAATTTGTTATATTTAAAAATTTTCCTGTAGATGTATTTACATGTAGGTTCCTGTTAATTATGTTGTATTTATTTAATTAAATTCTTGTTTATTTTGGGAGACTGCCCGAGACCAGTAGTGAACATCTTGGCAATTGTCATAGACCCATGCTAGGACCTGTATATAGGATGGATATTGGACCAGGTTCACTCTTGGAACCACTAAGTCTATTTTGGATGGTTGAGATTGGTTGGAGAGTATCATAACTTAATCCTAGGGCTAACCTCATTTCTTCACTTGGTATATATATGCGATTTTCTCTATCCTCTCTCATTCTTTCTTATTTCTACGTTCTTTCTTCTTTCTTCTTCCTCCTTCCCTCAAGATCTCCCCTTGGCCGAAGCCCTAGCCCTAGACTTGGTTCTAGGAAGAGGTTTATTAATCCACCAAGGCAAGTACATCTTGCTCAAAGTGGTAAAGCCATAGATTTTTGGATTTATATAATTTTAAAAATATGGTTGATGGAAAATATTTTTCTTGAGCTGCTGATTATATTTAGTTCTTGCAGTTTTGGATTTTGATGTATAGATTTTTGTATATCTGAGTTTCAAGATTTATATTTTTATGTGTTCTATGATTTTTCTTAGTTTTGATCTACTAAAACTTAGTGTTTTTGAAAACTAGTTATTCCTTATGTTAGAGCATTTTATTTTAAATATTTTGGCTTTTGTTTCACTTGATTTGGACTTAAAATAAAGTTTTTATGAATAAAATAATTTTTGGGGTTTTTTGAGCTTTTTTCCCATGGCTGAACTTGCTGTCTGGAGAAGTCAAAGTTCTTATTCGGCCATCACAATATGTGGCATGATCCTTATGCGACTGGACTCTTTGCCTCATAGCCAACCAGCATGTATCCATCTTGTTGGACGCATGACTACTGATTTACATAAGTGTCCTTGAATACTTTTGTGCATTCACTCGCTGAATGAATGAGAAATTCGCAAAGTCCAAAAGACAGTCCATGCGGTATCAAACTTATGCACGAGCAGGGCATGCAACCACCTTACCTTGGATGCATGACTCTGAACTTTGGCTCATCCTTGGTACACCTTTCTATAGTTTTGCCTTTTTTCCTGACATACTTTATATCACATTATACTTTATGTCACATCACTAACACGCATTTAATGCACGTCACTTCGGCACTTGTCCCAAGGAGTGGACTTTTCCTTGACGCAATGCGGTACCGACCCTTATGCGGCACCTGCCTCATGAGGCAAGCAGTTTATGTGGCCTGGGGATATATGCGGCTAGCTCATCCATGCAGCTAGTGCTCATGCGCCTGATCAATGTATGCGGCCTGACCCATGCGACAATTCATGCGTGTACTTCTCATGCATGCATGTGATCCTATGTGACCCTAGTAATCTATGTACACGTTCCATGATTTCTTGATTTTAATTATTTTATTTAAAATATTTCTTTGTTATATGTAGTTGGTCTTGACAATTGCTTGTTATTGATCCTAAGGAAAAAATAGACTTAGTAACCAGACTGTGCTAGATCTGGTTATATGCTAAAACTGACTATGTGCTTAGTATGATTATATATTATAGTCGGCCATATAAGAACCCAAAGTGAACTCAGATTAGTAGATTAACTTATCCTTTGTTCGTCGGATAGAGTGAGGGGCGTGGTTCTGCTCGGAAGATGATCTGCAATCCCGGTCTTTATTTGGTTTAAAGATTATGGATCTGTTCCAGAGTGGTTTGTATTTTTTTTCCTTGCTCATGTTCGGCAATAAAGTTATTGATCGATAGTCGGTGTACCTGATTTGAGAAGATTATATTTTGACTAAAGTGTCCCCATGTGATAAGACTCATATGACCAACTGTAAGTTTGTTGATTCAGCACAATTTCTTATATCCGTGCTGATATAATTACTATGTGCTACGTATACATATATTTTAAATGTGCACTGAGGTGCGATATAACTTGCTACGTGCTATGAGATTATATGCTTTGGGTTGTGCATCGATAATGACTCCTATACTATGCGATATATAATATTATTATATTAATTTCCCAGCACGGGCATGGTATGTGGGTCAACTACCAAAGCGTGGCTAGGACTTGATTGATTGTTGCATCACGCTGAGGTGAATCCAAATTGAACTATCAAGTGACAAAGTTGATTCATATCTAGCATGGCCATATTATGGTGCATCATATAAGGGGATTACCATATGACCATGCCATTAGATTCCAGTTAACATTAGGGTTAACTAGGCAACTAAACTTGTAGAGCATTGGAAGGGAATAGAATCTCGAGATCGTGCCTAACTAGCCACCTCCAGTCATTTGAATTAGGGTGTACATGCTAGTCTCCATGGATATTGTTTAAATTCTCATTAGTGGATGGCAATATCCGACTATTATATGATACTATGTGTTCTATACGATCTTAGCATGGTGGCCTTATGAGGGACCAGTGCATATTACTATTTGCTATATGGAAATTTGTAGCTCGGCTAACCCTGTTAGTACCTGGTTGATCTGAGGATTCATATATGCATAATATTTCTGGGATAACCTAGACTCCATGTGTCAAGCCATAGGATTAATTTGTCGATTAAAGGAGTATATGCTAGTAGTCTAGGGACATAAACTATTGTGGTGCGACGGTTCAACCCTTATCCTTGTTTGGTTGTAGGGTTGCGCTAATGTGTCATAATAGGCCATGTACCAAAACTGCATATTATACCTATATCTTAGCTTGTATTATGGCATATGTATCCTAGATTATATTGATGTGTTGTATCTTCGTCGTGTTCGTAATTGGTTAGTCGTACCCTGTCTCAGAGTAGTATGGCACCTCTTGTCCTTGTTTGGTTATAGATATGTTCTACTACTTCGATGAAAGGTCATACGCTTGCAGTTATGGCATGGATTATCCTATTTTATGTACTTTATTGGTTTTTGCTTCATTCACTTGTGCTTTTTTGTGGTACTTGCTATCGGTGCCTGACTCCGCTGGTTTTGTTTGACCAGATTTAGTACCAAAGCCCGAGGATGCTATCTTGTATCTATCTGATAGTGCACACCAAGAGGATGTCTGTAAACCCCTTCGACCAGAAATTAGGGCTAATTAAATTCAAATAACCTAATTAGGGTTAACTTGAATTAATTATGATTTATTATATAGTGTTATAATACTTGTACAATAATTTGTCATTTTAGGATACTACACTAGCTGTTGCCCTACATTAACTTGAATTAATTATGATATTATTGTACACTGAGCCTACTACATTAACGACCCTTGTCCAACAAAATTTAGACCCCCGGATTTTTTATTAAATTAAATTAGAAACACCAATGCATTAATTATTAATTAAATGTGGTGACCTAACCTAAATTGAATTAGACCCAACTCCAACCCAAACCCACATCCACACCCACAAGCCTCATACAAAACACCATACACCATCCTAACCCAATGAGGAGCACCAAACATGGTGTTTGTTTACATTAAATCTCCAATTCCAGAAATTATGCAAATATCAAATTGTTCAGGGGCCTATTTGTAAAATTACAATAAGGTGTCCCCCTCTCATTGGCCCAAACATCATGAAGAAAGAATTGGTCATGCCCTAACCGTATCCATTTATTTTCTTCCCCTATTCCTTTGTACTTACCTTACTTTATGAAGGGCACATCATGGCCCTACATTTGAAATGCCCCATTCCTAGCCCTCCCCTCATCTTGATGGACATCCCCAACTCCCCAAACACTAGGTCCAGCCGGCCCTAATCCCAAGGCAGCCCCCCACTCCCTCACCTACATAAACAACCTAGTACCTCATTAAAGAGGGCACACAAACCTAGAACACTACACAAAAACTCTAACTCCCTAAAACTCAGCCCCTAGCCCGACCCCAACCAATCGCCACCCGCCGCCCTACTCCGGCCAGCCACCGTGTCCGGCACCCACACACCAACCCAGACCCCTTCGCCGGACCCTCCCCCACCTTCCACCACAGCCACCCGCCGCCTAGCCGCCGGAGCAACTCCCCCAGCAGCCAACACCACCCGAGCCTCCCTCTCCCGCACGCACAGCCGACCACCCGACCTCCCCGTACTCCGCCACCACTGCACCTCCGGCCGCCCAACTCAGCCAAACTCCCCCCCGGCCAACCCCCTTCCTCCCCGCCAAGCCTCGCCGCCGGTCGACGCCACAGCCACCCGCAATCGCCCCCGCAGCGCCAAGGGTCACAGACCCGCTGCTGCTGAGCCGACCGCCCCGAGCTTCGCCGGAGCTCCGTCAGCCAACCCAGCCATCGACGGCCGGCCACCGGGACCCCCTCGACCCGAGCATCGCTGAGGTACGGTATTTCATGTATAAATACGAGTATTTAAATACGTATTTAAGGTTGTTTTAGATATATATAATTACATGTATTAAATCTAGTATTTTATATGTATTCTAATGTATATTTTATTTTCTGTATTTTGTAGTATTTATGTATATGTATATATACTATTTTTAATATATTCTGAGTATAATTTATAAATGATAAAAATATATAAGTAAGTATTTACAAATATAATGTATATATATACATAATATACATATATACTAGAAGCTTAAATACTTTATATATATTTAATTAAATACCTAAAGTATATGTTTAATAAATGTATTCAGAAATATGTTTCATACATGAGTACATTTCCTAATTATTATATGTATGTATATAAATACATAGTATATATATACTAGTGTTTAAATACTTAATAATTGTTTTTATACCAAATAAATTATATGTACATATGTATAATGTATATTTATGTACATTGAAATATTGTATAGTTAATATACATGGTATATATACTATGTATTATTCTATATTATATGCTATTGGTATAATTATTTTATTTTGTAAATATAAGTATATATGTATATTTGTGTATATAAATATGTATATATACCTCATGTACTTAGTATATTAGTGAAATGCATATATAGGTATATGTATATATGTATAATAATTTATGTACTTAATGTATTTATAGAAGGTATATTGGTATGTATATATTTAGATATAAATAAATGAATGTGTATTTTTACTTATGTACATAATTTCTATCTAAATATATGTATAAATATATGAATTTATGATATTACCAAATATGTATACATATTTACTGTGTGTATTATTAGTATATACTAATTAATACATAAGTACTATTTTTGTACTATTAAACAAATATATTATTTTAATATAATTAGATATGATTTAGTGTATATATATATACTTGTGTTAGCTATATATATACATACATTCCCGACCCTATGTCAGCTGTAGATACAAGCAGTGTGTCTTTGTCGTGCTATTGTAGCGACTAATGTTGTCATTACTATATCCTATATAGGACTGCTGGACAGTACCGCCGAGGCATAAGGAGCAGGACTTTGGATTTCGCAGCTACCCGAGACAGGCAAGTATACCTTGCTGATTTACTGCTTAAAATAAAATGATAAATGTTGCAAATATGCATAAAACTGTGCACATCCAAGATTAACTCGGGTGCAGTCGACAATGCATCCATGAGTAGTGTACTTGACCTAGCTGCTAGCTGACTCACCCACTATTGCGAGGATATTCTGATATCTTCCTAGACCATGGCACTAAACGTATCGCGATGGTACATTCATATTGGGATGCGGGTCCGTGTACCCGATTCGTTATCGGTACGTACGACATGCATCACGGACTAGCATGTATTCTAGAGTAATATAGTTAATTGAGACTTGACATCTAGATACGGTACACTCAAGTCGTGCATTCGACTTGCGTATCTACATTGGACGGGAAGGACAACTGATAAACGTATGGAATACACCCATCGGACTCCATGGTATCCAGAGGAACCACAGACCCGGTGACTCCCTATATTCAGACACCGCGCTATTCGGAGTGTTACAGACGTATATATATTGCAGATACCACGTCCCTTAGAGTGTGGACGATATATATATACAGATACCTCATTCTTCGGAATGATGGACGTCGCAGATACCACACTCTAGAGGACGTTGGACGTTATGCCTACACCTACCTATACGTTCCGAGGTTGTCCTTACATTGCATTCACTTAGAATGTTAGCACACCCCTCTTTACTTTTATTCAGTACTATATCTGGCATGCATATTGTATCTTGTTACGTCCCTCTGAGGACCTGGTTATCTTCCAGATCTGGACGAGGCCTATTATCCCACAGTTTATGGGCCAGGTATGGAGACGAGGTTTGCTCTTGACGAGGAGCTAGAGGTCCTTCCATCAGAGTACCCCTGATCAGATTGGTAGGTCTTCCGCCTATGACTAGAGCTCCTTACCTAGTTAGCAGTTGTTCCAGTCACTCTTATTTTCAGTACCTTATTTCCGGACTATCAGTACTTTATCTCCAACATTTGTAGTGGGTTTGTTCCCACCAGACATATTTCAGTTGTATTATGTCATTCGACTATGTCCTTATATTCCAGTCTTTCATTTCAGTATTTTACTTGTTGTTTGTAGATAAGATTAGACACTGCCTTTGTTTATATTAGACTTGTTAGATTTAGGACAGCGTAGCACGCTTCGCCAGGATCTATTAAATTGGGATATCCTCAGAGACGTGTCAGCTGGCCAATGCCACGTGGCCTGGTTCCATATATTTTGGGACTGGGGCATGACATAGTTTTAGTGGTGGCCCATGCAGGTCTGAAATACCAAATATTTATCGCTTGTGGTATGGTAACGTGTCCAGCGAGCCTGCAATAGGATAGAAATTACTAGGTCTCATCCACTTGATTACGCCTTTGAACCTCTTCCGAACCTTCGTAGCCGACGTGAGATACTTGGTGCCATAGTGCCACCTGCAGCACCGAGGGAGGATACGACTCAGGGACCACCCAGAGAGCAGCCTCAGCCAGAGGCACAGGTGATCCCTCAGGCCCCGATGATGCACTGGTATCAGGTCTCTCCCGACGAAGGGACGCAGCAGCCAGAGGGCCAGATGTCGCAGATAATTCTGAGGTAGTACTTCGAGGGACAGACCTCGAGGGCGATACCGATGCCGCAGTACGAGAGGCCGGCACCCGAGGAGACACCAAGGAGACAGCCGGAGGTACCGCTTCCACCACCTCCACCGTTTCCACCTCAGATGCCACCAGCGGAGGGACAGCCCCAGATGATGCAGTTCTTCCAGATGATGATACAGGCCCAGTGGCAGCAGACGGAGACTCTGAGACAGGGTCTGATGGCAGTACCGGAGAGGGCACCTGCCCAAGCAGCAGCACCAGCACCTGCACCTATCCAGCAAGCAGGCACTGTACGAGGCTTCAGACAGATGGGCCCGGGAACCTTCTCGGGCAAGGAGACGGCTGAGGAGATCTCAGATTGGGTCTCCAACACTGAGATGCTGTTAGAGGGTTCGCAGCTACACCCCGACCTCTGGATGACCGCGGTGAGGGCTCAACTCACAGGCAACGCCCATCACTGGTGGGACTCTATAGAGCGCAGCATCGGCAGACAGCAGACTTGAGAGGAATTTCTGGAATACTTCAACGCGAAGTATTTCCCCGCTACGGTGAGGAACGCCCTGTACTCTCAGTTCCTGCACCTGGAGCAAGAGAACCTGACTGTGGATGCCTACGACGGAGAGTTTAACAGACTCAGCCGATTCGGTGCAGCCCTGATCCCTAACGACCTGGAGAAGGCCAGGAGATTCCACCATGGCCTCTCTCACGAGCTGCAGAGGTACACTACTACCCAGGCAAGGATCTCTTATGAAGAGGTCCTATCAGAGGCGAGGATCCAGGAGGCTATAGGAGGAGGAGCGAGACGTTCCAGCACGAACGTACCCGCCAGGACCCAGCAAGGAGCAGGAGGACCGATCCGCCGTCCAGGAGCACAGGCGCAGCAGAGGACAGCGCCGTACCAGCAGAAGAAGCTTCCGACCTGTCACTTCTGTGGCAAGAGGGGACACGTCATCAGAGACTGCCGAAAGAAGCTCGGGCTCTGCATGGTCTGTGGAGCCAGCCAGCACCTTGCTAGAGACTACCCCCAGCGCAGAGATGGAGCACCCCAGACTGGACAGAGACCACCAGCAGCACCACTGAGGATACTACCCCTAGCAGGAGGTCAGCGTCCACCAGCTACCGGAGGACAGCAGAGAGGACCACCCTTAGTTCCACAGGAGGCACACTTCAACTAGGCCCGATAGCAAGCAAGAGGGCAGAGGCGCGGGCAAGCCTTTGCTTTAGCATCTATCGAGGAGGAACCAGAGGGAGAGGCTATAGCAGGTACAATTTTAGTTGCATCATTACCTGCAACTGCACTGTTTGATTATGGAGCAACACTGTCATTTATATCTAGTAGCTTCGTAGCAATGCATAGAGTAGCAACCTCCCCTTTACCTAAGAGTTGGAAGATACTTACTGGAGGAGGCATCGTACTGGTTACCAGCACCATTAGAACGTGCTCGGTAGTAGTTTGTGGTAGGGAGATGAGAGCGCGATTGTTGGTACTCCCAATGCCAGCTTTCGACGTTGTTCTGGGCATGGACTGGTTAAGCCAGTACAATGTCGTATTAGATTGCCGGAGGGGTAGCGTTACTTTTAGACTGCCAGGACACCCGGAGATTGAATTCATGCGAGGCACCATCGAGCGAGGAGTAGGACACACAGCTGGAGCTTACATGGCGATGGAGACGGCACCCCCAGAAATCGTTGCAAAGTTCGAGGATGTTTTTCCAGAGGAGTTGCCAGGCCTACCGCCTGATAGAGAGGTAGAGTTCACCATTGAGCTAGTACCCGGAGCAGCACCGGTATCATCAAATATGTACCGGTTGGCGAAGAAGGAGCTTAACGAGCTGAAGCTACAGCTGGAGGAGTTGCAGATCAAGGGATTCGTTCGTCCTAGTGCATTACCCTGGGGAGCACCAGTGCTGTTTGTACCCAAGAAGGACAAAACGTTCCGGATGTGCATTGATTACAGAGCCCTTAATGCTCTGACTATCAAGAACAAGTACCCGCTACCGCGGATCGACGATCTGTTCGACCAGCTGACAGGAGCAGTGGTGTTCACAAAGATCGACTTGAGATCGGGCTACCATCAGGTGAAGGTGTGAAGGGAGGACATTCCAAAGACAACATTTAGGACTCGTTATGGTCACTACGAGTTCTTAGTGATGCCTTTTGGATTGACAAATGCGCCTGCTGTGTTCATGAACCTGATAAACAGAGTCTTCCATTAGTATCTGGACCACTTTGTGGTAGTTTTCATCGACGACATCTTGGTGTATTCGAAGAGCCACGAGGAGCACGGGGAGCACTTGAGGCTAGTGTTAGAGACGTTGAGACGAGAGAGGCTTTATGCCAAGCTGAGCAAGTGGGAGTTTCTTCTAGATCGTGTCGCATTTCTTGGACACGTTATCTCGGGAGATGGCATCTCAGTAGATCCCGCGAAGTTTTCATCAGTAGAGACGTGGCCGACCCCTACCAACGTCTCGGAGGTGAGGAGTTTCCTAGGACTTGCCGAATATTACCGGAGGTTCGTAGAGAACTTCGCAAGGATCGCAGAGCCAATAACCCGCTTGACCCGCAAGGATCAGGAGTTCACCTGGATAGAGGAGTGTCAGACGGCATTCGATGAGCTAAAGAAGCGTCTGACTACAGCACCCATCTTGACCATACCTTCTGGACCAGGAGGATTCGTGATCTATAGCGATGCGTCCGGGAAAGGATTAGGATGCGTCTTGATGCAGCATGGGAAGGTTGTGGCCTATGCCTCTAGGCAGTTGAGGACCCATGAGAAGAACTATCCTACCTATGACTTGGAGCTTGCCGCAGTGATCTTTGCTTTGAAGCTTTGGAGGCACTACCTGTACGGAGAGCGTGTTGAGATATTCACCGATCACAAGAGCCTGAAATACGTCTACACACAGAAGGACCTGAACCAGAGGCAGAGACATTGGCTCGAAGTGATGGCAGACTTCGAAATTGAGCTGCAGTACCATCCGGGAAAGGCTAATGTAGTAGCCGATGCTTTAAGTAGGAAGCCTATAGCATTTTTCCTGACTACCCAACAACATCTTTTGAAATATTTAGAACAGTTGGGTATCGAAGTCATTATGCCCGGAGTAGACGGCCAGATGTCGAGTTTCCAGGTGCAATCGACATTGGTGGAGAGAATCAAGGCTGCTTTGCCGACGGACGCCAGATTTCAGACAGAGGACAGAGGCTGGAATACAGACGGGACTGCGTATACACGAGGACGGGACTTTAAGATGTGGAGATCGTCTCTATGTTCCGAATGGAGAGCTACGCCAGGAGCTGATAACGGAGGCGCACAGTTCGACCTATTCTATTCATCCAGGAGGCACGAAGATGTACCGAGACCTGAGGCAGTACTACTGGTGGCACGGGATGAAGAGGAAGATAGCCCGCTTTGTGGCTAAGTGTCTGGTGTGTCAGCAAGTCAAGGCTGAGCATCAGAGGTCTGTCGGATTACTTTAACCGCTTCCGATACCGGAGTGGAAATGGGAGCACATCACCATGGACTTCGTCATGGGTTTCCCGAGGAGTCCTAGTGGTCGCAACACGGTATGGGTAATCATAGATAGACTCACCAAGTCTGCCCACTTTTTACCCTTCAGGGTTGGGCAATCTACGAAAGTCTTGGCAGACATGTACATGAGGGAGATTGTACGATTGCATGGAGTGCCAGTCAGTATCGTGTCTGACTGGGATACGAGGTTTACATCGTACTTTTGGAGGAGTATGCAAGAGAGTCTTGGTACCCGCCTTAAGTTCAGTACTTCGTACCACCCGCAGACAGATGGACAATCCGAGCGCACCATTCAGACACTAGAGGACATGTTGAGGGCATGCATGCTTGACTTCAGCGGTTCTTGGGAGGACCACTTGCACTTGGTCGAATTTTCCTACAATAACAGCTATCAGGCGAGCATTCAGATGGCTCCCTATGAGGCATTGTATGGTAGGAAGTGTCGTTCCCCAGTATGTTGGAGCGATATAGGCAAGAGACAGATTCTAGGGCCAGAGTTGATCATCCATACAGTGGAGAAGGTGAAGAAGATCCAGGGGCATCTACGAGCAACACAGGACAGGCAGAAGCATTGGGCTAATGTGCATCGACGACCCCTAGAGTTCCAGGTTGGAGAATATGTGTTCCTGAAGATTTTACCTACCAGAGGAACCATCAGATTTGGAGGCAGAGGGAAGCTGAGTCCGAGGTACATCGGACCATTCGATGTGCTAGAGCGCATCGGGGACGTTGCTTACAGATTGGCCTTGCCGCAGACACTGGAAGGAGTTCACGACGTCTTCCATGTATCTCAGCTGAGGAGGTACATACCGGATCTGAGTCATGTGCTTGACCACTCGGAGATCACCGTTGGTCCAAGCTTGTCATACCAGGAGGAGCCAGTAGAGATCCTAGACCGAAGCGAGAAGGTACTGCGAGGCCAGACTATCCCTCTAGTTCGTGTCGCATGGAGGCATCACGCACCAGGTGAATCAACCTGGGAACGAGAGGACGATATTCAGCAACGCTTTCCCCATCTCTTCGAAGGCCTAGGTATGTGATAGTATTTATTTCATTCAATAGTATTGATATATGTCTGTTTTTAATTTCGAGGACGAAATGCTCTAAGGAGGGTATATTGTAAACTCCCTCGACCAGAAATTAGGGCTAATTAAATTCAAATAACCTAATTAGGGTTAAACTTGAATTAATTATGATTTATTATATAGTGTTATAATACTTGTACAATGATTTGTCATTTTAGGATACTACACTAGCTGTTGCCCTAAAACAAATTCTACATACTTGGCCTAGACATGCTAATCCATCATATTGAACCTAGAACAAACCCCGGATACGGATTTTTGTGCCTGATTTTAGTCGCACAAAAGTCGTTACAAACGTCCGTACGTAATTTAAATAAATTGCTTAATTACGTTCGTTGTCCGTTCCAATCAAAATTGAGACCCTACCTCGATCCGTCTTGACCAACCCAGATCATGATATTATTGTACACTGAGCCTACTACACTAACGACCCTTGTCTAACCAAATTTAGACCCCCGGATTTTTTAGTAATTAAATTAGAAACACCGGTGCATTAATTATGAATTAATTAAATGTGTTGACCTAACCTAAATTGAATTAGACCCAACTCCAACCCAAACCCACATCCACACCCACAAGCCTCATATAAAACACCATACACCATCCTAGCCCAATGAGGAGCACCAAACATGGTGTTTGTTTACATTAAATCCCCAATTTCAAAAATTATGCAAATATTAAATTGTTCAGGGGCCTATTTATAAAATTGTAATAAGGTGTCCCCCTCTCATTGGCCCAAACATCATGAAGAAAGAATTGGTCATGCCCTAACCGTATCCATTTATTTTCTCCCCCCATTCCTTTGTACTTACCTTACTTTATGAAGGGCACATCATGGCCCTACATTTGAAATGCCCCATTCCTAGCCCTCCCCTCATCTTGATGGACATCCTCAACTCCCCAAACACTAGGTCCAGCCGGCCCTAATCCCAAGGCAGCCCCCCCACTCCCTCACCTACATAAACAACCTAGTACCTCATTAAAGAGGGCACACAAACCTAGAACACTACACAAAAACTCTAACTCCCTAAAACTCAGCCCCTAGCCCGACCCCAACCAATCGCCACCCGCCGCCCTACTCCGGCCAGCCACAGTGTCCGGCGACCCACACACCGACCCAGACCCCTTCGCCGGACCCTCCCCCACCGCCACCCGCCGCCTAGCCGCCGGAGCAACCCCCCCAGCAGCCAACACCACCCGAGCCTCCCTCTCCCGCACGCACAGTCGACCACCCGACCTCCCCGTACTCCGCCACCACTGCACCTCCGGCCGCCCAACTCAGCCAAACTCCCCCCCGGCCAACCTCCTTCCTCCCCGCCAAGCCTCGCCGTCGGTCGACGCCACAGCCACCCGCAATCGCCCCCGCAGCGCCAAGGGTCACAGACCCGCTGCTGCTGAGCTGACCGCCCCGAGCTTCGCCGGAGCTCCGTCCGGCCACCCCAGCCATCGACGGCCGGCCACCGGGACCCCCTCGACCCGAGCATCGCTGAGGTACGGTATTTCATGTATAAATAAGAGTATTTAAATACGTATTTAAGGTTGTTTTAGATATGTATAATTACATGTGTTAAATCTAGTATTTTATATGTATTCTAATGTATATTTTATTTTTTGTATTTTTTGTATTTATGTATATGTATATATACTGTTTTTAATATATTCTGAGTATAATTTATAAATGATAAAAATATATAAGTAAGTATTTACAAATATAATGTATATATATACATAATATACATATATACTAGAAGCTTAAATACTTTATATATATTTAATTAAATACCTAAAGTATATGTTTAATAAATGTATTCAGAAATATGTTTCATACATGAGTACATTTCCTAATTATTATATGTATGTATATAAATACATAGTATATATAAACTAGTGTTTAAATACTTAATAATTGTTTTTATACCAAATAAATTATATGTACATATGTATAATGTATATTTATGTACATTGAAATATTGTATAGTTAATATACATGGTATATATACTATATATTATTCTATATTATATGCTATTAGTATAATTATTTTATTTTGTAAATATAAGTATATATGTATATTTGTGTATATAAATATGTATATATATACCTCATGTACTTAGTATATTAGTGAAATGCATATATAGGTATATGTATATATGTATAATAATTTATGTACTTAATGTATTTATAGAAGGTATATTGGTATGTATATATTTAGATATAAATAAATGAATGTGTATTTTTACTTATGTACATAATTTCTATCTAAATATATGTATATGTATAAATATATGAATTTATGATATTACCAAATATGTATACATATTTACTGTGTGTATTATTAGTATATACTAATTAATACATAAGTACTATTTTTGTACTATTAAACAAATATATTATTTTAATATAATTAGATATGATTTAGTGTATATATATATACTTGTGTTAGCTATATATATACATACAGTCCCGACCCTATGTCAGCTGTAGATACAAGCAGTGTGTCTTAGTCGTGCTATTGTAGCGACTAATGTTGTCATTACTATATCCTATATAGGACTGCTGGACAGTACCGCCAAGGCATCATGAGCAGGACTTTGGATTTCGCAGGTACCCGGGACAGGCAAGTATACCTTGCTGATTTACTGCTTAAAATTAAATAATAAATGTTGCAAATATGCATAAAACTGTGCGCGTCCGAGATTAACTCGGGTGCAGTCGACAATGCGTCAATAAGTAGTGTACTTGACCTAGCTGCTAGCTGACTCACCCACTACTGCGAGTATATTCTGATATCTTCCTAGACCATGGCACTATACACGTATCGCGATGGTACATTCATATTGGGATGCGGGTCCGCGTACCCGATTCGCTATCGGTACGAACGACATGCATCACGGACTAACATGTATTCTAGAGTAATATAGTTAATTGAGACTTGACATCTAGATACGGTACACTCAAGTCGTGCATTCGACTTGCGTATCTACATTGGACGGGAAGGACAACTGATAAACGTATGGGATACACCCATCGGACTCCGTGGTATCCAGAGGAACCACAGACCCGGTGACTCCCTATATTCAGACACCGCGCTCTTTAGAGTGTTACGGACGTATATACATTGCAGATACCACGTCCCTTAGAGTGTGGACGATATATATATACAGATACCTCATTCTTCGGAATGATGGACGTTGCAGATACAACACTCTAGAGGACGTTGGACGTTATGCCTATACCTACCTATACGTTCCGAGGTTGTCCTTATATTGCATTCACTTAGATGGTTAGCACACCCCTTTTTACTTTTATTCAGTACTATATCTGGCATGCATATTGTATCTTGTTACGTCCCTCTGAGGACCTGGTTATCTTCCAGATCTGGACGAGGCCTATTATCCCACAGTTTATCGGCCAGGTGTGGAGACGAGGTTTGCTCTTGACGAGGAGCTAGAGGTCCTTCCATCAGAGTACCCCTGATCAGATTGGTAGGCCTTCCGCCTATGACTGGAGCTCCTTACCTAGTTAGAAGTTGTTCCAGTCACTCTTATTTTCAGTACCTTATTTCCGGACTATCAGTACTTTATCTCCAACATTTATAGTAGGTTTGTTCCCACCAGACATATTTCAGTTGTATTATGTCATTCGACTATGTCCTTATATTCTAGTCTTTTATTTCAGTATTTTACTTGTTGTTTGTGGACGAGATTAGACACTGCCTATTGTTTATATTAGACTTGTTAGATTTAGGACAGCGTAGCACGCTTCGCCAGGATCCATAAAATTGAGATATCCTCGGAGACGTGTCAGCTGGCCAATGCCACCTGGCCTGGTTCCATATATTTTGGGACTGGGGCATGACAATGTCCGCCGAGAAACTTGAGTTGGTTTTTTCTTTCCCACTATGAGTATCATTCTGTGTTACCTTTTGGCGTTTAGACGACAACACTTGTTAGTCAATTTATCTGGATATTAGTTCCTCTACATGATTGTATATTATTCAGACCACAGCTGACTTACAGTCATATACTCTTGATAATGCACTAGTGTACCATCTTGTATAACTAGTTTCATGATCATTCTGATATAGCATCAGGGACGCCTAACTGATTTATCTTACATATTCATTCTTATTGTTTCTTGATTGATGATTGAGACATAGATGTTCTTGACCCTAGGTGACTTGATTGTAGCATGCACCCCCTTGTCTCTTGACAACCTTAGCACATTGTAGGATACTTTGATATTCTGTAAGGTGTAGTTGGCTGAGTCACTCCCCCGCTCTCCAGTATTCTGGTTCTGGGGCATGACAAGTTATATCCTGAGCACCATTGTGCTATTATACTGTTTACTTTGGCATATTTATTTATACCTTGTTATGTCCCCTGAGGACCTGGATCCAAATTTTGTCCCCAGGTTATTGCTGAGCTAGTTTAATGGAGTATATTGGTGGATAATTTTTTCTCTAGGATTCAGGTATATATAGTTAATAGGTACATAATATTGTTATATATTTATATTTATTTCTCGTTACTTATTTCTGCTGTTATAACCTAGTTTTGTAGACTCATGTTATTTCTTTGAGTCTATTTATACAAGTATTGAGTAAGGTGCACACCATGATATATGTTGTTCGTTCTTGTATTTTGTTTCATTGTGGATTAAGACAGGTATATATTTACTGTGTTATCTAGATAGTGACCATTATAGTATATCTTATACGTATTCGAGTCGAACAAGAGTCTTGTTGAATATGTAGCTGACATGTTTACGTATTCCTAGTCCTATATATTTTGGGACTGGGACATGACATATTTTTATGGTGGCCCATGCAGGTCGAGGTTATATCATCTCGGTTACCTTACTATGCCAACCGAGTCTGCGTTAGGTTAAGGTTGTTAGGATCTCAATCCATAATTGCTATTAAAAATTCCTTTAATTTATATTATCATCTTTGAACCTTGTAATTGTATTCATTCATACTTTCTTTGAACTCTTATTCATTGATTCTCGTCTTTTCCTATCTCGGAGAGACAAACACTCATGTATGATAATTTTCCCAGATGAAGATTCTTGTCAAGACGAAAAAGGCATATCTGATAGAATAATTTTAAGTAGATAGTTACCTAAGTAGTGAATATTATGGTAAAAGATTCAGGGTATGAGAATTAATGTTAGCGGTAGGTGTCATGCCCCGATCTCATGCAGGATCGACCGTCTATGCTAGATGTGAATTACCGTGCCAACGCTCCCGCAGGACGACCGTTCCCATCAGGACATGATGCCGTACGAGCACAAGCTATGCCCATGTAACTGGCGGTGAAATAACTAAGCCACATAGTCACACAGATACTCTCCAAAGTATCGGATATTTGAACAACACGAGTAAACAGCCATTCGATAACTACTTTACAAAGTTGATATAGCATAAGCATAGATTAAACACAAGTTTCATACAAAAAAACTCTTTATTGATAATAAAATAAGGTTACAAGTGACGCTAGGTCGAGATTACAAGTCGCTCAAGTCTCTCTCTCTCTCTCTCTCTTGAAACAATAAAAGCATGCCAAGCGGCTTACAATATGGAATGATACATAAGTGATATTCCAATACATTATGTCATATATATGTGCTTCAGCTCCAAACGTAACACTCCAAGGCTCCAAAGTGAACTCCATGCCTTAGCGCGAACAAGGGGATACTCCGTACAGAACGAGGTTCTCCTGCACCCGGCAAGAAACCTGGTGGGTTATCAATAAATTGAATGCACTGGTGGGGAGACTTCTCGCCCACTCAACAAATCCAAACAAGTTTTATTAGTTTTGTGCACAATATATTAAGTTATATTTCTAGTCTTGCCTTAGGATCAGTTTTATGGCATAAGATATAAGCCTAACTCGTGTGGCAGTGCGTCGTGCGATATAAGAGTAACACAAAAAACTTACCAATTTATCATTCGTCCTTTCCTGACCAAAGTAAAACCAAGCCAACCAGCATAATATATAAAATGACTCAAACACTTTCATAAGGAAACACAAGTGTCACGAGCGTATTTCAAATTCAGGTGAACAACATACTCAAATTTATGATACTCAGGTTAATTAGTTACGTCGATTGTCAAATATATTATACTCATTCTGTTCAGGTGTGTTATATTCAGATTATTTGTTTCAATGTAATAACTCGCACGCAGATTATCGCAGATCGAGCAATTTTATATGAATTCTTACTGGCACCACGAGCTATTTGGACTAATAGCTTGGGGGACAGTACCACTTGCAGTGTTGGGTAGCTAGCCCCCACTACAAGCCCCTACATCCCCCGTGCGAGCAGGAGGACGATGACCCTTGCAATAATGGATAAGTATATATTCCCCACTGCAAGCCCCTGCCTCCCCCATACTGATATTGCTAGCTGACTATCCGGGTTTTGCCTAGGTTGACACGGCCCCGATGCACCGGTACACCGTTTGTAGGAACCATAAAACATAAATATTGTGCACAAGTTATCCATGACCATGCAAGTCTCTTCTTTACTTTACTTTACTTTCTTATTCTTAAAATATGGCTCCATGAGCTGATAATTTATTATGGGCTACACGAGCTGATGATTTATTACATTATGTAGCTCCCAGTTCAGGAGTTGCCTTGGCGACCCAACGGTCCTGAAGCCTATCAATATTTTCCATTACTTGGCTTGGAACGACTATTTGATAGTCTCCTTGCCTCAGGTGAGTGAACTATGTTCTGTGTCGTGCATCCATATTATGGCATTATCTATTTGACAAGCATTACATTTAAGATGGATAACATAAGAAAAACTATTCAAACAGTTCTAAACAATAAAGCGATTTGTGCATTTTGTTCAGCCGACTTACTTCCATGTTCTATACAAATGATAACAAACGGGATTACTCCCTTATCTAGGTTGGTTCATTACTTTATTAGCATACATCAGTGATTCACCTAGCGACTAGCTTGTATCGTTCATATTTTATATGTGTCGACTAAGCAAAGACAGCTTCATTGTATCCACCCACCTTAGCGATAAATCGTATCAGTCGAGAGGTACTCTTAGCACGCCTATGAAAAGTCTAAGTTTGAACTTCTGAAGGGCCAAGTCTGAATTCTTTTGCATTAAGCGAGTCTTCTTGGTGAGAAAGATGGGACAGGTTATCACACTTGTGCCATTTGAATCGGCTCTCTGAATTAAGCGGAGCGATTTCTTATATTATAAACTACTCAGAACAAGTCTCATCCTCGAGACTTCCTGAGCGGAATGCGTTCTTACCGTAGTTCAACCTATAGTGTACGCATGCCTTAGTCTATTTCCATCGAACGACTCTATTATTCGATGCTACCATTCTATATCCAACTTAATTGGTGCTTTCCTGAATAAATCTGTAATATGCCTATCGCAGCAACGCACCACTATCGAATCAGGCTTAAGTATATCTCTTCGTGTTATTAGACCCGTTCGAACAAAATTTTCTACTCATTTTTTATCATTTCGTGTCTCTTGCGTGCTTAGGCTGGTTCATTGAATGACTCTATCCCTCAATTCGGGTTTACTATATCCACTCGACTGTCATATTTTATGAATCAATCTCTATAGCGCCTTAGTGCAGAACACATATATATATCGCTTGACGTAGGGCATGATCTATTATGTACGAAGATCTTTGACTGGTGCTAACTTATCCAAATCATTATACTTATCCAAGAACATCTAACACATTCACTTACAAATGCATTCGAGTTCAACATAACACTAAGTCTTGAATCGTGCACACGTTCAAGGCATCTCCCAAACATATACATTTCAACCAAACATAGCGATAGCAAAGTTGGACAAGTTACAAAAATCTTAAGGGTTCTAGTTTACGAATCACAATGATACCTCAAATGAGGTCAATCAAAATCTATGCCGACCTAAGCCCAATTGGAAACCACATATTTGCACTACCATCAAGCACAATCTATCTGATTCATCGATTAGCATCCAAGTATTTTCGTTAATTTCATTCGTGCCATACATCAACTTTCTAGCGCACTTGTCATTAGAAGCCTAACTCTAAATCTTGCTGCCCCAGTTCTATGGCTTGCCCAAGCAATACTGTAAAGTTGGTCACACAAGTCTTTCACTAAACATAGGGTCATCTGCCTAACAACTAGGTCGGCTCACAAGGTCATAGGTACAATATAAGTTCAAGATTCATATCGTGTAATCTGTTGCACGAAACTCGCCCTAATTCCTAAGGTTAAACCATTATTCATTAGTACGAATATTCTACCCAAGCTCCTTTCACTCAGATTTCTAAACATCAAGCAATAATTATTCGAACAACATCAACACGTTCGTTGCACAGGGTTTGAGTTAGTTTCAACCAAGCCGTTCCTAAGACACATTCGTTCAACAAAATCCACGATATATCCATGTCGTACGTCAAACCTAGCATTTTACATAGTCTATTTCCTTAAACACGTTAGATAGAATCCACCTATCCATTCTTTTCTAAGTCTAGACCACCAAGTCATGATTCAATTTCTAATTCTTTGATATCAATCATAACTCTAAGTCGTCTAACATAATTCACGTATTTATTTCACAAATCCATCGAGAGTATCTTACTTCACATTCTAGACTAACTCATCCTAGAAGCACTTTCGATTCACTTGTATCCTCAAACTTGCCTTATTGTGTTGAACTACAAGTCAAGATGATCCTTCAATTATCATGCTCTGATCTTTCGCAAGTTCGATCATCCCCGTTGGACATAAAATCACCACGCCAATATTCTTGCGGGATAATCGTCCTTATTTGGGCATGACGCATGTGCGAGCATGGAGTTGAGCTCGCACAAGACAAGAACGTCAAATATTACAGTTATTATCGAAATAATCAAGATACCTTATCATTATACTTTGTTTTATCTAAGTTATATATTAATCTATCAATTCATGTTTATCTAATTATTGTTCATGTCGTGATCATAATTTGTCTAGTCAAATAGTCCAACTTTGATGTTATCGTACGATCAATCCGTAGTCTACCTCTAGCATTCCTAAAAAACATTTAAGTTCAAAATCTTTATTATGCACAATTCATCGAGTTTGTCTGTATAATCATCGAACATGTCAGGCCCTGATCTTACGTGAGTTCGATCATCCCCGCTGGACATAAAATCACCACGCCAGCATTTTCGTGGGATGATCGTTCTCATTCGTGACTTGATGTCTATTGTTATGTCTTGAACTAGATTTAGGATCGTTTGTCCAAATTCAAGACCAAATTCATTTTTTCCTACCTCAATCATCAAACCACGTAATTGTTAACTTGCATTAATCTGTGCTATCTTCCAACTATTGATATCATATCAAGTCTTCTAAACTCAAAACTACAATCATCCATACTCGGGCTAATTCTATTGAGCAAAATCCTACTCATTCCAAATTTTTGATGCACGCTATCTTCTTTCGCACTAACTTTGATCGTATCCTCGATTATTCTATCTCAAACTCAAGTTTCAATCAGTTTGATTCAATTCGAAATCGTTCGTATGATCTACTAAGTTTTCTCGACCAAGATATTAATTCTAATACTATGAATCCCTATCCAATATAAGTCTTATCACTTGCTCAACACATATACTCAATTGTTCGAACCAAATCTTTCATGAGACCTTTGAATTCACTACTAGCTAGGCATTTCTTATAATAAGGCTTTGCACAATTATATCGCTTGCTAAAAGACTCGTTGCTACCTCAAAATCCCTAATTCGGTCGAACATTTTCCAAGACGGTCCATACACCACTTAGGGTTCGAGCTATACTCTATAAATCTTCAAACTCACTCTATCATCAAATCGCTTATTATTCTTGAGCTCTCACATATACCACTCAGAAATCGAGTCATCCAAATAAGTCCTTAATTATGTCCTCATTGGTCGCATATACCTCGAGTTCGTTTCTTAAACTCATACATGATCCCCTATATTCCCTTAGTGATAGTCTGATAATGTCTTTATTGATAGCCATTCTAAGTCTGACTAACACTTAGTCGAACAATATACAATCTTGCTCGCCAATACGCTCGCACCAAAGGGTTTAGGTGGGTGATACCTAACACACCTAAGCCGAAAGGCTGTGTGCATAGCTATCCCGTCTAAACAATATCTTAGTCTCGCACACTAATGCACTTAGTATTTGCATATAGGTATTCAGGTTCACACATAACTTTTTTTGTTCTAGCATGAGTTTATTCTGACGAAGCCCGACATAGGTCGGTACAAAGGCATTCGTATAATTATCTCATTCAACCTATCTCATTATTTGTAAGCACTTTTGAAAATATTTAGACTCATTGTTTGGAACATCCTAACAGAACAATGAGAGAGAGCATTTTGTTCATAACCCACGAACGAGCTTTCAAAACTGAGAGAATCGATACGAAGTCCAAGGACGTAAAGCCGTGATATGATACTATTATGTCATGCCCCGATCTTCTGCAGGATCGGCTGTCACGACCTACACCCGGTGTAGGAATCCAAGTCGGGTACAACGCCCAGCCTACGCCACAACATCGGTGGTAGAACGCTGTCTTGGTCAACTATACTAACTAATCATCTCATAAATAATGTATAATCCTCTAATAATATCTCAACTCTAAGAAGAGAGTAATCAACTTAATTCAATACAATACTTAATCACATTTCTATGACACGAGAAGATATCACAAAAGTCTAACATAACTATGTAGTTAAAAATATAACAACAACAAATAGAAATAATATCCAAATCTTAAATATATGCCGAAAACAAATCTGGTACCAAAATGCTAAAGAGAACTAACTATGCTAACTAGTGAATCCGGCTAAATCTTTCGGCAGTCACTCCAGAACTAGTGGGTCCAAGTCTGCACCATCTATAGGTTGAGGTCCGTAGTATGTCGGGCACCAATCTTCCGGATCCTCTGAAAAATATTTTTCAGTCAGGAATGGAGCAAAGTACAACCCAATAGCAGTTCCAATTAATTGACAGAACCTATAAAGCAATAATATAGAGGATGCTATCTACGATGAGAAATATAACTGATGATCAAGAACAATGAAAGAATAGACAATACTAGCAATAGAAATATAACTTAATGCGTACAAGAATAAAGGATTGAGCTGTAATGTCAGAAATAGAACAAAGTAATCGATGAACTGAATAATGGAATCTACAATGACTATTTGTTTTGAGATACTAACTAAATATGTGATCGGCCTGGGAGATTCAATGATTACACTAAGGAGCTAACTCAACCATACGTGAATTACATGGTTAGTTAGTAGCCAATGATTACACTACTAGCCGATAGTTTCTTGATCACATATTTAATTGGTATTTCCCCCGCCCCTGACTGATATGATAGATCAAATTATGAGACGTTACTAGCTAATTTATCCAATATTTAATCTATAATATTCAATGTTATCCAATATCAACAATGACAGTATCCGATACCATCTCAATAATCAAGGTAGCATTCTATGACTGACGATCCAATAACAATACCAATCCGTGTACCATAATGTCAAAAAGCATAAGTAATATTTTTAAATACTTGAATTATAGTGGTAATTAAATAATGAAAACTATCAGAGAATGTACTCGCCTGTGGTCTAGAGCAATGATGCAAAACGGTATCCGAACAGGTGTCACAGACCTATATATGGAATATTGTATTAATACAAGGTTTTGGGAATGAGAATAAATTAAACTACTCAACTTCTAGGTCATAAAGCTATTTCTAAGTCAAAATAGTTAAACTAGGTCAACTCTATGCCAAACTAGTCAAACTTGGTCAAACTAGCTATTTTTATGTTGTATGAGTCTATCTCAATGACATTGGGTTCATACACTATGAACCTAGGCCAAACAAGCTAGATCTAAGATACTAAGAAAATAATAGGATACCGTATCCTAAGATACGCAAGTTTTTAATACAAAAATAGTAATTTATATATATACACAAGGCAATACATATAGTACTTTAGTTAAATAATGCAAATAGGATACCATGGCTTTGAACCAAAGCGTATCACACTACCTACACAAATCTCCCGATACTCAAATCCAATACCTTGAGCATCCCTCAATACCTTGGGTACTAACTCGATACCTTGACATTTACCTTGGTATCTCAAGGTAATGTGCTCTTAGTATATGTTACTACCCAACTCTAATTATAAAATAATAAATCAACTAATAAAATACTACATACTATTATACTAACTACTAAAACACAATAACATATATACATACATATTCATACCTACATATATACATATACATAGCTAGAGATACAAATATATACATATACATATATATCACTAAGTAATACAAGTATATATATAGGTAACTAACTACTAATATACCAAGGAACTACACTGACTAATAACAACTAAACTATCTAATAAACTAACTAAACTAGCAAACTAAACTAGCTAACTACTAAACCAAACTGGCTGCTCCGCGCCTCGCTACCGCCGCTGCACGCACTGCTGCATGCTGCAGCCGCTGCACTGCTAATGCTACTGCTGCAGACCGCTGTGCTGACTCGTTGCAGCCGCGGCGCTGCTGCGCTGGGACTGCTGCTGCCTCGCTGCAGACCACTGCTGCCTCCTCTACGGCGCTGCCTCGCTGGGACTGCTGCTGCCTCGGTACAGACTACTGCTGCTACCTTTGTGGCACTGCCTTGCTGCAGCCGCGACGCTGCCTCGATGCAGCCGCGGCGCTGCTGCGCCCTGAAACTGCTGCTGCTGCTAGTACTCGCTGCGCTGTGCCTCCACCCCTAAGCACACACACTCACACACACAAACTATACATATATATATAAGTAAATATCAACATATATATCTATACATATATACATCACAACACTCTCACACACACACAAGTATATGTACACAACACCTATAAGTATACAACTAGATATATATTTATATATACGTACACATACATATGTAAACATAAACATAGCTATACATATATCAATATACATCTTCATACATACATATTTATATAAACATACACATATACATATAGATATATACACTCTTATACATATACACATATATACCACCATACACATATACACTTAGATATATCATATATATATGTGTTCACAGAGCTATATATACATACCTATATAAACACATATTCATATATCACTACTTATGTACATATATATAAATCATACTTCATATATATATATATATATATATATATATATATATATATATATATATATATATATATAACTATGCATATATATATTTACATATAGATACACCTAGATATCAATATACATATATAAATACACAATCACATAGACATAACTATATGGTATATTATAAATACATACACTTATACATACATACATACATATATATATATATATATATATATATATATATATATATATATATATATATATATATATATATATATATATATATATATATCATATTAATAGTTATACACAAGTCAATTGAATTAAAAAGCAATGAAGCAAACATGTGGAGTGCATCGGACCAGTATCACACCTAGATCTATGTACGCATATAATACGAGTCCACCACACAACCAAACATACCCCAAAGGATACGAGCAAGTCTAGTATATTATTTATGAATAATATAAAGAGTCAAACACATAACTACGTATCCGTGTCAAAATATAATATGCACAAAGTCCCGTGTCTGAGGAAAAATTCCCAAATCAACATGTATCACCAAATTATTGGGATACGACCTACACGTACACAATTGTGGATACGACACTAGCCCCAAACATATGCCAAGTTGATCTATAGGACCAATTGATAAATACTACAAGTGTCAATCTCGGAATTCCTCTAAAATTGATATAAAAAATACCATAACTTTCTCAATAGGCCTCCTATGAACTCAATTCCAATTTATATGGGTAATTTATGCATATAGGTTGATTTCTTATGGTTAAATCTCAGATTTAAAGTCTAATTAGAGAGAGAAACTGAATTATACCTATTGGGAGATGGATTTTCAATGAAACCTCCAAAATTGGTGAAATTGGCTTTCAACTTGTAGATCCTTGCTTTCTCCTTCTAGATCCTTGCTCTACTAGTCTCCAATGAAGACTTAGGAAGGAATTAGATGGAAATTTGGTGGGGATTTGATAGAATTTGGTTGAAAAAAATTCTAGATCTAGATTTAGACTAAAAAATGAAGAGAGAAATTTTTTATCCCCTTTATATAGGCCTTACTTGCCCTCTCTCTCAAGCTACTATATAAAGTCTAAAATACTCCTTGGGGCCTCTCATAAAAAATTAATTAAGGAGGGAAGGTTCTAGTCTAATGGGTTTAACTTAATTAATTCATTCTCCTAATGAATGGGCTTACTATTGGGCTCAATTCTAACTAGAATTAAATATTGGGTTCATGGATCTAAACTAATTAGTTAGGTCCACTAACACAAGTCCAAAATAAATCTAACATGCTAACAATAAATAAATATTTAACATACATAATATTTAATTAATTATGAAATGACCAAAATACTCTTTCCTAGAAAATATGGTAGTGACATCGGTCGTCCCTGCTAGACCCAAATTATCGTGCCAGTACTCTCACATGATGACCGGTCCTATCAGGACGTGATGCCTCACAAGTATAAGCTGCGCCCGCACAAGGCCAAGGTCCAAACAGATGGTGAAATGACTAAGTCACAGAGTCGAATAGATAGTCTCCAACGCAGCGAATATTTGATTGACACGAGTAAACGGCCATTCGATAACTAGTTTGCAAAGTCGATATAGCGAAAGTATAGAATAAATACAAGTTTGATGCAAAAACAAGCTCTTTATTGATAATAAAATAAGGTTACAAGCGATACTAGGCCGAGATTACAAGTCTCTCAAGCTCTCTCTTTCTCTCTCTCTCTCTCAAAATAATAAAATTGTGCTAAGCAGCTTACAATATAGAATAATACATAGATGATATTCCAATACATTATGTTATATATATGTGCTTCAACTCCCAACGCAATACTATAAGGCTCCAAAGCGAACTCCATGCTTTAGCGCATATGAGGGGATACTCTGCACCGAACGAGGTTCTCCCACACCATGCAAATAACCTGGTGGGTTATCAATACATTGAATGCACTGGTAGGAAGAATTTTTACCTGCTTAACAAATTCAAATACGTTATATTAGTTTCATGCATAATCTATTAAGTTCTCTTTCTAGTCTTGTCTTAGGATCAGTTTTATGGCATAAGATACAAGCCTAACTTGTGTGGCAGTGTGCCGTACGATATAAGAGTAATACAACAAGACTTACCAACTTACCATTCATAAAACTAAGTCAACCAGCTTAATATATATAATGACTTAAATACTTGCATAAGGAAACACAAGTGTCAAGAGCATGTTTCAAATTCAGGTGAATGATATATTCAAATTTGTGATACTCAGGTTACTTAGTTACTCCGATTGTTAAAATACATTATACTCATTCGGTTCAGGTATGTTATATTCAGATTACTTGTTTGAATGCAATAACTCGCACGTGGTTTACCATAGATCGAGCGAACTTATATGAATTTCTCAATGACACCACGAGCCTTTTGGAATGATAGCTTCGGGGACGGTGCCACTTGCAGTGCTCGGTAGCTAGCCCCCGCTACAAGCCCCTACTTCCCTCGCACTAGCTGGGAATATGGTGACCCTTGCAGCGCTAAATAAATGTTGAGTCCACGATGTAATCCCCTGCCTTCCCCATACTGATGCTGCTAGCTGACTATCTGGGTTCTGCCTAGGTTGACACAGCCCCGATGCCCCGACGCACCATTTATAGGATCATAAAAAATAAATCTTGTGCACAAGTTGTCCATAACCATGCAAGTCTCTAAATTACTTTACTTTACTTTCTCATTCTTTACATACAGCTCCACGAGCTGATAATTCATTACAGGCTCCATGAGCTGATGATTTATTACATTATGCAGCTCCTGGTTTGGGAGTTGCCTTGTCTACCCAACGATCCTGAAGCCTTTCGATATTTTTCATTACTTGGATCGGAATGAATATTTGATAGCCTCCATGCTTCATGTGAGTAAACGATATTCTGTGCCATGCTTCCATATCGTGGCATTATCTATTTGACAAGAATTGCATATAAGATGGATAACATAAGGAAATTTATTCGATCAGTTCTAAACAATAAAGCGATTCGTGTATTTTTTTCAGCCGACTTACTTCCATGTTCTATACAAATGATAACGAGGAGGATTATTCCCTTATCTAGGTTGGTTCACTACTTTATTAGCATGCATTGGTGATTAGCCTAGCGACTAGCATGTATCGTCCGTATTTTAGATGTGCAGACTAAGCAAAGACAGGTTCATCGTAGCCACTCACCTTAGCGATGAATCACATCGGTCGAGCGATACTCCGAGCACACCTTTAAAAAGTCTAATTTGAACTTTTGAAGGGCTAAGTCTGAATTCTTTTGCATCAAGTGAGTCTTCTTGTTGAGCAAAGCGGGATAGGTTATCGCACTTGTACCGTTTGAATCATCTCTCTGAACTGAGCGGGGCGAGTCGCTACAGTAGAAACCTAAAACAAGATGAAGTCTATCAATTGCCTAGATTAAAAGTTATAGGTTAATATTAGTAGTCCAAAATAATTTACGAAAAATCCTAGCTAGATGTTAGGGTTTAGTTATAACCCATGATGATACAAGGAACTGTAATATGAACTTGAGAAAATGGAACTTCAGGCTCTCACATTGGAAAGATTATTAGGTATAAGGATTTCAAGTAAGCTCATGCTTGGAGGATATCCATTTCCATACTATGATAACAATAAAAAAAGAAAAACTTGGAAATAAGGGATCATTCCTAATTAGGAATGATTTAAATTTAGGAGAATGACAAAGACTAAATATACAATAGAAAAGCCTTATTTTAGTCTGATTGCTTGGGTAGTTACGAGTGTTACATAAGTTACATGATTAGGGACATATCTCAAAATTTAAGATAATCCTTTTTGATGAATTTAAGATATTTTGGGTGATGATATAACATTATATTTTGATGAAATGGTTTGATCAACGATGGGTAGATTTCTCGATTTGCAAATTAATTTTAAGGTTAATTAATTATCGAAGATGTGAATTATAAAATTTGGTACTTTGAAGCTTAAACTTCTATATGGGTTGATAAATATGAATTTCTTGCTAGGATAAGGTAAAAGTTTTAAAGGAAGTTCTTTTGGACTTAAATGATGGAAAAAAATTGAGATAAGAAGTTGGAGATTATTGAAATTAAAATTTTAAGGAGAGCATGATGGCAGATTTAAATTTAAATTTAAAGCATCCTACTGACTTTAAATTTTTATAGAGTTTAATTTTGAGAATAAATATCAATAAGATGAAGATTTGAGAATTTGATAAGGCAGTATTGACAAAAAAAAATTAGTCAAAAAAATTTGAATATTTGACTTGGAATCTAAATTTAAAGATTTTAGGATAGGATGAAGCAGAGTATTGGTGAATCTCAATTTAAAGAATTCGCAAGTATTTTGATTGTTTGAATATAATAAGATCGAGAGAATAGTTTTAAATTTAAATTTTGAAGATGACTTGGAGCCCTCGAAAGATTGTAGTTAGTTACAAATAAAGAAAATAGGTTATTGTGTTAGTTAAAATTTAAAATTTTGAAGTAGGATAGGAGATCATGATAAGACTAAACTTGAACTTTAAAATTGGAGAATTTTGGGATATGATAATAGTGAATTCAAATTTGATAATTTTAATTATTATTGTTTTTGTAAACCCTCTAACTCCAAATCTAGGTTTAAGGATTTATTTAGAATTATTTTGGATTAATAATTGGAGTTATTATTCACCTCTTTGATTTTTGATTCAATTGTTCCACCTTATCGTTGTTTAAATATTTGGAATACTAAACTAGTTTTTTTTTTCCAAAAAATTTACCTTCTTAACCTAGACAAGTCAATATCTAATCCCGACCCTTGTGTTACTCATAAATACCCACCCTTGTGCTTTATTTTAATCGCACAACAATAGTTAATCATTATCTAATTTTAAACCCAAACTTTGCACCTCTGTACGTTCCAATCAAAATTGGAGACACACCATCGACCCGTTTGTGCAACCCAATATATGATGATAATATATTCCTAGTTTACTATGTCCATGACACTTGTTTCATATCCAATTGAGACCACATGCACTTTCAATTTATTAAAGACCATCGAGGACACGATTTATATTTATTTTGAAGCAACCAACTCAACCTAACCCAAAACTAGACCCAATACCAATCTAAACACATACCCACACTCTCATAGCTCATACAAAATACCACACACCAATTTCCTCCACTACAACACACCAAACATGGATTTTTTACACAATCAATCCAATTCTCGTTCTTTTACGCAAATCCTAAACTATTAGGGACCTTTGTACAAATAACTAGCTATGTGTCCACCTCCTATTGGATGAAATAATTTAGAATATCCCATTTTGGAGAGCCATGATCGGTTACATGCTTTTCTCTCTCTCTCTCTCTCTCTCTCTCTCTCTCTTTGCATGGTACTATGCCTACAATAAATCCTAGCCTCTAATTCAAACCCCAATATATCCCCACCACTAATTATTTACGACAACCGACACACACTTCTCTAGAAATAGGAAGAGTTGCTAGCCCTAATCCCCAAGCTCCCTCTTCTCTCTCTCATTCATTAATATACACACACACTCTCTCTCTCCCCCTCAAATTTTAGCCGAACACACCTCTCCCTCCCATTAAAAATCGAAACCATTATCTCCACAACCTCCTTCTCTCCTCTCCTTCCTACCAAAACCAAACACCACCACTACCTCATCCTGCTGCAACAGCAACTATACCTCCTTCTCCCCACCCATCAGACCATCGGACCACGGCAGCAGCTCCGGCAGCAGGAGCAGCCTCCCAAATTGAGCTCCTCCCTCCCATTTGAGCGAACACTAGGTAACTCTTCTCCTTCACTCCTCTTATCCTGCTCTTCTTCTTCTTCTTCTTCACTTCATCCTCTTATCCTTCCCCTTACCATAGCCGAACACCACCACCACCACCATCACCACCACCATTCACCACCGCCACCTCCCCCTCCACAAACCCGACCACCACCATCACCATCATCTTCTCTCCTCCTCCTTTATCCATACACGACCGGACCACTATCACCAAGCTACTACCACCATCACCAAGCCACCACCGCACCACTACTACCTTTAGGACCCCCTTTCTCTTCCACCTTGCTGCGACTTCTGCTACTCCTTGTAGCTGCTGCTGCCACTACTGTATCTCTTGTAGTTGCTGCTACTACTGTTGCTCTCCGTATTCTTTTCTATCTCGAGCAAGATAACCTCCTGGCCGGAGCACCACCCCTGGCCGAAGCACACCCCCGCAGCAACCGAACCACCCCTGACAACAGACCCGAGCAAAATTCTAGAACAAAGCAAACCAACCACTTTACTTCTCAATAAAAAATCTCTTTACTTGTTCAACCGATTCCCGAACCGCTTTCTCTAGTATACTCTCCCCTGACCCTCTTATAATTTCTTAATTAGAATAATTTAGCTTGCTTTCTATTATTAGTAATTAGAGTTCCAATTCATGAGAGAAATAATTTTTAAAACTATAAAAATCTTCGATACGGAGTTGGTTCCGTCAAACTGGACAACCTCATCGAGTACCGATTGCACCAAAAGGCACGTACGCTATTTACAGACGTATGGGCTTTGACAAAATTCAATTCGGTCGCATGTGCAAGATAAAATGAACCCGTATCCGTCAAAACTCTTCGTATCACAACTTTTTGTAATTACCCAATTACTTTTTGTACGCTTGTCGTATCATGACTAAATTTTTCCATTGGACTCGCGACATTCGACTTGTCCTTGACCCAAGTTTCGTCTGATTCTGAGGCATTGTTCGGATCGCCATTTCGTGGGCCCCACGATCCGTTCCAACGGGCATTCTTGTGATCGATACATCGAAATCCAAATATGGACATATATTGAATTCATATCATCTTTTAAAACTTGTTTGACCTATAATATGCTATGTTTAGAGACTTTTATTCCTGGCATAATTTTTGGTGTAAGGTAGGCCTACCTATGGACCCTGTATTGACTAAAAATTATTTTTTTGCCCCTGTGTCCAAATTGAACATATGGATATACTTTTTTGAGTATCTCACTCATTTCGGGACTGTTGGTGATATATGTGACAGCATCCAGAGATATCTACTCTAGTTCCCTTCTTGTGCTACTACTTTTTTGGCGAGTTTGTGTTCGAATCTTTGCTGGCTTCCAAGCAAGTATTCCTTGTCTTTTTGTACTATTTAAATTCCGTTATTATTACTTATATATTTTATGCTCTGAATATTTTATAACTATGCACTTCTGAGTATGTCGCGGGTACAGTCGACGAAGGCGTCGACATTAGGAGTTGTATTTGACCTAGTGTCTAGTGGACGTACATAAAGTTATGGAGTTATCATTATAACTCTGAGGCCTTGTCAAGTATTATTTTACGTCACAGAGAGATTTTATGATAGGACACAGGCTTACGCACTTGACTGGCTATCGTTGCGAGTAGCACGTGTGATGGTACTTAGCATAGTTGTATTACTTTAGGTGACTTGCATTATAGTTATAAGATGTCCACGTCATACTTGACACTTATATATTGTCATTGGACATAAAGGACGACTAGTAGGCATATGGGATATACACCTTAATATTTATACAGATACCATAATCTTTAGATCGTTGGACGCTATTATTTATGTAGATACCATGCTCTTTTGAGCGTTGGACATTATTATTTTTGCAGATACCATGATCTTCAGAGCATTGGACGTTATTATTTATGCAGCTACCACGATCTTCGTACCGTTGGACGTTATTATAATGCATATTGCCCTAAGATGGGGGCATATGTGGCATATACTAGCTAGTCATGATGATTGGTAAATTTTGTCAGCATATGTCTAGCCTACACTTACCCATACATACTAAGTTGTCCTCAAATTGTATTCACTTATGAGGATAGTTCATCCTGATTTACTTTACTCAGTATTTATATTATGATATGTACTTTTTGTATCTTGTTACGTCCCTCTGAGAACTTGGTTCCCTTCCAGGTTATTTGAGCAGTTTGGATAAGGCTTGATCTAGTGATGAATTGGATATCTTTGCAGGTATCGTTATATCTTTCATCTATTACAGTTATGTGCAACTTCCTATTTTGATTATGCTTTTATAGCCTAGTATTTATAGGCCTATATCGTTCTCTTGGACTATTCGAACGGATAAATTATTGGGCTGCAAACTAGTGATGTATATCGTTCCTTCTTGAGATTATTTACTATGGATTGAGATTTGGTTTAGCTGTTGCATGTTAGAATTAGATATTTAGCTTGATCACTTATTCGCAGATAGCGTAAGTGTACTTCGTTGGGTCCATTAAATTGGAAAGCCCTACAGAGGCGTACCAGCTGGCCTTTGCCATGTGTCTGGTCCCATATATTTTGGGACTGAGATGTGACATAGTTTTAGTGGTAGCCCATACAAGTCAGAGCATATCGTTCGGTTACGTCAATGTACCGTACCAGCCTGCGAGTTAGGATTAATGTTGAATAAGATCTCAATCCATAGTTGATTTTAAAACTCCTCTTGTATTTGATTGTCGCCCTTGGACTTTATAATTGTATTCATTCATCTTTCGTCGAGATCATTATTATTGTTTCTCATCTTCCACTATTTCGGAGAGATGGACATTCGTGCGCTATGATTCCCTCAAGAAGCAGATCCTTGTCAAGATGAAGAATGCATATTTGATAGGATGTTTGAGTAGATGGTTATGCATAGTAAATAAGGTTTATAGGTTCTTCCTAGATACTAGTGCTAGTGTAGACTGATAGCATGCCTAGAACTGATAAAACCCTACCCTCACTTAATGTAGCAGTAATTTAGAAGTATTAGAAGCTAGAAAGATTGTTTGATTTTAATGCTCTAGAATACTTTATAGAATACATAGCTAGATGTTAGTAATTATTTGTAGCCCCATGTTAGTGATACAAGGAAAGATATTATTTACTTGAGAAGACAGAATTTTAGACTCCCACCTAGAAGAAGATTATCAGATACCAATAAAATTGAGGTATAAAATAGCACTTTACATAGTAGGCCATAGTTGTTAACCTATAGTTGCCTTATGACTTCTAGTATCAGACCTAGATTTTTTTTACCTTTTAATTAATGACAATTATATGACTAGGATAAAAATAGATAGGTAGATTGCTAGATATGTTGTTTGAGTGACTTGATAACTTTGATACTAGGGGTATAGCATCTGGAATTAGATTAGATGTACTTGATTTATTTGGGTTATCAATGACTATTGGGCTCATGGTTTCACCTTTGATAACTTGAGTAGTTGAGCTAGTATCCGAATAGAGTAATTGGAATGAAGAATGAGAGTACTGATAGATGTAATAGACTTGATTTAGATATAGTGAATTATCTCTAATGGACAGTAATTTTTATCAAGGTGTAACTAAGTCTTGGACAAGGAGTGTTCATGGGGTAAATAAAACTAAAAGGAACCTCATATGTGAGGTAAAGAATATAGGATAAAAATAAGGAGTGGTTCACGAGGATTACCTGACCTTGAGCATTTTAAAGTACAAGAAGGATCTAGGGAAGGACTAGAATTTTTATCACTCGGTAGTTGCCTAAAAGATCTATACCTTGAAGCTGAAGGTACTGGACCATGATTAGAATAATTATAGATGAAATCAAGATTAACATAATCGAAGAATATAAAGGTGTGTAGAAAATAAATGATAAGAGAAAGATATTAGGGTCACGTAACCCAAGGAGGTAGAATTTTGATATGGACTTGAGGGATAATAATGTTAGTATTTATGAATTATAATAATTTTAAATTTTTTGAGGATTTAGTGCGATTGAAAATTGTTGCTCAGTCTTTAGGTAACATAAATTTTGAGGAACTAAACACAGGTTTAGATCATATACTGACTCATTGGTCAACCGATAGAGGATTAACATAAGACCCTTATATTCTAGATTGACATATATGTAGGAGAGTGTAAAAGGAAGATTGAAGTCTTATAGGAATGATAGCTAATTATTAAAGATTACACATAAACTGCTTAGAGCCAGGAATTTAGATTTTGACTAAATAGGTTATGAGCTTGTTGGACCAAATCCTTAGTAGTAGGTGATTATATGGGAACCTATTTTCAAATTATCTTAGCCGATAGATTTTCAAATTTTAGAAATAGTATTCTTATTATTATTGGTTATATTTTATCTAGGGTATTTAGAATGATTGAATGATAATTATTACATATTTATTGCTATGTATTTGAATATAGGCTTATGTTGTACTTTATTACATATAGTTCTTCTAGGAATTGAATTGGGATGAGCTTCTAGACTAGTTACGACTGACTGGCTAGATTAGACGTGTTGTCCCTAAGAGAAACTATAAGAAGTTAGGTTACAGAATTTATTGTGGATACTATAGGTTGATGATATTGTACCTAGAAAATAATGATGAGGTAGTGACTATCTTAGCTTCAGAACAAGGAATTTAGCTAATATGTAGGTGGCCTTAAGAATTTGTGCTTGTTGGATTTTAGTGTCTGACCCATGCACCCCTTCGCGAGTGAATGTATGACAATATCTTCTTTGTAGACAGTAGAAGATTCAAACTGAGATTTTTTTTGTGGCACCCTTGAGTAACCTAGGCATATAGGTGGTAATTTCTAGATGATAAGTAGCATAATAACAATAACAAGACAATGCATGATGGTAAAAAGATATTTTGAGGACCAAATGCCTTAGATGATTAGACTGTACGTATGTGGCAGTTTACGATCAAGAGAGTGGAGTAGGACTAAGTACCAAGTTGTGTTTATATATATATATAGATATGTTGAGTTCGTTGTTGGAAAGATAATTTTGAATTTCGAGAACAAAATTTTCTAAAGTGGAAAGATTGTAAACCCTCTGACTCAAATCTAGGTTTAAGGATTTATTTAGAATTATTCTGGATTAATAATTGGAGTTATTATTCACCTCTTTGATTTTTGATTCAATTATTGCACCTTACCGTTGTTTAAATATTTGGATCACTATACTAGCTTTTGTCTTCCAACAAAATTCACCCCCTCGACCGAGACAAGCCAATCTCCGATCCCGACCCTTATATCACTTATAAATACCCTCCCTTATTCTTTATTTTAATTGCACAAAAAATGTTAATCAGTATCTAATTTTAAATCCAAACTTTGTACCTATGTTCATTCTAATCAAAATTGGAGACACAACATCGACCCATTTCATGCAACCCAATATATGACGATAATCTATTCCAAGTCTACTATGTCCATGATACTTGTGTCATACCCAATTGAGACCTCTTGCACTTCCAATTTATTAAAGATAATCTTGGACACGATTTATATTTATTTTGATCTAACCAACTCAACCTAACCCAAAACTAGACCTAACACCAACTAAACCCACACCCATACCCTCATGGCTCATACAAAATATCATACACAAATTTTCTCCTCTACAACACACCAAATATGAATTTTCCTACATCCAATCCAATTCTCCTTCTTTTGTGCAAATCCTAAACTATTTAGGACCTTTGTGCAAATAACTAGCTATGTGTCCACCTCCTATTGGATGAAATAATTGAGAATATCCTATTTTGGAGCGAAGACCAGTCATATGCTTCTCTCTCTCTCTCTCTCTCTCTCTCTTTGCATGGTACTATGCCTACAATAAATCCTAGCCTCTCATTCAAACCCCAAAATATCCCCACCACTCATTCTTCATGACAACCAATATATACTTCCCTAGAAATAGGAAGAGTAGCCGGCCCTAATCCCCAAGCTCCCTCTTCTTTCACATTCTCTCTCTCTCTCTCTCTCAAATTTTAGCCGAACACACCTCTCCCTCCCACTAAAAATCGAAACCATAACCTCCACCACCTCTTTCTCTCCTCTCCTCCCTACCAAACACCATTACTGCCTCCTCCTGCTGCAGCAGCAGCTACACCTCCTTTCCCCTACTCATCGGACTACCGGACCACGGTAGCAGCTCCGGCGACAGGAGTAGCCTCCCAAACCGAGCTTCTCCTTCCTATTCGAGTGAATACTAGGTAGCTCTTCTCCTTCACTCCTCTACTCCTGCTCTTCTTCTTTACTTCTTCCTTTTCTTCTTTTCCTTACCATAGCCGAACACTACCACCATCATCACCACCACCACCACCATTCACCACCGCCACCTCCCTTCCATAAACCGGACCACCACCATCATCATCATCTCCTCTCCTCCTCATTCATCCATACACCACCTGACCACCATCACCAAGCTACTACCACCATTACCAAGCTACTACCACCATCACCAATCCACCACTGCACCACGACCACCACCTTCATGACCCCCTTCCTCCCCTACTTTGCTGCGACTGCTGCATTTGCTACTGCTACTCCTTATAGCTACTGCTGTAGCTGCTGTAGTTGCTGCTACTACTGTTGCTCTCCTTCTTTTTCTCTATCTCGAGCAAGAATACCCCCTGGCCGGAGAACCCCCTGGCCGAAGCACACCCCCGCAGAAACCGAACCACCCCCGACTACAGACCCGAGCAAAAGTGTCACGCCCCAGTCCCAAAATACCGTGGGACCAGACGCGTGATAATGGTCAGCAGCACGCACCGATGGACAACCCAATTTAATGGATCCACCAGGGCATACTTAAGCTGTAAAATAACAAGTCTACGACAATCATGGCACAACTAATCTCATCCACACAAGAAATAAACATGATCCACAGAGTAAATAAGGAATGTAAATCATCAGCTAGTCTCAACCAAGTACTTCGGGGAAATAACCCGATAAATATCTAATACATTGGTTCAACAGAACAGAAAGTAAATGACTGAAATAAATAATAAATACTGAGCATGAAACATGGATGCTCAGGAGAAGTCCTCGGGTAACACCTCGTCCTCGGATGGCGGTACAACTCCTGGATCAGCTTCTGCTCCGGTCCCGTATATCTCGGGGTAGATCTCGTCCTCAAATCCTGGGGACATAATCCGGATCCAGGTCCTCAGGGGACATAGCAAGGTACAAGAAAGCTCATGCCAAAATAAATGCAGTGCAGCAGATAATGAAATAAATAGGGCAAATAAGTAACCATCTAAGTGAAAATACAAGTGAGAGCAGCACGAGTACTCAGGCTGAGCCACTACAAGCTCTGTATCGGAGAGCCGGTAGTGGTAATAACACGTAATGTGCCTAGCTCTGCTACGAGAGTCTACGGCCTCACAATAGTAGTAGATATATATAGAAAACAGCCTGTAGTCTGTGTGTCTCTCCCCACCCAATGTAACCACGCATATCATGACCATAACGTCTCATGTCCATGTCAAGCGGGATCATAGCTAATGCAACAAGTCATAAAGTATCTATGAATATAGTATCTCTGTCAAGTCCTGTATCCTATACAGAATCACCATGAATATCTCAGGAAGATCCTGTCTCATGAATGGTGTCAAGTGTCCTAGGTCATAGTGTACTTGGTAAGACAAGTACGAGAATATAAAGTGTCACGAATGTCCATCTCTAGATGACAATACACAACACCGCGTACGGTGTTGGCACCCGACTAATAATCGGACGCTAAGTAAGTCACACGGTCCTAGGTTGAGCATGCACAGTAATATAAATAAAGCAAGGAAAATATGTAACAATACTGCAGAGTTTGGCAAGGTACACTTGCCTGGGGTCCTGTTGCTGGTATGAATCAGAGTCCAAGTCATAGTCCAAATAGCCTATGTATTACAAATTTATCACGTCAAAAGATAATTTATTTTAACTTATTTAATTCTGGAATAGTTACTCTAAAATCATATTTTAATCTTATTATTCTGATTTTTATGTTAATTCCTAAATTTTGTCCAAAGAAACTAAATTTTATCAACTCGAGACTCATGGCACGCAAATCGAGGCAATCTGTTGACCAAAAAGTCAACCGACACAAACTCGACTTTCATGCATGATTTCCTATAGATTTTAGCATAAAAAATATACTGGAATTTACGGCTCGTCCGATTTCAAATTCGTTTGGGAATTATGACACATACAAATTTTGTATTGTGCACCGATGGTTAAATTCTAACCTAGAAGTTCTACAGAATTAACAGTATGAAAATACATCGAATTAAATTCTGATAAAAACATATGTTAATGATCTCGATATTAGCTTTCCAAAACTTTAAACGGTTCATGATTCTGATTCCTGGTTCTCCCGAAATCGCAAAAACATTGAAACACGTCTATTTTCAGACATGCTGTGCTCTACGAATTTTCCAGAATTTAATACTCATAATTTTGTAAAACAAATTATATAATCAGAAAGCTAACCTCAATATCATTCTAACGCAAGAAACTAGGCCTCGTTTGGAGTCCGGAGCTATGCGCAATGGCTTCTGAAAGATGAAGAAACCCTAGATGGCAATTCTCCAAAATCTCTCTCTCTAAAAATAAGGGATAATTAGGGTTATAATAATAATATATATATATAGGGATGTTGAGAGGCTGAATGAAAGTTTATAGGGTTACACGTGTCTTGATTTGATTGGATGGTTTTGGTTATATTATTTGTTTTTTTTATTTGCCTTTATCAAAACATTATTTAAGTCATTTTAAATCTAAATTACTCAAAATAAACATTAAAAATAATCATAAAAGTCTGGAAAAATTACAAAAAATATATTTTGAACATAAAAACCCTAGAAAAATATTTGGGATAATTATATATTCATAGATTTCCTACTATAATTAGGAGAAGCTCTAAAAATTAGTTTTGCCATAAAACTAAAAATAAATACTAACATTATTCCAAAAATTCTGAAATAATTCCAAAAAATATATAATAATATTATAAACCTTAGAAAATAATGTGGGTCCATTCTATATTCCTGGGCTTACACCATAAATTCTACAAGTCCTAAAAATTAGTTATTAGCCTAAATAACTCCCAATAAATACTAAAAATACTCAGAAAATTCCCAAAAACTTCTAGAAAATATATTTTATTATTTAGAACCTAAAATAAAAGTTTGGGATATTTTTAATTATATTTGAATCTAAAATAAATTCTTGAAAATCTTAGAAAATTACAGAAAATTGTGAAAAATCCAAATTAAAAATATCTAAAAAATCAGGGGGTTACAATCTACCCAACTTATAAAAATTTTGTCCTCGAAATTAAAATTAAGCCATGGTAGAAGTCAAGGATGGTCTAAGATTTGTATTGATTAAAATGCAAGGCTAGGTTTAACGGAGTGGACGATGTTGCACGTTGCACATTCCAAAAATTATGGAAGAAATTCACATGAGTGAAAATAGGTTTCTTCGTGTGTCATGTCCAATAGTGTGGAAACCTTAATGCTCTTTTGCATAAAAGCGCCCAACAATTGAAATATTGCACAAAGATGAAAATTGGAGGATGGACATGTCTAGGACAAGGTGTGGAATTTTTAGGAAGGCAATGACTAGGGAAGTGCTCCAATTATCGAAGCAATGGCATGGCGCGCCGAGGGATACCATATTGTAAAACTAAATGAAAAATGTCGTGTTCTATTCCTAAGTGGATTCGAGCTAGCCTCAGTCTCACTATCTAAGCCAAGTAGGTCTACTTCTTAGGTGAGGGGGTTTCACAATCCAGCCAACTTAAGATAATATCGTCCTCAAAATTAAAATAAGGCATAATTTGTTAATCCTTCGTGTACATAAGGCAAGTCAATCACAATCTTCTTGCGATAATTAAAATCCTAATCATATCCATTGCAATCACTTCTAGGTTAAGATGACCACTGATTCAATCAAATTCAACCTATGGTTATCTCTTCTCGCTTTTTCAAATTATCCATATCCAAATTTAAATTAAATCCATATATCATCTTCAAGATTTAAATACGCATATAAATTTTACCTCACGATCTCCAATTATCATAATCTCCTCTAGAAGTAATTCGAGTCCATTATTATTCCTATTTTCACTTATAAATTTTTGTATGCTTCAACTTCTTAAATTCCATTCACATCCTTAATATTTCAAATAGGTAGTCCAACCATCAAGTTTTTATTTTAACTCAAATCATCAAATTGAAAAATAGTTTAAATGCAGTCCACCATTGTTCAAGTCTGAAATTCTATCTTTTTATCCTCTAAATTTCAAGTTGATGATTTTACCTTTATTGTTTAAATCATGTACTTAAGGTATAAATATCGGGTCCTCAATATCAATTCATTAATCCTCATCATCTTAGTCATTCTTCTAAAATTCTCAAAATTAAAATGGCTTGAACCTCTCCCAATTTAATCTTACTCGATCACAATCTAAAAGAAATTCCTCTCGAGTTGACAATGCACTACTACCCAACTTAGAATTTATCCATCTATCACATAAGGCTATATACCTTAAGAGAATATTCCTTAATATGTTTACTCATGTCATTCAATCCTCGAACTTCAATGCCGACCATATCACATATGATATGTCCTTAATTACGAAGAATGATCCTCAAGTATGTGATCGACCTATGGGGTATATCTAGTATTCTCTGTGTATCAATTTATACCAAGCACGAGATTTTGTCTTTCCGAAATAAGGGAAGACAGAGACCAATAATAAAGAGTTCAAGGGCAGCGTAATAGAATAGAAGTATTGGGATCATGGCGTTTAAAGAATTCAATTGGAAATTATCAAAGCAGTTGTGGATTGAAATCCTATTTTGGTAATCCTTTGTTCGCCTGCTCGTATTAGTACAGTTATGTAACCGATACGATATGTCAGACATGTCTAGGGCAAGTATATTCGTCTACTAATCACTACATATCTCAATCCACGTAAGGTATTATTGCGATGGCGAATCAAGCGCACTATGGTTGATCAGACCGTAATACACTGATTCTGAAATGTATTATTGTGGGCCTCCCCAATAATACATATGTCATGAACAAGCTCGATAATGAATAAGCTTGCAAAACTAGGCTATAAAATAGCACAATAAGTCAAGGTAGTATATGAAATATAAGCACGCTAGATGATGATGAAAGGAGGTACAAATTATTCAAGTTCACAAAACGAACAAAAATGAGCAACAATAATAAAAGACTCTACAATCTCTACAGTTATCATACAACCTCCTTGTCTAAGTTGCTAGTCGACCCAATAGGGCATGAACCTCTAAATTCTATTGTCTGAATAAACACTGTCATCTTATGCTAGCATACAATTATTGCCATTCAGTTACACCGCCTTGATGGGTCAAGTGGACTATGTGGTACTAGTCTCAAGGGAAAGGGAATATAACTTGTATCGAGGTGGGGGTACAAATTATGTAATTTAACACTAAGGGATAATCATCGGGTCACAATCTACAAGATTAACTCAAACTTATCGAACTCTAACTACCAAACACAAAATTTTCAAATTCAAGACTACAACTATAATCCTAGCAAACTATGGGTCATTAACAAGGAATAAAATTACTTGGCCTACTATTAGAAGTGTCAGGTGGCACGAATTAAAAGACGAAGAAAAGAAGAACATATTTTAGTCGTTGCGTATTAGCGAACGTTAAGGTCGCAGACGAACAACGTATGAAATTAAAATATAGGGCTCTTGATAATATCATAGTTTCCTAAGGTGAAGGTGGCGAGCAATTCTCCGTGTTTGAGGTATGATCTCATGAGAAATGTCATACTCGTTGCTCTGGGCTTCCTGAGGTACCGTCTGCTAATATCACGACAAGAACCTATATCCTAACACTATCTCACTATGCACACTAGGTTCTGTTCTAACATTCGATCTCAGATTTCTATTGGTTCCTCAAAACTGGGGTCAACCACTAGGGTCAAACATTAGGGTCCAATCTCTAACTAGCTCTTAGCAGTGCCTATACTACTCTTAGGTCATTCATGACTATAACAAGAAATAATGGTAAATTATTCTATAGGTAAGGGACGCTAGGGTTCATTAAGCATTCTACTTAGGGGTGTGTCAATATCCTAGTTGTACTTTTAGTAGGAAGGTTACCCTACCTATCATTCTATCAATAGAGACTTCTATATTATAGAAGAAAGCTACACTCAAGGAACTAATGAGAAGGCACATGAATCAAGCAGGATGCAATTTTTCAACGGAATAGATTGGAAGGAGGAGGAGGAGAAGCCATAGTCAGTTGTGGATGAGATCCTATACTCTAATCCTATTTGCAGGCTTGCTCGATCCCTAAGTTGAAATCGAACAATTTAGTCGTAGACCTGCATGGGCCACCAAAAAAACCATGTCACGCCCCAGTCCCAAAATACCGTGGGACCAGACGCGTGATAATGGCCAGCAGCACGCACCGATGGACAACCCAATTTAATGGATCCACCAGGGCATACTTAAGCTGTAAAATAACAAGTCTACGACAATCATGGCACAACTAATCTCATCCACACAAGAAATAAATATGATCCACAGAGTAAATAAGGAATGTAAATCATCAGCTAGTCTCAACCAAGTACTTCGGGGAAATAACCCGATAAATATCTAATACATTGGTTCAACAGAACAGAAAGTAAATGACTGAAATAAATAATAAATACTGAGCATGAAACATGGATGCTCAGGAGAAGTCCTCGGCTAACACCTCGTCCTCGGATGGCGGTACAACTCCTGGATCAGCTCCTGCTCCGGTCCCGTATATCTCGGGGTAGATCTCGTCCTCAAATCCTGGGGACATAATCCGGATCCAGGTCCTCAGGGGACATAGCAAGGTACAAGAAAGCTCATGCCAAAATAAATGCAGTGCAGCAGATAATGAAATAAATAGGGCAAATAAGTAACCATCTAAGTGAAAATGCAAGTGAGAGCAGCACGAGTACTCAGGCTGAGCCACTACAAGCTCTGTATCGGAGAGCCGGTAGTGGTAATAACACGTAATGTGCCTAGCTCTGCTACGAGAGTCTACGGCCTCACAATAGTAGTAGATATATATAGAAAACAGCCTGTAGTCTGTGTGTCTCTCCCCACCCAATGTAACCACGTATATCATGACCATAACGTCTCATGTCCATGTCAAGCGGGATCATAGCTAATGCAACAAGTCATAAAGTATCTATGAATATAGTATCTCTGTCAAGTCCTGTATCCTATACAGAATCACCATGAATATCTCAGGAAGATCCTGTCTCATGAATGGTGTCAAGTGTCCTAGGTCATAGTGTACTTGGTAAGACAAGTACGAGAATATAAAGTGTCACGAATGTCCATCTCTAGATGACAATACACAACACCGCGTACGGTGTTGGCACCCGACTAATAATCGGACGCTAAGTAAGTCACACGGTCCTAGGTTGAGCATGCACAGTAATATAAATAAAGCAAGGAAAATATGTAACAATACTGCAGAGTTTGGCAAGGTACACTTGCCTGGGGTCCTGTTGCTGGTATGAATCAGAGTCCAAGTCATAGTCCAAATAGCCTATGTATTACAAATTTATCACGTCAAAAGATAATTTATTTTAACTTATTTAATTCTGGAATAGTTACTCTAAAATCATATTTTAATCTTATTATTCTGATTTTTATGTTAATTCCTAAATTTTGTCCAAAGAAACTAAATTTTATCAACTCGAGACTCATGGCACGCAAATCGAGGCAATCTGTTGACCAAAAAGTCAACCGACACAAACTCGACTTTCATGCATGATTTCCTATAGATTTTAGCATAAAAAATATACTGGAATTTACGGCTCGTCCGAATTCAAATTCGTTTGGGAATTATGACACATACAAATTTTGTATTGTGCACCGATGGTTAAATTCTAACCTAGAAGTTCTACAGAATTAACAGTATGAAAATACATCGAATTAAATTCTGATAAAAACATATGTTAATGATCTCGATATTAGCTTTCCAAAACTTTAAACGGTTCATGATTCTGATTTCTGGTTCTCCCGAAATCGCAAAAACATTGAAACACGTCTATTTTCAGACATGCTGTGCTCTACGAATTTTCCAGAATTTAATACTCATAATTTTGTAAAACAAATTATATAATCAGAAAGCTAACCTCAATATCATTCTAACGCAAGAAACTAGGCCTCGTTTGGAGTCCGGAGCTATGCGCAATGGCTTCTGAAAGATGAAGAAACCCTAGATGGCAATTCTCCAAAATCTCTCTCTCTAAAAATAAGGGATAATTAGGGTTATAATAATAATATATATATAGGGATGTTGAGAGGCTGAATGAAAGTTTATAGGGTTACACGTGTCTTGATTTGATTGGATGGTTTTGGTTATATTATTTGTTTTTTTTATTTGCCTTTATCAAAACATTATTTAAGTCATTTTAAATCTAAATTACTCAAAATAAACATTAAAAATAATCATAAAAGTCTGGAAAAATTACAAAAAATATATTTTGAACATAAAAACCCTAGAAAAATATTTGGGATAATTATATATTCATAGATTTCCTACTATAATTAGGAGAAGCTCTAAAAATTAGTTTTGCCATAAAACTAAAAATAAATACTAACATTATTCCAAAAATTCTGAAATAATTCTAAAAAATATATAATAATATTATAAACCTTAGAAAATAATGTGGGTCCATTCTATATTCCTGGGCTTACACCATAAATTCTACAAGTCCTAAAAATTAGTTATTAGCCTAAATAACTCCCAATAAATACTAAAAATACTCAGAAAATTCCCAAAAACTTCTAGAAAATATATTTTATTATTTAGAACCTAAAATAAAAGTTTGGGATATTTTTAATTATATTTGAATCTAAAATAAATTTTTGAAAATCTTAGAAAATTACAGAAAATTGTGAAAAATCCAAATTAAAAATATCTAAAAAATCAGGGGGTTACAAAAAGTCCAGAATAAAGGAAACCAACCCCCTCACTTCGCGATGAGAAAACTCCTTCCTCGCTCAACCGATTCCCGAACCGCTTTCTCTAGTATACTCTCCCCTTGATCCTCTTGCAATTTCTTCAATTAGAATAATTTAGCTTTCTTTATATTATTTATAAATAGAGTTCCAATTAATGGGAAAAATAGTTTTTAAAACTATAAAAATTTTCGATACGGAGTGGTCCCGTTAAATTGGACAATCTCGTCGAGTACCGATTGCACCGAAAGATGCGTACGGTATTTCTCAACTTTTGGACTTTGTCGGAATTTAATTCGGTCGTGTGTGCATGACAAAACGAACCCGTATCCGTAAAAAATCCCCGTATCGCAATAATTTGTAATTACCCAATTTATTTGTGCACGCTTGTCATATCCTAAAAAACTTTTGCCATTGGACTCACGATATTCGAATTATCATGTGACCCAAGTTTCGTCTAATTCTTAGACAGTGTCCGGATCACCGTTTTGCGGGCCCCACGATCCGTTCCAATGGGCATTTTTGTGATTGGTTCATCAAAATCCTAATATGGATATACCATTGAATTCGTATCATTGTTTAGAACTTATTTGACCTGTAATATGCTATGTTTAGAGGACTTTGTTTCAGGCATGTTTTTTGGTGCTAGGCGGGCCCACCTATGGACCCCGTGTTGACGATAAACTATTTTTTTGCCCCTGTGTCCAAATTGGACATATGGATATGCTTTTTGTGAATCTCACTCATTTTGGGGCTGTTGGTGATATTTGTGACAGCATTCAGAGACATCTACTATAGTTTCCTTCTTGTGCTGCTACTTTCTTGGCGAGTTCGTATTCAAATCTTCGTTGGCTTTCAGGCAAGTATACCTTGCCTTATTATACTGTTTAAATTTAGTTATTATTATTCATATATTTTGTGCTCTAAATATTTTATAACTGTGCTCTTCTGAGTATGCCTCGGGTGCAGTCGACCAAGGCGTCGACGTTAGGACTTGTATTTGACCTAGTGTCTAGTGGATGTACCTAAATTTGTGGACTTATCATTATTCTAAGGCATTGTCACATATTATTTTATGTCACAGAGAGAGTTAATGATAGGACATGGGCTTACGCACTTGACTAGCCATCGGTGCGAGTAGCATGTGTGATGGTACTTAGCATAGTTGTATTACTCTAGATGACTTGTATTATAGTTACGAGATGTCCATATCGTACTTGAGGCTTGTACATTGGCTTTGGGCGGGAAGGACGACTAGTGGAGTATGGGAAACCCACCTCTATATTTTTGCAGATACCACGCTCTTCAGAGCATTGGACACTATTATTTATGCAGATACTACGCTCTTTATAGCGTTGGATGTTATTATTTATGCAGATACCATGCTCTTCAAAGCAATGGACGTTATTATTTATGCAGATACCACACTCTTCGGAGCATTGGATGTTATTATATATGCAGATTGCCCCAAGATAGGGGGGTCATATGTTGCATATACTAGCCAGTCATGATGATTGGTGAATTACTTTAACATATGTCTAGCCTATACTTACCCATATGCACTAAGTTGTCCTCAAATTGCATTCACTTAGGAGGATAGTTCACCCAGATTTACTTTACTCAGTATTTATATTATAATATATACTTTTTGTATCTTGTTACATCTCTCTGAGGACCTGGTTCCCTTCCAGGTTATTTGAGTAGTTTGGATGCAGCTTGATCTAGTGATGTGTTAGACATCTTTGCAGGTATCATTATATTTTTCATCTATTATAGTTATGTGCTACTTCCCATTATGATTATGCTTTTATAGCATAGTGTGTCACGCCCTGATTTCATAGAATCGAGAGTCATTCCTTGGGCGTGATGCTGTGCGTGCCTAGGTTGCACAATGCACAAAGCCAAGATATTTTACATAACGAGCACATATTCAGAGTACACAAATAATTGAAACAAAATAGTGAAACATGGAAAAAATTTATTGATAATGAACATCTGTCTACAAACTCTTGAACGAGTCGGATAATTGCTGTACAACCTTACAAAAGTGGACGCAAAATAAGATAGCCTTCCTGTATATTACATCCTTTTACTAAAGCTTCAAAAACTATAGACACCTTCAGGCGAAGCTATCGCCTTTCCACGAAGATGCATAAGTTATGTGTAAGAGCTCCTGGAACTTCAAAATGCTTCTTTTGAGGTACGATCAGGACGTATCGGCAGGTGGATTGGATTGGGAAGTCGCTCTAGCTACTTGCAGGATTTTTTTGGTAAGGAAAACCTGTTGCAATGAGAGTCAGTACATTAAAATGCACTGGTGAAGGCGAGCTACCTAACTATACCAATCAACAGTTATTTATATGAAGCATATAAGTTATTATGTGATCTTTCTATCTTGCCTTAGTCCATTTTACAAGCAAGCATTAGATATGGAAGTTTACTGAAATAAATATGCCAGAGTTCGATGACCTTTACCTGCCCATCTGAACCACCAGCACAATACTTACCATGACCTTCCCTGCCACGATGACATAGTTAGCTTGCACAGTTTAAATATATGAGGGGATTATTGACATGATGCCATAATGGATGACTAGTCATTAACAAGGATGGTATGAAACGAAAGTACACGATGTGCTGCAAGCCATCCTGTCCATTACAAGAGACTAAACATAAAGTTTCGTCCGGATCGGATCGGTACCAGTACCCTAGAGACCATCTACAGAAACTATGACCTTGTGCACAAGTTTTTTGTGATCAAACGACGTCTATGCTAAGTTATCAATTGATGCAATTTAAGTCAACACGAGCACGAGACAAGTAGCATAGCATGATTCATTTTGCATAGTCTTCCTGATCAGTTTATTATATAGCAAGGTGTGTTCTATACATAGAACAATTATAGAAGAAATATATATTTTAACTTGAATTGAAACACTATGAAAGAATATTCTAAGTGAACTAGCATGCAATAAGGTAACCATTTATAAGTTGGTTGATAAGCACAAGTAATCCAAGTCTATTCCTTTTTATCTTGACATCTTTTAGTTATGTTGGTATCGTTTGATCAGAACAATCAAGAAAGCAAGATTTTAAGAGTGAAGACTTGGAAGAAGGGTCAACTGAATTAAATTAAAACCACTCACAAGTTGATTGGAGAAAGGAAAGGAAAAAGGTGCTTTGAGACCCCGCTCGCATGACGTCTATCGCACGATCACCTGCATTGCCATGAACAGATGATCAATACCTCTTCTACTCTTTTCAAGCTCAAAATAAAATACAGTTCCATGAACGAAAGTAATAAAATCCATCGAAACTGTTCAAGAAAATAAAAATCCAAAAACCAACTCAAAAGCACAAAAGCAAAAAGGCGATAACGAAAACTAGGCAAGAAAACTTGCAGCGGAGAGGTCCCTCTTGACTCTGCCGCTAAGTCCATCCTCGGGGCACGGTCTACTGAATATGAGAATTAATTCTGAAGAAGCAAATCTATAATGAGGATAAGATCTTGATTCAATCTATCCCGATCGAACGATATCGATTAGTATTTCTTAGCCGCGCTCCCCGAAAAGGGGGAACGAGGCACCACATCCTAGCCAACTAATAGGAAGTTTCATCCACGAAACTTAGGAATATAACCTACCACTATGAAATAATGAAGAAAACTTTCCTTCATCTCAGACTCAAGCTCCCAGGTTGATTCTTCGACAGAATAATTTCTCCAAAGCACGAGCACGAGAGGAACCGAACGACTTTGAAGCAGTTTCTCCTTATGATCCAAGATCCACACAGGATGTTCAACATACATCAAGTCTAACTTTAAGTATAGTGGATCAAGATCACCTCATGACTTGGGTCATACACATACTTCCTAAGCTGTGAAACATGAAAGATATCGTGCACTTTAGATAGCGACAGTAGCAGGGCAATCTGATATACGACTGGAAAGACATACTTAAGTATCTCGAACGGGCCGACGAATCTTGGACATAGATTCCCTTTTGCTCCAAATATGATAACTCCTCGTATGGGTGAGACTTTGAGAAATACTCGATCGCCTTCTAGGAACTGAAGAGGTCGACGATGTACGTCTTTGTAACTCTTTTGACGACTTTGTGCTACCTTCAGCCGTTCAGGGATCAAACGGATCTTCTGGACGATTTGTTCTACGAGCTCCGGGCCAAGAATTTGCCGTTCACCAACTTTATCCCAACAGATAGGGGATCTACACTTTTACCCATACAATGCCTCATACAGCGCCATTTGAATACTAGATTGATAGCTATTATTGTATGCAAATTTGGCTAATGGTAGATGCATGTCCCCATTGCTGACTGAAGGCTTTGCTAGAAGCATGATAAAAATCATCCATCTCGATCAGAGAAAATAGATACGGGCACACAGTGGAGTCGAACGATCTTGTTGAGGTAGATTTGCTCCAGATGATCGACACTCCAAGTAACTTTGATAGGCAGAAAGTGAGCTAACTTGGTAAGTCGATCTACGATGACCTAGACGACATAGTTTCTCTATTGTGTCTTTGGTAAACCAATAATAAAATCCATCATTATGTGTTTCCATTTCCACTCCGGTATTGCAAGGTTCTGTATCTCTTCGCCCGATTTCTAGTGTTCAGCCTTTACTTTTTGACAAGCCATGCATTATGACACGAACAATGCCATATCTATTTTCATGCTGTGCCACCAAAATATCGTGTGAAGGTCTCGATACATCTTCATGCTTCCTGGATGTGAAGTGTAGCTCACATAGTGGGCTTTAGTGAGTATCTACTTTCTGAGTTTTGCATCATTAGGAACACACAATCTTCCCTTCACCCGCATCATTTTATTCATGCTTACCGCAAAGTTGGTCGCCTTTCCTGCTGAGATAAGATTTTGTATCTTCTCTAGGAATAGGTCATCCTTCTGAGTGGACTTAACTTTCTCCAATAAGTCTGTTCGAGGCGTAACTGAGCCATTTATGCCCCCTTTTTGTATCTGATTCGGAGTATAATGCCCAAACCTTCGAGATCCCTTCGAAGCATGTCATCAATAGCCAAGCTCCAATGAATACTCAACTCAGCACATCAGCTACAACGTTGCCCTTGTCCGATGTATATCTGATCATCAAGTCAAATCCGCTAAGGAGTTTAAGCCAACGTTGTTGTCGTAGATTTAAATCCTTTTGAGTATAGAGATATTTAAGGCTTTGGTGATCCGTAAAGATCTCGAATGGCATGCCATAAAGGTAATACCACCATAACTTCAGAGCGAATACCACCGCTGCAACTTCCAGGTTGTGCATTGGATAGTTCCTTTCGTGAGGCTTTAACTGCCTCAACGCAAAGGCTATCACTTTGCTCCTCTTCATAAGGACACATCCTAAACCCTTTCCTGAGGTATCGTTATAGATCTTAAAATTATCGGGTCCGTCCGGAAGGGTAAGAATTGATGTTGAGATAAGTCGTTGCTTTAACTTCACAAATGAAGCTTCATGGTCGTCCGTCTACGCGAATGTTACCCCCTTTCGAGTGAGATGAGTCAGAGGTGAAGTGATATTTGAAAAATCTTTTATGAATCTCCTGTGGTAGCCTGCTAGGCCAAGAAAGCTCAGAATATCGCTGGCTGACTCAGGTCTCTTTCACTTTACGATGGCTTCAACTTTCTTCGGGTCGACTAAGATACCCTCCGCGTAAATGATGTGCCCGAAAAAAGATATGTTGTCCAACTAGAACTCATACTTGCTCAACTTAGCGAATAACTTATTGTCTCGAAGAGTTTGAAGCTCCATCCGCAGGTGTCCTGCGTGTTCATCCTTATTCTTCGAGTACACTTGTAGCGCCCCGTTCCTCCTATTCGAGGAGCGCGGCTAAGAAACACAAGACGGTATCGTTCGATCGGGATATATTGAATTAAGAACTCGTCCTCGTTATGGATTTGTTTCTTCAGAATCGATTCCCATATTCAGTGGACTGCGCCCCAAGGATCGGCTTAGCGGCAGAGTCAGGAGTGACCCCTCCGCTGCTATCTTTTATTGCCTCGGTTTTCGATGTCGCTTGTTGCTTTCGTGCTTTGAGTTGGTTTTGGGATTTGCTTGTTTTTCTTGAACGGTTTTGATGGTTTTCATTATTTTCGTTCATTGACTTGCACTCGGAATTGGAAAGAGAGGAAGAAGTATTAATCGAGCTATTCGTGTGTAGGTAAACGAGCAGTAGGCGGCTTGCGAGCGGAGTCGTGAAGCGCCTCTTTCCTTCTCCTTCCAACTATCTAAGTGAGTGGCTACCAACCCGATTAGCTAGCCCTGTTTCCAAGCTTCACACTCAAATCTTACATTCTTCTTCACCCCGATCAAACGATACCAAGTAATAATAAAACATACCAAGATAAAACGGGAATAGACTTGGTTTGTATTGCTTGTCATTCAACTTGGGAACGATTACTTACACTGCATGCTTATTCGTTTGGAATATTCAACATATGTTTCAATTTTAGTTAGAATACATGTTTCTTCTATAAATTGTGCTATGCATATGGAACACACTTTAATTTGGCATAGATTGATCAGTAAGACTATGCAAAACCGTTTGGCTATGGAGCTTGCTCCTATTCGTTCGAAATTTGTTTGTAATTCGTGTGAAATAATTCGAACTAAATGTTCTTAATCACGGACAACTTGTGCACAAGGTATTTTGGCTTCCGCGGACGGTCGCCAGGGCACTGGGGCCGATCCGATCCGGGCGGAAGAGTTCGTATAGTCGTTTGTCATGGACGGGATGCTATGTAGCGGGGCTCGCCACCTGCGTTGCATAACATTCTTGTCCCGATACTATAAACTGTCCCTTTGTGGCATTAAGCCAGTGATCCCTGTGTATATTTAAACCTGTTGCATACTAACTTGTGTCTTCGTGGCAGGGAAGGCATGGTAAGTATTGTGCAGGTAATTCAGACGGGCAGGTAAAATCCACCGAATGGTGGCACGTTCATTTTCAGTAAATTCTATATGCTGCTTACTTATAAATGAACTAAGGCAAGATAGAAACCCACAAATATGCATGCTTCATTAAAACAACGTGTTGATTGGTATAGTTCGGCTAGCTCGCCTTCACCAGCATGTTTCGATATGCTGACCCTCGTTGAAACAGGTTCTCCGCACTAAAGCGAACCGAGCGAGGAGCCGAAGTCGTCTTCCCGATCCAGTCCAGCTGTTGGCGCATCTTCACCGCGCCCCTTGAAGCATTTTGGAGCCAGAAGCTTGCAACTCTTCATACACAAATGCAACTTCGTGGCAAAGCCGTCCTCCAGCCTGGAGGTCTTTATCATTTTGATTTTATAAAGGGATGTAATGTACAAGACTGCTATCTCATTTTGAGTCATCTCTTTTGTAAGACGTTCGGCATATTAGCTGACTCGTTCAAGAGTTTGTAATAGATGTTCATTATCAATAAAGAAAACTTTTTCATGTTTCAAATCTGTGTTTCAATTTATCTGTGTACTCTGAATATGTGCTTGCTATGCAAATCATTAAAGCCTTGTGCGGGCGCAACCCCAAGCCCGCACGGCGATCACGATTCGGGGGATGCCTCAATTGATTCTACGGAATTGGGTCGTGACATAGTGGTATCAGAGCACAGATTCAAGTTCCTTAGACTTCGTGCTAGAAAAGTTCCTTTAACGATCAAATTCCTGTGCGAACTCTTGAACTCGCTAGGCCAAAATGAGATACGTTCATGCAATAAGTCCATAATACATTATGATTCTAATATAATTTACCTTCTTTTGAAGGAATGGTACCAGCGTAATCTGCAGCGCAAGCTCCGAACGAAACACAAGAAAGCAGTTCGGTTACTTCGGGAAGCTCGCGGAGCCAGCGTGGCATATCTCAAGTCGACCCGCTTGAGCGGGTAATGCAAATGTTAGAATCGCAACGGCAAAGAGATGATGCCCGCCAAGCCAAGTTCGAAAGCAATCTAGAGACCCGATTCTCAGTCCAACAGAAGCAGGTAGATACCCTGCAACAGATAGTTCAGACTTTGGCTGCCAACCATTCCGCCACAACAGCAACGACTCCGGTGGAACAGCCCGTGCTTGAAGTGGAGACGCCTCAAATCTCAAGGCCGAGGGACGTGACTGCCTTCAACTTGGGCCATTTCAAGAAAGTCTGCAATACCCCATTCAACGGGACTGAGGACCCAGTGGTAGCTCTAGATTGGCTAGCCGAGCTTGAAGATCACTTCGCTCTGCTAGAAGTTCCCGAAGAGAAGCGCGTCGCCTGCGCGCAACTTCAGCTCTGCCTCAACGCGCACGATTGGTGGAACGTGCATCGACGATCTCTCTAATTTGATCACGGAGAGGAGGCGATCTCGTGGACGACTTTTCATGCCGCGTTTGAAGAGGAGTTTATACCCCCTCCAGTACAACGTCAAATGGAAAATAATTTCGTGCAACTGAGGCAGGGCAGTATGACAGTGAAGCAGTACTCTGCCGAATTCAACCGACTCTCAAAATTTGCTAGGGCCTATTTACCTGATGTAGCGAGTCGAGCTAGAAGGTTTGAAGGCGGTCTGAGCCCTGCTATTTATGGGCATGTAGTCAATAATCAGTACGGGACAATGCGTGAAGTCATGAATCATGCCCTATCCCTTGAACCGCAGTATCCTCACGTTTCCACCGGCGCTGTGCATACCTACAATCACAAACGCCAAGGCAACGAGAGAGGAAACAATGCTGCAAAGCGACAAAACAACGGTGGTCGAAACAAGACAAATGCAGGAGTGCGTTGTGAGCACTGCCACAGGCCGGGGCACACCATCGTTAATTGTTACTTGAAGAATGGGTCTTGTTACAACTGTGGCGGAAGCGGATACTTGATTCAAAACTGTCCGCTCCCAGATCGCCGCCAGCAACAAAATAATCCCTAACGGTTGGTTCTATTCCTAAGTTTCGGGACGAAACTTCCAATTAGTTGGGTAGGATGTAGCGCCCCGTTCCTCCTATTCGAGGAGCGCGACTAAGAAACACAAGACGGTATCGTTCGATCGGGATAGATTGAATTAAGAACTCGTCCTCGTTATGGATTTGTTTCTTCGGAATCGATTCCCATATTCAGTGGACTGCGCCCCAAGGATCGGCTTAGCGGCAGAGTCAGGAGGGACCCCTCCGCTGCTATCTTTTATTGCCTCGGTTTTTGATGTCGCTTGTTGCTTTCGTGCTTTGAGTTGGTTTTGGGATTTGCATGTTTTCCTTGAACGGTTTTGATGGTTTTCATTATTTTCGTTCATTGACTTGCACTTTTATTTCGAGATTGGAAAGAGAGGAAGAAGTATTAATCGAGCTGTTCGTGTGCAGGTAAACGAGCAGTAGGCAGCTTGCAAGCGGAGTCATGAAGCACCTCTTTCCTTCTCCTTCCAACTATCTAAGTGAGTGGCTACCAACCCGATTAGCTAGCCCTGCTTCTAAGCTTCACACTCAAATCTTACATTCTTCTTCGCCCCGATCAAACGATATCAAGTAATAATAAAATATACCAAGATAAAACGGTAATAGACTTGGTTTGTATTGCTTGTCATTCAACTTGGGAACGATTACTTACACTGCATGCTTATTCGTTTAGAATGTTCAACATATGTTTCAATTTTAGTTAGAATACATGTTTCTTCTATAAATTGTGCTATGATATAGAACACACTTTAATTTGACATAGATTGATCAGTAAGACTATGCAAAATCGTTTGGCTATGGAGCTTGCTCCTATTCGTTCAAAATTCGTTTGTAATTCGTGTGAAATAATTCGAACTAAATGTGCTTGATCACGGACAACTTGTGCACAAGGTATTTTGGCTTCCGCGGACGGCCGCCAGGGCACTGGGGCCGATCCGATCCGGGCGAAAGAGTTCGTATAGTCGTTTGTCATGGACGGGATGCTATGTAGCGGGGCTCGCCACCTGCGTTGCATAACATTCTTGTCCCGAGACTATAAACCGTCCCTTTGTGGCATTAAGCCAGTGATCCCTGTGTATATTTAAACCTGTTGCATACTAACTTGTGTCTTCGTGGCAGGGAAGGCATGGTAAGTATTGTGCAGGTAATTCAGACGGGCAGGTAAAATCCACCGAACGGTGGCACATTCATTTTCAGTAAATTTTATATGCTGCTTACTTATAAATAAACTAAGGCAAGATAGAAGCCCACAAATATGCATGCTTCATTAAAACAATGTGTTGATTGGTATAGTTCGGCTAGCTCGCCTTCACTAGCATGTTTCGATATGCTGACCCTCGTTGAAACCGGTTCTCCACACTAAGGCGAACTGAGCGAGGAGCCAAAGTCGTCTTCCCGATCCAGTCCAGTTGTTGGCGCATCTTCACCGCACCCCTTGAAGCATTTTGGAGCCAGAAGCTTGCAACTCTTCATACACAAATGCAACTTCGTGGCAAAGCCGTCCTCCAGCCTGGAGGTCTTTATCATTTTGAGTTTATAAAGGGATGTAATGTACAGGACTGCTATCTCATTTTGAGTCATCTCTTTTGTAAGCCATTAGGCATATTAGCTGACTCGTTCAAGAGTTTGTAATAGATGTTCATTATCAATAAAGAGAACTTTTCCATGTTTCAAATCTGTGTTTCAATTTATCTGCGTACTCTGAATATGTACTTGCTATGCAAATCATTAAAGCCTTGTGCGGACGCAACCCCAGGCCCGCACGACGGTCATGATTCGGGGGACGCCTCAATTGATTCTATAGAATTGGGTCGTGACAACACTAAGATATCGTCTATGAATACTACCACAAACTTATCGAGGAATGGTCGGAACACACGGTTCTTCAAATCCATAAATGTGGCAGGGGCATTTATCTGTCCGAACGACATGACAGAAAACTCATAATGGCCATAGTGGGTCTGGAATGCTGACTTCGGCATGTCCTCCGGCTTGATCTTTAATTGGTGGTAGCCAGAGTGAAGGTCTATCTTCAAAAATACTGAAGCTCATGCAGAGTCGCAATGTTCTATCCTTCTTCTTTATAAAAACTACCGACGCGCCCCAAGGAGACATGCTCTGACGAATGTACCCACGGTCAAGCAGTTCTTGTAGTTGGAACTTTAACTTCTTTAGTTCACCAGGGGCCATTCTGTACGAGGCTTTAGAAATCGGTTGGGTATTTGGGAAGATATCGATGGTGAACTCAATTTCTCGGTCGAATGGCATGCCAGGTAGTTCACTGGGAAACACATCAGGAAATTCTACCACAATGAAAGAAGACTCAATATTTGCATAATCTAGCAGCGTATCCCGTACCGACGCTAAGTATCCCTCGTATCCAGAGTGTAGCATTCGTCGAGTTGATATCACAAAAATCGTCATGCAGGTCCTAGACGCTTCTATTGCCGGACCACTCATATAACAGAATACAGCCTCTCTAGGTAGACGAAAGATGACTCATTTCTTTACATATTCGATAGTTTTCGAGCAAGCGTCAAGCCAATCCATCCCCAATATACTGTCGTAATCCCGAACATCTATGACTAAAATATCTAGCGAGAGTTTCCTTCCCCCAGTACAGACGTGACCTCCCTGATATACTGAACGAACATGTATCTTCGTGCCCGATGGGGTGCTAATACTAAGGTCTAGATATAATGGTGTCATTTTTATCATGTTTTCTACAAAGTTATAGGATATAAAGCTATGCGTTGCATCAGAATCAAATAGCACACGAGCATGTATGTTATTGAAAAGCAGTAAACCTGACACAACAGTGTCCGATGCTAGGGCCTCTTCGTGTATCATAGTGTACACCCAACCTTGAGCTTGACGACGCTCTTACTGCGGTGCAGCTCGGTTATCTTGAGGTGCTGTGGCAGGATTTGGATGTTTATAGGGATGATATGCGAGGCATGGACAGTCACGAATTCCATGGTTTACTTCACCGCAAGCGAGGCATAAATCATGCTTAAAACGACATTCGTTGATGGTGTGCCCTGGCTTCTTACAGAAGTGACATGTTTGGTCTGAATTTTCTTTCTGCCGACCGCCGTTATTTGGATGCTTTGGAGTGGTGTTTCCTCCTGTGATGCTATGGCGCTTGTGATTGAAAGTATGCACAGTACCGGCAGCAAATGAAGGATACTGCAGTTCGAGAGAAAGGGCATGGTTGAGAACTTTTTGAGGTGCCGAAACTACTTTCCTGGGCTTGTACTTCACCATGTACTAGTGCTAATGCTTGCGCTTGAGTCATTCCTTTAAAGGAAGGTAACTTATATCAGGCTTATTGTGTATTATGGACTCATTGTATGGAACATATCCCTTCTTGGCCAAACGAGTTTAAGAGTTCGCATAGGGAATAGATCATTAAAGAAACTTTTCTGACACGAGGGTCAAAGAAAATTGAAGCTGTGCACTGATACCAATATATCATGCCCCAATTTCGTATAATCGATAGTCGTCCCCCGGGCGTGACGCCGTGCGTGCCTAGGTTACGCAACACACAATGCCAAGGTATTTTATATAGCGAGCACATATTCAGAGTACGCAGATAATTGAAATAAAATATCAAACATGGAAAAGTTCTCTTTATTAATAATGAACATCTTTCTACAAACTCTTGAACGAGTCAGGTAATTGTCGTACGAGCTTACAAAAGTGGACGCAAAATAAGATAGCCTTTCTATACATTGCATCCTTTTACTAAAGCTTCAAAAACTATAGACACCTTCGGGCAAAGCTATCGCCTTTCTACGGAGCTGCATAAGTTATGTGCACGAGCCCCTGAACTTCAACATGCTTCTTCTGAGGCACGATTAGGGCATGTCGACAGGTGGACTAGATTGGGAAGTCGCTCTAGCTACTTACAGGATCTTCTTAGTGTGGAGAACCTGTTGCAACGAGGGTAATTACATTAAAATGCACAGGTGAAGGCGAGCTAACCCAACTATACCAATCAATATATTATTTATATAAAGCATGCAAGTTATTATATGATCTTTCTATCTTGTCTTAGTCCATTTTATAAGCAAGCATTAGATAAGAAAGTTTACTAAAATAAACATGCCACCGTTCGGTGACCTTTACCTGCCCGTCTGAACCACTTGCAAAATACTTACCATGACCTTCCCTGCCACGAAGACATAGTTAGCTTGCACAGTTTAAATATACGAGGGGATCACTAGCATGATGCCATAATGGATGACTAGTTATTGACGAGGATGGTATGCAATAAAAGTACACGGTGCGCTACAAACCATCCTGTCTAGTAGAAGAGACTAAACATGAAGTTCCATCTGGATCGGATCGGTGCCAGTGCCCCAACGACCGTCCGCAGGAACTATGGTCTTGTGCATAAGTTGTTCGTGATCAAATAACATCTATGCAAAGTTATCAATTGATGCAGTTTAAGGCAACATGAGCACGAGACAAGTAGCATGGTATAATTTATTTTGCATAGTCTCCCTGATCAGTTTATTGCATAGCAAGGTGTATTCTATACATAGCATAATTATAGAAAAAATATACATTCTAACTTGAATTAAAATACTATAAAATAATATTTTATGTGGACTAGCATGCAACAAGGTAACCATTTATAAGTTGGTTGGCAAGCACAAGTAATCAAAGTCTATTCCTTTTTATCTTAACATCTTTTAGTTATGTTGGTATCGTTTGATCAGAACAATCAAGAAGGCAAAATTTTAAGTGTGAAGACTTGGAAGAAGGGTCAACTGAATCAAATTATAGCCACTCATAATTTGATTGGAAAAAGAAAAGGAAAAAGATGCTTTAAGACTCTGCTCGCACGACGTCTATTGCATGATCACTTGCATTTCCACGGACAGATAATCAATACCTCTTCTACTCTTTCCAAGCTCAGAATAAAATAAAGTTGGAAGAACGAAAGCAATGAAATCCATCGAAACCATTCAAGAAAATGCAATTCGAAAACTAACTCAAAAGCACAAAAGCAATAAGGCGACAGCAAAAACTAGCCAAGAAAACTTTCAGCGGAGAGGTCCCTCTTGACTCTGCCACTAAGTCCATCCTCGGGGCACGGTCCACTGAATATGAGAATCGATTTCAAAGAAACAAATCCATAACGAGGATAAGATCTTGATTTAATCTATCCTGATCGAACGTTACCGATTAATATTTCTTAGCTGCGCTCCCCCGAAAAGGGGGAACGGGGCACCACATAGTATTTATAGGCCGATATCGTTCTCTTGGCCTATTAGAACAGATAAATTATTAGTCTACAGACTAGTGATGCATACCATTCCTTCTTGAGGAAATTTACTATGGATTAAGATTTAGTTTAGCTGTTGCATGTTAGAATTAGATATTTATCTTGATCACCTATCCGTGGATAACGTAAGTGCACTTTGTTAGGTCCATTAAATTGAAAAGTCCTACGGAGACGTACCAGTTGGCCATTACCACGTGTCTGGTCCCATATATTTTGGGATTGGGGCGTGTTATGGTTTTAGTAATTGAAAAAAATGGAGGAGTAAGTTTGAGGGAACAATTTTTGGAATTCAAATTTTAGATGAGATTATATTAAAGTTTGTGATTGGATTCAAATTTTAAGAATATATGGAATTAAATTAAATTTTGAGATTTTGAGGAGATAAAGATATCTTGTATTAAAGATTATAAATTTTGAGGATTTGATTTGCTCTTAAGAGATTGACTAGGATTATATATGCCATATATAAATTATTTTGTTGGGTAGCCTTATGATTTTTAGGTTTAATAATGTTATAGTGGGTAAATTGATTTAAGTTATGAGTATTATGGATTCGAATTTTTTTTTTAATAACTTGAGGAATTGAGGAGAAGACTATCGTGAGAATTGAAGTTAAAGTTTTTAAATTTGACGACTTTGAAGATGGAATTTAAAGGCATTATATGGTAATAGTAAATATTTTAAATTTTTGAGAAGGTCATGATATACTATATTTGATTTTCTTTAAATTTGAAGGGTCTAAATCAAGAAGTGTTAATTTTTAGAATTTAAATTTGGAGAACAAAATTTTGAGGATTGGATTTTAAAGTTTGAGTATTGTGTTATTAATTTATAATTTTGAGAAATTTAAGAAGATTAACACTATAGTTCTTGGACTACAAGATTTTGATTTAAAATTTATATTTGAAGATTGGAATTAAATTCAAGTTTTGATAATGTGAGGACTTGGGATCTTATGGATTTAATTTTTGAGAATTTAAATTTTTTTTGATTTACTACAATAATGATAATTTTAAAAGTGAGAATTGAATTTAATTTAAATTTGAGGAGTTAAATATTGAAGTGGCTAAAATTCGAAGATTTAATTTTTAATTTTAATTTTTTAATTTTTGAGAATAAATTTAATTTTTGAGGAGTTGTGAAATCATAATAAAGGATTTGACCCATGATTATATTGTTTAAAATTTGATAAATTTTTTTTTATCGAAGATCTTAAATTTTAAGAACAAAATTCTTTTATGGTGGATAGATTATAAATCCCTTGATTTTAATATAGGGTTACTTTGGTAACTTGGATTTATTTTTTAATTATATATTAATTAATATAATTATTAGATAATTTTTTTAAATCTTTGGAAATCCTACGCCGTAGTCTTAAGATCTTAAGTGCAACACTAGCAATTTTCTTCCAACCAACATTGCATGCTAGACTTATACGAGCCAACTTAGGCTCATGCCATGACTGTCACTCACAAATTCATATTTCCATGCTTCATTTTGGTCGTACAACTTTTGTGACAAAATTACGAGAAAATGGTAATTAATTACCTTTTTGTCGTTGCGTACGATTTTAATACGCAACACCCATCCTTTTCTTTCGACTAATTTTATATTCATTAGCCTAATTAGACCTACTACGTATGTGATAATTGTGACCCATTTATTTGAGTCCCCTCTTACTTCATAAATTTTGCATGATTCAAATCTTTGATTTAAAATTCATAGCACCATTTTTTGAAATCAAATCTTTGCATCTATCTTTTGTACCTCATTTAAAACCAAACAAATATTTATAAAATTAGCCCCATTAGAGAGAACTAGCATGTCAAAATAGGCTTTCAAATAATCCCCTCCATAGATTTAAATCAACTTTTTATCTCTACCACCCAACTTAACACCTATATGTATATATACTCACACCTCTTTAACCTAAAACCTATTATAGCCGCCCCCTTCAACTCTAAGGCCGACCACAGGCTACCCTAACCCCCTTCTCCTCTTCCTCTCCTTCCTTCTTCCTTTCCCCCTCCTTTCCACCTCTCCAGAACTCCCCCTTCTAGGCCCACTACACCTATTCGGCCCCCACAAAACCCGAACAACAGTGCTGCTGATTGCTGCTGCTATTCTCTGATGTAAAAAGTAGTAAAACCCTATCAAAACCTAAGAATATCCTATCCCTTTAAGTCCTCTAGCACCCCATCAAGTATCGTGAAGTTTGGAGGTCGTTTGGTACTCCGAAAGGTCCGTATCGCAAAAAAGGTCGCTACCGTAATCGCGTTGATGTATGTCAGGCCCCAATCTCAAAATATATAGGACTAGGAATACATAAACATGCCAACTACGCATTCAACCATACTCTTGTCCGTATAAGTTGTACTATAATTATTACTATCTAGATAACACAATAAATAAATCTGTCTCAATCCACAATAATTCAAAATATAAGAATGGACAACATATATCATGGTATGTACCCCACTCAATACTTATCCGAATAGACTCGAAAGGAATAGCATGAGTCTACAAAACTTGGCCATAACAATATTAATAAGTAAAAAATAATAAATATAAATATGGAAGAATATGATGCACATATCAACTACATATACCTGAATTATAGAGAAACAATCATCCACCAATATACTCCACTAATTTAGCTCAACAATAACCTAGGGAAAAAATCCAGATCCAGGTCCTCAGGGGACATAGAAAAGTACAAATAAACATGCCAAATAAATAGTAAATAGTATAAGGTTCTCAAAGGTAACTAACATAACCAGATATGTGAATGCATCTGAAAACACACTCGTATGCTAGACCACCAATGACTGTAGGTTTCAATAAAAACGAAAGTAACTATGAAATAATAAAAGGTGCATATAGAAATCCTACCCCGGGTACCTGCACAACTATGATCTAAGCATAGGAAACGATAACGATAAGTGGTATCCCAACAACATGAGTCTGTTCTTCCCGTCCCGATGTATCTCACGTCTTATGTCCATAATATGCAAGACAAATCACTAACTATGTATCGAGTCAACTGTGTAAATATAAATATATCCTCTACCTCATGTCTTGAGTCATGTCTTAGCACGTAATCTGAAATATCATGCCATGATCTGTCGCAGCATCGGCTGTCTCTGCTAGGCGCGAATCACCACGCCATCACTCCTTTAAGACGATCATTTCCATCAGGACGTGATGCCGCACGAGCATAAGCTGCGCCCACGCAAGGCCATGATCCGAACAAGCAGATAAATAACTAAGCCACAGAGTCACACAGATAGCCGGATTCAGCAGAATAAGAAATTAAACAAGTGATAGATAACAAGTTCATAGAGTTGTCATAGCAGAAGCATTTAATAAACACAAGTATGAAACAAAACAAGCTCTTTATTGATAATAAAAAAATATTACAAGTGATACTCGGTCGAGATTACAAGTCGCTCAAGCTCTCTCTCTCTCTCAAAACAATAAAAATGTGCCAAGTGGCTTACAATATGGGATGATAACATATGCAATATTCTAATACATTATGTCTTGTATATGTGCTTCAGCTACGGAAGTAACACTCCAAGGCTCCAGAGTGAACTCCATGTCTTATCGCGCACGAGGGGATACCCCATACCGAACGAGGTTCTTCCACACCCTGCAAGTAAGCTGGTGAGTTATCAGTACATGAATGAACTAGTGGGGAGGCTTCTCACCCACTCAACGAATCTAAACACATTATAAAGTTTCGTGCACCATCTATTAGGTTATCTTTCTAATCTTGCCTTAGGATCAATTTCATGGCATAAGATACAAAGCCTAACTAGTGTGGCAGTACGCCGTGTGATATAAGAGTAACATGGTAAAACTTACCAAGTTACCATTCTTTCTTCTATGTCCAAACCATAAAACCAAGTTAACCAACATATAATATATGAAACAAAATAAAATAGTGCACAAACAAAGCTTAGTATCACGAACGAGTCCTTGCCTCAAATGTGTTACACTTGCACTAAATAACGTATTGTGCATCCACATCTCTAAGTACAAAGTGGCATGCATCAAATTTTCTTATCATATGTATTAAATGTTCTACTTAGATTTACTCGGATGTGTTCAAATGTACAGGTTACTTATTTTAATACAAATAAACTCACACGCGGATTGTTATAATCGAGCCAAAATTAGTCTATATGAACAAAAGGTCGCTAGCATAGCCATAAAGGACGAGTTATATCCTCTGGACGGATGACTGCAAAGTTAGTACCATGGCCGTTTATACCATCACGTTCGAAATGAACGGCTATCAAAATTGTTCCATCTAGATCAGATTGGCCCCTTTTCCCTGGCATACTGTCCATAAAAACTACAAAATACCTTGTGCACAGGTAGTCCATGACCAAACGAACTTAGCCTTCCAAATTAACATATTACAAACTTGTTCAAATCCTTATCCATGTTCATAAACTCAAATATTATTCCAAGTTCACACAATATTCACAAACACAAATCTTTATCCAAGTCCACAAACATATTGGCTCCCAGAGCCGCCTGATCTAGTCTTGAACGAATGTTGCTCCCCAAGCTATCTAATCATAACTCATACTTAACTTGTCATATTGAAGTACCCTAGTTCGGGAACTACCTTGGTGACGTAACGGTCCCAAATACTTTTATGTTCAAACTTTTAAAAAATGACTATTTGATAGTCTTTCGGCCAAACGAAGTGAATCATGTTCCAAGTCGTATTCCAGGTTGTGGCACTAATCTATGAGACAAGCATTGAAATAAAGTATGCTCTACATGACGATCATAGAAAATATGTGAAGCAGTACAGTACGAGGAATATGCCGATAGTTTATTTGAAACATAAGCCCTTACACTAGTACGAGTCAAAAAGGTTAGTGCGAGGATTGAAACCGTACAGAGGCATATAGAGCAGCGCATATGAAAATCTATTAAGTTACTTCTTTTTCATGTTCAAGACAAGCAATACAGGATAGAATTATTCCCTTAGCTAGGTGCGTTGTATTCTTTATTAACATTCAAGAGTGGATTTCCTAGCGACTAACATGTATTGTCCATATTTTTAAGTGTACAGGCTAAGCAAAGACAGGTTCATCTTAGCCACCCACCTTAGCGATAATTTGCATCGATCGAGCGATACTCTGAGCGCGCCTTTGAAAGTCTAAGTCTGAACTTCTGAAGATCCAATTCTGAATTCCTTTTCCTCAAGCGAGTCTTCTCACTAAGCAAAGCGGGATAGGTTGTCGCACTTATGCCGTTTGAAAGGGCTATCCGTATTGATGCGGAGCAGGTCGTTACCTTATACACTACTTAGAACAAGTCTCGACCTCAAGACTTCCTGAGTGCAAATATATCGCACACTAACGAATATTACTCAAAAATCTTACTTCCTATCCTTAGACCCGTTCGAACACAACTTCCAACTCCTTCCTCATTCCGTGTCGCATGTGTGCTGAGTATGTCTCAATGAATCACTCTATTATTCAATTCAAGCTCTGACTAAGTCTCTAGTGCACCTTAGCCCAGAATATATATCGCTTAATGCGTGGTATGATATAATCTATCATGCAAAAAAATCTTAGGCTGAGGCTAACTTACCCAAATTGTTATACACGTCTAAATGCATCTAATACATTAACTTTTACTCGCATTCAAGTTCAGCATATCGCGGAGTCTGAATCATGCATATATTCAAGACGTCCCTCAAACATATGCATTCTAACCAACTTAGTAATAATAAAGTCTTTGCACTCGAGTTCAACATGATTTTAAGGCATCCCCTAAACATATGCATTTCAACCAAACTTAGTGATAACAAAGTCGGACAAGCTACTCGCAAAAATCTCAAGGATTCTCGTCTTACGAATCACAATGATACCTCAAATAGGGTCAATCAAAATCCGTGCCTATCTTATTCCAACTAAAAATCGAGTATTGCACTACTATCAAGCACGAGATATTCGATTTATCGACTAGCGTCCAAGTCCTATTATTCATTTCATTCGTCTCAAACCTCAACTTCTAGCACACTCTTATAATTCCTAGTCTAACTCTAAGTCTTGCTCTCCCAATTCTATGGTTTACCTAAGTAAAACTCTAAAGTCAGTCACACAAGTTCTTTCACTTGGCATAGGGTCGTTTCCCTAACCACTAGGTCGGCTCACAAGGTCATAGGTACAGTTCACATTCACTATTTTTCATCGTACAAATTCGTTGAACGAAACTCGCCCAATTCCTAAGGTCAAACCATTGTTAGTTCATACGGGATATTCTACCCAAGCCCATTTCACTCAGATTTTTAAACATCGAGCAGTGATAATCATATCCATATTAACATATTTGTTGCACAGGGTCCGAGTCCGTTCAATCAAATTCATTCCTAAGACACGTTCGTTCAGCCAAATCCTCAATATATCAATGTCGTACGTCAAATCTAGCAATTCATATAGTCTATCTCCTTAAACAAGTTTGCTAGAATCCACCTATCTATTCTTTTCTAAGTCTAGACCATCAAGTTATGATTAAATTTTTAAGTCTTCAAAATAACTCATCAACTCAAGTCATCCAACACTGATTATATATTCGTTCATGAAACCATTAAGCATAACTTACTTCACATTCTAGACTAACTCATCCTCGAAGTACTTTTGATTTACTTGTATCCTCAAACTTGCCTTATCGTATTGAACATTAAGTCAAGATGATCCTTCAATTATCACACTCCGGTCTCTTACAAGTTTAATTATCCTCGCTGGACATGAAATCACCACTCTAAAGCTCCCGCGGGATAATTATCCTAATCCGGACATGACGCATGTGCGAGCATGAAGCCATTCTCGCAAAAGATAAGAATATCAAACATTATGGTTATCTTCGAAACAAATAAGACACCTTATCCTTACGCTTTGTTTCATCCAAATTATATATTATTCTATCAAGTCAAATTTATCTAATAACTGTTCATGCCGTGATCATAATTAGTCTAGCCAAATTATCTGACTTCAATATTATCGTTCGATAAATCCATAACCTACTTCTAGCATTCCTCAAATAACTAAGTTCAAATTCTCTAACCAAAGTCTATTCATCTTCGTAATGTTCTATTTTATCGAGTTTGTCTGAATAATCATCGAACATGTTCCCGCGAGTTCGATCATCCCGCTGGACGTAAAATCACCACACCAGTGCTCCATGGGATAATCGTTCTCACCTGGGCCTGATGTCGAGTATTATCTTTTGAACTAGATTCAAGATCGTTCGTCCAAATTCAAGATCAAATCCTATTATCTCCTATCTCAATCATCAAACCACAAAATTGTTAACTTTTATCAATCCATGCTATCCTTCAAATTTTGATATCATATCAAGTCTTTTAAATTTGAAACTGCAATCATCCATACTCAGACTAATTCTATCATGCGATATCATATCCAATATATCAATTCCAGTACTCTAAATCCTTAATTCGCTCGAACATTTCTAAGATGATCAATACATTACTTAGGGTTTGAGTTACTCGATAAATCCTAAAAAATTACTATATCCTCAAATTGCTTATTCGTTCTAGAGTTATTATATACACCACTCAAGAATCGATTCATCCAAATAAATTCTCAACCATGTTCACATTATTTACTCATATATCTAATTTGTTCCTTAGAACTCCAACACGATCTCTAGCGCCGCCCCAAGAAATCTTAGTCTCGTATATTCCTTTATCGATAGTCATCTATACAAACTATATTTTGAGTCATAACTTTATAGATATGAATAACCGTTCGAACTATATCTCAAAACCCAGGTACGACTCCTCAGATTAGCCTTAGCAATTTACCGATAATATCTCTATCGATATCTATTCTAAGTCTCACTTATCTTATCTGAACGATATTCGAATCTCACTTTGTAAACTTGCTCGTACCAAAGGGTCTAGACGCGTTAAACTTAACACAACTTAGCCAAAATATTGTGTGCATAGATATCTTGTTCGAATGATACTCAAGTCTCGTACACTAACCTACTTGGTATTCACGTATAGGTATTCAGGTTCGTATATAACTTACCAATTCTAGTACGAGCCTATTCCCACAAAGTCTGACACAAGTCGGCCCAAGGGCCCTCGTATACTATCTCGTACAACCAATCATATCATTTGCATAAACTTTTTAAAAATATTTAGACTCATTATATGGAATATCCCAATGGAACAACGAGATAGAGCGTATGTAGATAACCCACGAACGAGATTTCAAAACTAAGAGATTTGATCAAAGTCCAATAACATAAAACTGTACTCTGATACAATTATGTCATACCTCGATCTCCTACAGCATCGTCCAACCCCGGTAGTCGTGAATCATCGTGCTAGCGCTCCTGCGGCATGATCGTTCCCATCAGGACGTGATACGGTGCTAGCACAAGCTGGCCCGTGCAAGACCATGATTCGAATATGTGGATAAATAGCTAAGCCACAAAGTCGTACAGATAGTCTGAATGCAGTAAAATAAGAAACTGAACATGTGATAGATAACAAGTTGACAGAGTAGTCATAGCGAAAGTATTGAATGAACACAAGTATGAAACAGACACAAGCTCTTTATTGATAATTAATAAATATTACAAGCGGCACTAGGCCGAGATTACAAGTCGCTCAAGCTCTGTCTCTCTCAAAACAATAAAAGCGTACCAAGCAATTTACAATATGGGATAATAATATAGGAAATTTTTTAATATATTATGTTTTGTATATATGCTTCAACTCAGAACGCAACACTCCAAGGCTCCAGAGCGAACTCCACAACTTAGCTCACACGAGAGGATCCTCCTCACTGAACGAGGTTCTTCCAAACCTTGCAAGCAAGCTGGTGGGTTATTAGTACATAAATGCACTAGTGGGAAGGATTCTCTCTCGCTCAACAAATCCAAACACATTATATAAGTTTCGTGCACCATCTATTAAGTTGTCTTACTAGTCTTGCCTTAGGACCAATTTTATGGCATAAAATACAAAGCCAAACCCATGTGGCAGTGCGCCGTGAGATATAAGAGTAACATGGCAAAACTTACCAACTTACCATTCACCCTTACCTTTCCAAACCTTAAAACCATGTTAACTAGCATATAATATACGAAACAAAATAAATATCCATATCTCTAAGTACAAAGTGGCGTGCATCAAATTATCTTATCACAAGTATTAAATATTCTACTTAGATTTATTCATATAAGTTCAAATATATAGTTTAATCATTTAAATACAAATAAACTCGCACGTAGATTGCCGCAATCGAGCCAAACTTAGTCTATATGAACAAAAGGTCACTAGCATAGCCATAAAGGACGAGTTATAGCCTCTGGACAAATGGCTACATTATTGGTACCGTAGAGCCGTCTTCACCATCATGCGCGAAACGAACGGCTATTAAAATTGTTCCGTCCGGATCTGATCGGCCCCGGTGCCCAGGTGTACTGTCCACATGATACCTTGTGCACAGGTTATCCGTTACCAAACGAACTTAGTCTTCCAAATTCACATATCACAAACTTGTTCAAATCCTTATCCATGTTTATAAACTCAAATCTTATTCTAAGTTCACACAATATTCACAAACAAAAATCTTTATCCAAGTCGACAAATACATTGGCTCCCAAAGCCGCTTGATCTAGTCCTGAACGAATATTTCTCCCCGAGCTGTCTGATTATAACGCATACTTAACTTGTTGTGCTACAGTCCCCTAGTTCGGAACTTCCTTGGTGACCTAACGTTCCCAAATACTTTCATATTCAAACTTGCACGAAATAACTATTTGATAGTCTTTCGGCCAAACGAAGTAAATCATGTTCCTAGTCGTGTTCTAGGCCAGACACGATTCTACAAGACAAGCATTGAAATAAAGTATGTTCTACATGATGATCATAGAAAATATGTGAAGTAGTACAATATGAGGAATATGTCGATAGTCTATTTGAAATATACGCCCTTATACTAGTACGAGTCTAAAGGGTTAGTACGAGGATTGAAATCGTGTAGAGGCATGTAGAGCAGGGCTTATGCAAATCTATCAATTTATTTATTTTTTATGTTCTAGACAAGCAATACAGGATGGGATTATCCCCTTAGCTAGGTGCATTATTTTCTTTATTAGCATACAAGAGGTGATTTTCTAGCGACTAGCATATTTCGTCCGTATTTTAAGTGTACAGGCTAAGTAAAGACAGGTTCATCGTAGCCACCCACCTTAGTAATTATTCATATCGGTCGAGCGATACTCCGAGTGCGCCTTTGAAAGTCTAGGTCTGAACTCCTGAATAGCCAAATCTAAATTTATTTGCCTCAAGCGAGTCTTCTCACTGAGCAAAGTGGGACGGGTCGTCGCACTTGTGCTGTTTGAATCGGCTATCTGCATTGATACGGAGTGGGTCGTTACACAGAATCCCTGAATATCTTAATTATGGATCCTGTCAATGCAATTTGTGTCAAGTGTCCTAAGGTATCTCGTGTAAGGAGTAACACGAACAAGGTATTACATTGATAATGCAACTAATCTATACATGACTCTACTGACGGATGTCGGCTCCCGAATATAACTTAGATGTTAATTAAAGACCACGGTCTTGTGGTCATAATATAATATAAGAAGTAAATAGAATACAACAAGAACCAGTAATAAATACAAGACAAAAGATCTGTGAATGATGGCAAGGTACACTTGCCTGTATCCTAATGCTGCGTAGAATCCTGTCCAACATCCACGTCCAAAGATACTGCAGATCCCAAATGTCCTAAAGAAAAAATTAAATTAAATTAAAAATGAATTGCGTATTAATCTACGTTACACATTATGTCTATTGGAATAATAGTATATAACTAATCATTTTTTACATGGATCTACAAAAATGCCTATGTCGTATAGTCTGTTCCCTCTTGTAATCAATACTGCACCTATTAGAAATATTTAATAAATTATGTGATTAAAGTATGTCGTAGGCATTTGCTTCAGATTTATGAAACTTTAAACGAATTATATTTTTATTTCCAAAAACTTCCAAAATCGCGAAAACATCAAAACACATTGGTCTTTCAGACACCTGGCACGCAAATAATTCTTGAGAAAGTTATAGAATCAAATTTTTTGATTAATTTATATTTTTGATAAGCTAACTTCGACGCAGTTCTTTTAAAAAAGCTGAAGATTAAACAGAGTTCTGAGTTGATAGTTATGACCTTCCTAAGTTACTAGCGTTGCTAATAATGAGGCTAAAATTATATGACGAATTTGGACTGTTTTGGGCAAAAGAAAAATAGTTGTTGTAACATTAACCTAATTTATATGCAACATATAAATAAAATAACTTGGAAAAATGATATACGCATTAAATCTAATTTCTCTACCTTTATTAAAACTTTTACTTGTCATAATACCATCTATTGATTAGAACTTCAAAAAAAAAAAAAGGTTTGAGAGTTACCTTTGGAGATTAATCCTTAATGGAGATCCAAACACAAAATACAAGCTCTCCAAAAGTCTCTTTATTCTTCTCTAGCACTTCTCCAATTTTTTAAATTAAATTGGTAAAGAAAGGTGGAGGCAAAAGTGATTAGGGTTTGGAGTTTAGAAGTGGAGAGAAAAGAAACTAGAATTTTATTTATGAAAAGAATATATATATATATATATATATATATATATATATATATATATATATATATATATATATATATATATAGAGAGAGAGAGAGAGAGAGAGAGAGATGGGAGGAATTTGCAACTTGCAGACAGGAAGGGGAGAGTGGTCGACCAAATAGAATGGGAAGGAGGGATTGGTTGGTTAGGATTTGTTAGGAAAAAGTTTGTTAGGGTTTTGATGGAAATAGTTTAGGGCTTATATAGATAGTTGGTTGTTGGGCCCATGGTTGGATTTTAATGCCCTTTTAACCAATGGTTCATATTTATGGGGTTGGTTTAGCCCTTAATGAGGCTTTGGGTTCACTTGGGTCAAGGTGTTGGGGGTCTTGGATGGGTTTGTGTGCAAGTGCACAAGAAGGTCCACTATCTTTCTCTCGATTAGTACGTTTGTTGCTTTAGCGATTTGTCATGCATGTGCGAGACTTTGAGTGTGCAAAATATATATTGTTGAGTAGAGGATGAGTGTGGGGTAGTTTATATATCTTATAGGAATTTGTTTGAGAGTTCGAGTAGGGTGTTTGGGCTCGGTTGGGTTCAACAAATTAATTAACGGTAAAGTTATTTCTAGATGTTTGTTAATATTTTTGGAACAGAGGGGATATCAAACAAATACAATACCAATGTCACAGGCACAGTAGGTCCAGTCAAGATCATTAATATAAATTTTGTTGGAAGAAAAATGTTGTGCATTGATCAAAATGTCCAAGCTATGGCAAAGTGTTTTATTATATAAAGTAATTTAAGAATTATCCATTAACCTATTTAATTAAATATATAATAATTAAAATATATCGAAGTTACCAAAATAACCCTATATGAAAATGAGGGGATTTATAATCTACCAACCTTAAAAGAATTTTTTTCCTAAAATTTAAGATCTTTAATAATATATATTTTTCCATCAAATTTTAAACTTAATAACAATTATAATCATGGGGTCAAACATTTGTTGTGATTTCACAAAGTCTGCAAACATTAACTTTATTCTCTATACTTAAAATTAAAATTTTAAATTAAATCTTCAAAATTTAACCACTTCAAGATTTAAACCCCTCAAATTTAAATTTAATTCAATTCAATTCTCACTTTTAAAATTCTCATTATTCTACTCGATCAAATTTCTTTAAAATCCTAAAAAAATAATTCCTTAAGATCCAAAGTCCTCACATTTTCAAAACTTGAATTTAATTTCAATCTTGAAAATTTTAAATCCATATCTTGTAGTCCAAGAACTATAGTGTTAATCTTCTTAAATTTTTTAAAATTATAAATTAATAACCCAATACTCAAAATTTTAAAATCCAATCCTCAAAATTTTACTCTCCAAATTTAAATTTTAAAAAAAAATTACTCCTACCCTTCATATTTAAAGAAAATCAAATCTCTTATATCATGACCTTGCAAAAAATTTAAAATTTTACTATTACAATATTATACATTTAAATTCCATACTCAAAGTCATCAAATTTTAAGATTTTAACTTTAATTCTCTAGATAGTCTTCTCCTCAACTCCTCTAGTTATTGAATAATTTTTTTAAATCCATAATACCAATAACTTAATCAATTTACCCTATATAACATCATTAAACATAACAATCATAAGGCTACCGAACAAAATAATTCATATATGACATATCTAATCCTAGTCAATCTCTAAAGATCAAATTAAATTATCAAAATTTATAATCTTTAATACAATATATCTTTATCTCCTCAAAATCTCAAAATTTAATTTAATTCTATCTATTCTTAAAATTTGAATCCAATCACAGACTTTAAAATAGTCTCATCTAAAATTTGAATTCCAATAATTGTTCCATCAAACTTACTCCCCCCTTTTTTTTCCAATTACTAAGATGATAATAATTAACTTTATAAATTTTAATTCTCTACTATTATATCCCATAATCCGACACTTTTAAATTCCAACTCAAATTTAATCAAAATTTTCAAAATTTTAAACCATAAAAAATTTAAATTCTTCAAGCTACTTAAAATTTAAATTTAAATCCATCATCATAATCTTCTTAAAATTTAAACACAAATCCAATCATATCATAATCTAAAAGCTTGTGGTTTAGCAAAATCGTTAATGATGTCATATCAAATTTTTAACCCATTATTTAGATTAAGATTTATCCTTGAAATCTATACTCCACAAAATTTAAATTCATCAATTATTTCAAATTTAAATTTGAATCCATTACATCATAATCATCTTAAAATTTATATTCAATAAATATCTAGCATCTTATATCAATCTTATTTATAATTAATTCAAATCGAAAACACCATTTCTTTTTTTCTTTTTCTTTTTTCAAATCACATAGAAGTTTTAAGCCTCAAAGCACCAAAATTTAAAAAATTTTATTTTCATCAATTAATTAACCTCCAAACCAATTTGCTAGTTGAGAAGCCTACCTACCTTAGATCAAACCATCTTATCGAAACACAATATTATATCATCACATAAAATGACTCACATTCATCTAGATACTTTATCTAATAGTAACCCATAACTTCTAATCTAGGCAATTGATAGATTCCATCTTATCTTAGATTTTCTACTAATAATGCCTTTAATCTATTCTAATATCTAGAAATTATTTACCATAATCTTTTCTACTCACATAACCATCTATTTACAAGTATTCCATCAAATATGTCTTCTTTGTCTTGACGAAAATCTTCTTCTGGGGAGATCATCACGCATAAGTATTCGTCTCTCCGAGATATAAAAAGACGAGAATCAATGGATAAGAGTTCGAAGGAAGTATGAATGAATTGAATTTTTTTGAGGTTAAAAAATGATATTAGAAAATAAAGGAATTTCCAATAGCAACTGTGGATTGAGATCCTAATACTCTTATCCTACTGCAGGCTCATTTGGTACAATAATATAATAAAAACGATATACTCTCGACCTTCATGGGCCACCACAAAAATATGTCACACCCTAGTCCCAAAATATATAGGACTAGAAATAGGTAAACTTGCCAGCTATGCATTTACCAGACTCTTGTCCGACTCGAATACGTATAAGTTTTATAATAATGGTCACTCTCTAGATAACATAGTAAATATATCTATGTTCTAATCCCTAATGATTCAAATACAAGAATGAACAACATATATCATGGTGCACACCACACTCAATACTTATCTGAATAGACTCAAAAGAAATAGCATGGGTATATAAAACTAGGATGTTATAGCATAAATAAGTAACAAAAAAATAAATATAAATACAGAATAATATGATACACAAATTAACTACAAATATCTAAATCCTGGAGAAACAATCATCCACCAATATACTCCATTAATCCGGCTCAATAGAACCTGGGAACAAAATCCGGATCCAAGTTCTCAAGGGACATAACAAGGTACAAATAAACAAGCCAAAGTAAACAGTAAATAGTACAATATGTTCAAGGGTAACTAACATAACCAGTTATGTGAATGCATCTGAAAACACACTCGTCCGCTAGACCACCAATGATTGTAAGTCTCAATAGACACGACAGTAACTATGAAACTATGAAAGGTGCATACAGGAACAACATCTAGACTACCTGCACTGCTATAACCAAAGCGCAGGCAATGATAACTATGATATAAGTGGTATCCCAATGACACGAGCCTTTTCTCCCCGTCCCAATGTATCTCAAGTCTCATGTCCATAACATGCAAGACAAATCACTAACTATGTATCGAGTCAACTTTGTAAATATAAACATATCCTCTATCTCATGTAACGAGTCTTGTCCTAGCAAAGAATCCAGAATCCCTGAATATCTCAAGTATGGATCATTTCAATGCAAGTCATGTCAAGTTTCCTAAGGTATCTCGTGCAAGGAGTAGCATGAATAGGGTATTACATTGACAATACAATTAATCGATACACGACTCCTCTGATGGATGTCGGCACCCAAATACAACTCGGACGCTAAGTATCGACCACAGTCCTATAGTCACAATATAATATAAGCAGTAAATAGAATACAATAAGAACCAGTAATAAATACAAGGCAAAATATTTATGAATGTTGGGAAGGCACACTTGCATGTATCCTGAGGTTGCATCGAATCCTATCCAATGTCCACATTCAAAGATACTACGGATCCCAAACATCCTAAAAAATAAATTAAATTAAATTAAAAAATGACTCGTATATTAATCTATGTTACACATTAGGTCTATCAAATTATAGTATATAACTAATCTATTTTTATATGGATCCACAAAAATGCCTATGTTGTATAGTCTGATCCCTCTTGTAACCAATACTTCACCTATTAAACATATTTAATAAATTTTGGCATAAAATTATGTCGTAGGTATTTGCGTTAGAGTTACGAAACTTTAAACAGATCATGTTTTCATTTCTGGAAACTCCTGAAATAGCGAAAATAGCGAAACACGTTCGTCTTTCATGCACCTGACACTCAAATAATTTTATAGAAAGTTACTAAATGAATTTGGCCTATTAATTTATTTTTTTGGAAATCTAACTTCGACATGGTTCTTTTAAAAAAATAGAAGATTAAATGAAGTTCTGAGTTGGAAGCTATGGCCTTCCTAACTTACTAGGGCTGCTAAAACGAGGCTCAAATTATATGATAAATTTTGACTATTTTGGGCAGAAGAAAAATAGTTGTTGTAACATTAACCTAAGTTCTATGCAACATATAATTTAAATAACTTGAAAAAATAATATACTCATTAAATCTAATTTCTCTAATAAAACTTCTATATTTTTTCATAATACCATATATTGATTAAAACTTCAGAAAAATAGGCTTGATAGTTACCTTTGGAGATTAATCCATAATGGAGATCCAAACACAAAATCCAAGCTCTCCAAAAGTCTCTTTCTTCTTCTTTAGCACTTCTCCAATTTTTAAAATTAAATTTGGAAGATAAAGGAGGAGGCAAAAGTGATTAGGGTTTGGAGTTTGGAAGTGGAGAGAAAAGAAACTAGGATTATATATATATATATATATATATATATATATATATATATATATATATATATATATATAGAGAGAGAGAGAGAGAGAGAGAGAGAGAGAGAAGTCTGTAGCTTGCGGCTAAGAAAGGGAGAGGGGTCGACCAAATAGAGTGGGAAGGAGGGGTTGGTTGGTTAGGATTTGTTAGGAGGAAGTTTGTTAGGGTTTTGATAAAAATAGTTGAGGACATATATAGATAGTTGGTGTTTAGGCCCATGGTTGGGGTTTAATAGGCTTTTAACCTATGATTCATATTTATGGGGTTGGTTTAGCCCTTAATGTGGCTTTGGTTTCACTTGGGTCAAGGTGTTGGGGACTTGGTTGGGTTTGAGTGCAAGTACACAAGATGATCCACTATTGGTCTCTCGATTAGGACATTTGTTGCTTTAGCGATTTGTGGTGCATACACGAGTCTTTGGGTATGCAAAATGTATATTGTTGAGTAGAGGATGAGTGTAGGGTATTGCACATATCTCATAGAAATTGGTTTGAGAGATCGAGTAGGGTATTTTGGCTCGATTGGGTTCAATAAATTAAATAATGTTAATTTGACAAAAAAGATGTCTCTAGGTATTTGTTAATATCTTTGGAACATGGGAGAGATCAAACAAATACAACACCAATGTCACATGCGTAGTAGGTCAGTCAAGATCATTTATATGAGTTTTATTGGGACAAAAAGGTTGTGAAACGATCAAGATGTCCAAGCCATGGAAAACTGTCATTATTATAAAAAGTAATTTTAGGAATTAATCCTTTAACCTATTTAATTAAATATATAATAATAAAAAATATATCCAAGTTACCAAAATAACCTTATAAGAAATGAGGTGGGGGGTTTAAAGTGTGTATTCTATCTCTATAAGTTCTTGATTTTATTATTGTGCCCAAAATTATGTCGAATATATATGTGATATGTTAAAAATATAGAGACCCAGCTGTAGAAGCATGAAAAATACGCTGGAAAATCATACGCATAAAACTCTCAACAGACAGGAAGTTTGCGTAAAACAGAGCTCCAGCATTGGGTGGCATAAAACATGACTTCAGAGCCATTGGCGTACAACAGAGCTTCAACGCTATTTCAGTGTAAAACATAGGTTCAGAATAACCCGCGTAATACAGTATTTCTAGACTGCTTCGGCGTAAAAAGGTTGCTACATTGCCACTTCGACGTAAAACCCGTCTGCTCTTAATGCAGCGGAAAGTTGTACGAGGAACTCTTCGTATTCCTTGAATGAACCAGTCAGTGGAAGCAGTGAACCTGACTCCTGACAAAGAGTACTGCACGGTGATCGAGAGGACGGCTGTAATAATGACTCTGTACAGAACTCCAGACTGTCGTCTAGTGACATAACCCTTGATATAAGACATCGTTTACACATTCAAGGAATATGCTGCCTATTCTACACCGGCAGACGTGAGCTTTACGCTCAGGATGAGACGAAATCAACCACCACGTCAAAAGTTTTTCTTCGTACAAAACTTGAGGCACGTCTCTGCAATTAATGCGCGAGATGGGGACAGATCTCTGTATTTAATGCATGAGATTTGGTTCTACTTTTAATGACTGGATGAACTATAATTAGGGCTAATACATCCACATCACCATCCCCGCACATTACTCCAACCAGGCTATTTTCAGCTATAGGAGCACGCCGTACGCTATCTCCTTGAAATACGCTGACCTGGCTATTTTTAACTATAAGAGTACGCCGTATGCTATCTCTTCAAAATACGCCAACTCAGGCTATATTTGCAAAGGTGTGTGATAAGGCTATCTGGCCCATAACACGCTCAAAACCTCAATCAAAGAAGGATAACTGGCTATCTTTACGCTGGTTACCTATCCATGCAGCATCAAGCTTTACGCAGAATTTGGCTTCTACGCCAACATGACAGCTACTTGGCTTCTACGCCAATATGACAGATACTTGGCTTCTACGCCAACATGACAGATATTTGGCTTCTACGCCAACATGACATCTACTTTGGCTTCTACGCCAACTTGATAACTATTCGGCTTCTACGCCTACTTGGCCTTTACGCCATCAGAATAGCTATTTGGCTTTTACGCCAATGAGACAGTTATTTGGCTTTTATGCCAACCGTCTATACGCGAGGGACAGTTATCTACGTAGCTTGTATGCCATGATCTTCGATGAGCAATTATACGCATTACCCCATAATGGGACATGCGTCACACGCCAATTCAAGAGATCATTCATACGTGGGTAGCAGTTATTATAACCACCGCGTAAAAGGTGCAGCTCTCTTCGCTGTTCGGTTTCTACGCTGACTGTAGCTGAACTCTATAAATAGAGACCTATGGCCACGGAGGTCCAGGGTGGAAGGGTCGAGGTAAAAAGGTGGAAAGTCAAGGATTTTTCAAGAAAAGAGAGTATATCCAGAGAGTGTTTTGGCAACGAGAGTTCAATCCCTCCTGCAGTCAAAGAAGCTTCTTTTTTGTCTTCTACGGCCCTTCTTCGTCATCGTGTGGTCCAAGGGACAAAGTGATCGACCGCAGATCAGACTCCTATAGCAATATTTTCCCAGAATTAAATTTTTGTACTTAACATCCTCGTATAGGGTTAATTGTACTTCTTTTTCTTGTTTGTAAACCAAAGAAAGGGTTTCGTATAAACCTAGTTTCAATTTCTTTCGTTTATTATTAAAAACAAGATGGCGACTCTGCTGGGAACTAATTTCTCATCTGACGAGAAAGACATTGTTCAATACGATGCTGTATCCGTAGGATCAACAAAAAAGACTCTGGTCGTCCAATTCGACCAATCGGCTTACGAAGACATGCTTCGAGCAGGGGTAGCTCTCATTCCCTCTCTGTCCAAGACAATAGGAAATTGTGTAAAGTATGGATGCCCCAGACATCCTCTACCATTCCTGTGGGCTCTCTCTCTCCGATCAACAAGGTTGTGACATCGCGGCCTCTACGCCATAGGCGTAAAAATCTGTCTCCCGTCTGTGACGTGGAAGACGAAGCTTCTGGCAATGCCTCAGTGTCAATCCAGAAGTCTACTCTGTACCCTATGCGTAAAACTTTGTCTCCCGTCTGTGACGTGGCAGACAAAGCTTCTGGCAGTGCCTTAGTGCCAATCAAGAAGTCTACTCCGCGTCCTGCGCATAAAACTTTGTCTCCCGTCTGTGATGTGGCAGACAAAGCTTCTGGCAGTGCCTTAGTGCCAATCAAGAAGTCTACTCCGTGCCCTGCGCGTAAAACTTTGTCTTCCGTCTTTGACATGGCAGACAAAGCTTCTGGCAATGCCTCAGGACCAATCCAGAAGTCTATAACCGCGCCCCGCGCGTAAAATTCAGTCTCCCGTCTGTGACGTGGCAGACAAAATCTCTGATAATGTCTCAGCGCCAATTCAGAAATTCCAAACAAGCTTCGTGCGTAAAAATATATCTCCCCTCTGTGATGAGGCAGATGGTCCTTGCAATCACCGTAAGGAAAAACAAATGGCAGATTTCTCGACCTCTCAGCTTTTATGCCATCAAGAGAAGAATATGCCCGCTCTTCAGATTACGCGAAATACTGACGGCCGATTGAAGACTTTCTCAGTTTTACGTCAACCTGTGCAAAGTTCCAGATTATGCCAAGATAAGCCCTTCAGTATAAAAAAGGCCTAGTTTGTGGATAGATACGCTCCTTATGGATCATGTGCTACTCACATGGCTGAACTGCTGTATTCTTATGGCAGGAAAAGAGTTAGGGTTCCCAATCTCCATGTCCCTACTGATGTAAAAAGGCAGAAAAAGCCTTCTTCTTCTTCTGGTCATCTCCCTGATTTGCGTGATTTCTTGATCCAAAAATGCAAAGACAAGGATCAAAATCAAGATGCAGTGCCCCTAACTACCAAGCGTGGAGAGATCATATAGGAAAATGCGCCAACATCTAAAGTCGTCATAACAGATGGGCCATATGAAGAATCTGTCTTCATTATTCTACCTACTCGCAACGATCAGCATCAGATAATCTTCGGTCGAATACGGAATAGACCGATTGAAAGATTCTCACGAGTCTGATGCTAGGAGAATACAAATCCACATATATAGCCTACAGGCTTTAAAGATTATACAAAGCATGGGTTATGATTTGAAGTTGAAATAAGGCCTCAACTGTGGAAAAGACAGAAGAATACCGTTGCATGATAATTCTTACTGTCAACGAAATCGTTTTGGGTTAGGATATACCACATCCTCTGCAAACTCCAAACCTCTACGGTCAGATCCTGTAATATCAGAGCCAGGCCCTTCTAAATTAACTTTTGTGGACAAATGCCACGACATATCTGGGGTTAGTCTACCTCGACAAAATAGGGTAGCATCCAAAGCTGGGGGTAGAATTCCCTCTGAGTTCAAAGATGATGCAACGATGACCATCTTCCCTGAAGACGGTACGACTTAGGTATCGGAAGCCCGAAAGCCAAAAGGGACTTTCTCCTGACATCATTAAAATCTTTAATATATTGATGAAGGAAAACAGGCTTCGGCTACCCAACATCAAATATCCTGAAAGGGCTGGCAAAGTCGATGACCCAAATTATTGTCTCTTTCATCGGTACATTCATCACCCTACAAGGGCATGCTATGTACTAAAAAGGAGAATCCAAGAGTTAATCGACGCCAAAGTTATCACTTTGTATTTATAAACAAGGGGAAGATCACTGCAAATTGATTTCACTATAACGTGATAATTTGCTCCCTCAAGAAGTACCGGAAGATGAGTCCCTAAAGTTTCTCCAGCAGATTCTTCAGGTCTATCCCCACTCAGCAAAATCACTCCATAGTAAATTTTTCGGACATGGGTTCACGTCCATATTACCTCTGAACTATTATCCAAATATTTGTTTCCCCAGCTGAATTTGCCATATCCAAATGACCTCTGAACAAACCTTCCAGTTTGTAGCTATAGATCAGTTCACGTCCATACTACCTATGAACTACATCTCTCCACTTTCTCCAACAGAGGGAATTTGTCATCACAAAGATAGTCAATTCCATATTACCTCTGTCCGATTTTTCTTTATTCCCCAAAGAGTCATATCTTACCACGTCCTCAATACCTCTGAGTAAGATATTTTCAGAACTTAGCTATGTCCCTATTACCTCTGAGCTATCGTCCCATCAATCTCCCCAGCGGTGTGATCCTGGGTTTATCTTCATGTTTGGATAGAGCACACTCAACGAATCACTCTTTCAGAGAGTTTTTCAAACATGAGTTCACGTCCATATTACCTCTGAACTGCTGTCATAATACTTCTTTCAGGCTAAGTTTGTCACGTTCATATTACCTCTGAACAAACTTTCCTGTTCCGGCTATCGATTATCATGTCTATATTACCTCTGATATCGGTTGTCATATTAACTTAACACCCGTACTTAACTTTAAGTACACTAGTGGTGTTAGGTCCACGAAAACTGCCACGTCCATATTACCTCTGGCAGGGCTTGTCATAAACCTATTACTTGCACTCTCGTGCACAAGAAGTAATAGGTCTTAAAAAAAAATCTATGGAATATCCGCAATGGAAACGAATTATTCATGTCCATATTACTTCTGAACTATCCTCATTTTTCCAGCGAGGAAAGAGTCAGTCCATGCTCAGGCCCCACAGAGTTATTTTACCGCGGCTGTATTATCTCTGGCGGAACTTGTCTCAAACCTATTACTTGCACTCTCATACGCAAAAAAGTAATGGGTCCACAAAAATCTCCCAGCAGGATATCTTTTACCAGCCACAAAACCTATCACATCCATACTACCTCTGATAGGGCTTGTTTCGAACTTATTATTTGCACTCAACATACGCAACAAATAATAGGTCCACCAAAGATCCCCCAGTGGGATGTCCTCAACAAACACGGTATCGTACTACGTCCATATTACCTCTGGTACGATGTCCAAAATTCACACAAACAATCATAAAGAAATGGAGGGTCCTTATATGATTGCAAATGACGCTTATAGATTAGCCAAGTCTAATAAAAAATTTGATAATGGCTACTATCAACTACAAATTCCCGAAGAAGTACTATACTTGATCTCCTTTGCTTGACGGAGTATGATGAGGATCTTATTCTGACGATACCATGCACAAAGGTTAGCCGGATCATATTCTATCAGATTCATATGACCTCCTAATGGATATGCTTAACTAATTTGTAAACCTATCATGTTCATATTACCTCTGATAGTGTTTAGTATACAAATTTAGTTGGATTATATTCTATCAGGTTCATATTACTTCTGAATAGATTTACATTTAGCAAAACCTTAACGAAAATATGTCATGTTAATGTTACCTCTGATATTATTTTTATCTTAGCCTGTCATATTCTAAAATGTTGGGTCCACAAAAGTCAGAGAATGTATTTTTATTATCTCCGGAAAGAGCAAATTATATAGAAAAGCAAAAAGTACATCATTGGGGAGGAGCAGTCAAGTCAAGAATATGCTGTGCCAAGGCGGCCATCCTCTCATTCCTGGAGTCCAAGATGTTAACGCGAGCCCGTTCCAGTCGTGCCATGTCATCACTCAGGAGGGATAGTTTGGACCGAAAAAGTATATAATCGGCACGAATGACACCCGCATGTGCCAAGTTATGCTGAGCTGTATCCATTCGGCCCTTCAACTTATCTCGAGCTGCCAATGACTGGAGAGCCTACTCCTTTGCCTGAGCGAGTTTAGCTTCCAATTTGTGGACCCTCGCTTCATTTTTCTCATGTTCGGCCTCGTACTGGGTTAGCTGAGGAATAACCTCCTCCAAGACGGCCTGCTCTTTATCCATCTCCTGTTGTTGTGCCTGGATGGATTTGTTTAAGCATTCCATATGTTCAGCAAGCTTCGCAGTCAAGGAGTCATACTCAGCCTGAGTCATATCATCGACGTTGCCGTGAGATAGTTGTAAATATTCGTTAATGGGTTGTTCTGAACTATTAACTATTTGCTTCAGCTCATCAACTCGTCCAGCATCGTTGAAATTTTTGATCGGCGCTATCGCAAGCTGGGAGGACGTCAGCAGATTATCAAAGCTCATGTTCTTCTCCAGCACCATGGATATCAACTCCTTCAAACCGAGGTAGAATAGGCTGGTATATTGTTCAATCAGCATATCGAGGACCGGATGCACACTAGGAGTGGCTGCAATACCGGGAAATCTCCTTACAGGAATGACCACGGAGGATATTGCCACGGCCTTTGCCTCTATAGATAGCGCTACAAAAGAATGAATACCAACAACGGTTGAAGTTGCTGGCATACTCAACGAAGGAGGCACAGTCGCGATGATGGGCTCATCCTCCTCTGAAGATATCTGAACTGCTGTTGGCCAGACGACACTCGATAACATTGTAGACGAAGGATCGGCATCTTCAAAGTATGCCTCTTCGATATCAAACGCCGCCGTTTCATCGGCAGTATCCGCAACAAAGTCAAAGGTTGCATCAACTACGCCCTCTCCTGAGATGTCTTCACCTGAAGAAGACAAGAGAAAGTTAATATCAATTTGATGTTAATTTTCCTAAAAAAGGCTTAAAGACAATATTTATCCATGGCCGATGGTATATATGTCGCGTTTGCAGCCTGAATAGCTAAATCATCTCTTAATGATGCTAGACAAGCTATCATACCTAGAGAAGAGGGTGAACCAACTGACACTGGCGGATAGTCTTCCCAGTCTTCACCAAGATCCACTCGAGGCTCATCGGGTGGAATCTTGCTGGAAATACTTACAGACGAAGTAGGGGTTACTCCCATTATTGGTCTGGATAAAGGTATATGGAATCTTATTATGCTCGGCCTCGGAGGCGATCTCGTAGCACTACCAGAAGCAGTAGTAGCAGCGATCTTGTCACGCCCCAGTTCCAAAATATCAGAAACTAGGCCACGTGTTACTGGCCAGCTGACACGTCATTTAGGGCTTAATCCATTTTGAATGGACCCAAAGAAACGTGCTACGCTGTCCTAAAATACTACAAATATAACACAATCAAATCTATCTCATCCACAGGAAAATGTCAGAAAAGCAAGTGCTGAATATATATAATCTGAGTCTGATACAGTACACAACTGGTGAGAATACAAGCCTACTACAAAAACTGATAATAGCACAGAAAAATCAGATAGACTAAGTAGCGTCTATCTGAGCAAAACATCTCCATCTCCAGGTAGCAGCATCTAGGGTCAAGCCTACTCTGAGGGTGTCTCCTCGAGCTCCTCCTCGGTAGCACATCTGGCCTCCTGATCAGGCCCGTACACTGTGGGGTAGAAAGCCTCGTCTAGATCTGGCAGGGAACCAGGTCCTCAGTGGGACGTAACAAGATACAGGAAATGACATACCATGTATGTAAATACTGAATAAAGAAAATAAATACAGGATGCTAACCATACTAAGTGAAAATGCAAGTAAAGATCCAGTAGTACGCATGGGAATGTGTGGCTAGACATACGCTGACGTAATTCACCAATCGTGGCGACTGGCTAGTATAGGTGTATGCCCCCGACTCAGGGAACTCTACAATCGACCATCTCTGATACGAAGGTATAAAACATTATTGGAGGGGGTGTCCCATACGTCCACTAGTTATCTTTCCCATCCCAATGAAACTAAATGTCAAGTCGTACATTTCCTGAGTTATTCTAATCCGTGATGCGGGTCACACGTACTGGTAGCTAATCAAATACGCAGCTCACATCCATATATGTAAATGCAACCATGTTGCATGTTCTCGTGATAGGGTCTAGGAGAATATATTAGAATATTCTCTCAGCTGTTGGAGAGTCTGTAATATCATATCAACATAACAGTTGACTGTACCCAAGGCAGTCTCAGGTGATCATGGTATATGAATTTCAGAACTAAGTAGATATCAACAATAACTTGGCAAGGTATACTTGCCTACTCCCTGATAGTGTTGAAACCCTAATTTTACCGTCAGTTATGAAGGTGCTGGTGACAGGGGGTCACTGGCTGTGCTGAAGTTGGTTTCTGTTAAAAATAGACATAGTTCGTAAATATCGTAGTTGTAATATAAAGCATATATATATACTTATATACACAATATAATATAGATATATATATATAGTATGTATATATATATAGATATAATATATATAGCAGTATGTATAATATATAAAGAACAGAAAGGAAATACAGGTATTAGTGGCAGGGTATATCCACTGCTATTTATATAATATTATAATATAATATTATCAGGGTGTATCCTCTGATTTATATAATATAATAATATAGTAGTCAGGGTATATCCACTGAGATATATATATAATAATAAATAGTAATATTCAGGGTATATCCACTGATGTAAATAATATAGGTAAATTGAAATGACAGGGCAGAATTTAAATACGTATATAGATATTTATATATAAATATATAAGGAATAAAAGACAATGCAGAAATTAAATACATATATATAGGTACTGTATTATCCAGTACAATATATTATATAGTATAAATAATATATATATAATGACATTGCAGAAATGTAAATTTACATATTTATGATAAGCTGTATTATCCAGTACAATATATTATATAGTATAAATAATATATATAAAAATAATAATATATATATCTATATATATATATATATATATATATATAATAGGTGCAGGAAATTAAATGCAGAAAAAAATAAATAAAAGGAAAATGCATAGTATACATTATACTAGTAATTATATAACATATACAAATATGTTATATATATATATATATATAATATATAATATATAACATATAGTATACATATTATAAATATATGTACATATATATATACTATATATATATATATATATATATATATATATAATTACATAATAGTATATAGTAAATATACATATACATTTACATATATTTATTATATATATAATACTAGTATATACAGTATTATTATACTGTATAATAGCTTTATATATTATATTTATATATATAGAATAATATATACATATAAATACACATATATACATTTAATTATACATATATATATACATATATATATATATATATATATACATATATATACATATACATATACATATACATATACAAATATATATATAAATACATATATATTAGGTATTAGGAATATACCTACTGACAGGTGGGCCCTAGGAGTCGTCGACGGCGGGTGGACGGCGGCGGAGCTGGCCGGAGGCGGCCGGAGGAGCAGCAACGGCAGTAGTAGCTGTTAGCAGCAACTGCAGCAGCAGCAGCTTGTGCAGGTGGTGGCGGCGGCTGCGGCGGAGGGGACGGCGGTGCAGGGTGGGGGAACTGTGGAGGGAGGAGTGGCGGTGAGGTTGGAGGTGGTGGCGGAGGTCTACGGTGGCTGAGGTGGCGGCTAGAAGCGTCGGGGATGAAGGTGGCAGGTTAGGGTTGGGGGTGGTCGACGGCACTGCGGGGGCTAGGGCGGCCGGAGGCGGTGTCGTGGGGAGGTGAGGGTTGGTGGTCCGGTGGAGGGGACGATGGCGAGACGTTTGGGAATGGTGGCGGTGGTCGGCGACGGCTGGAGGCGGCGCTGAGGGTGAATGGGAGTGGTGGTGGTGCTGTAGAGGTGGTGGTCGGGATGATGCTGTGGAGGCTGGCCACGGCGGAGCAGGCGGCCGGAGGTGGGTGGCAGTGGTCGGAGGGAAGGGGAGGGGAGTGGCGACGGGTTCAGCGGTGGTCCGGTGGGCGGAGGGTGGCCGTGGTGGTGGTGGGATAGGTTTGAATGGAGGGGAGGGCGAGGGTTTTTATAGGTTTAGTTGAGTGGCAATTCTGTAATTAATGGCAACTTCAGGGGTATTTTGGTAATTTGGTATTTGGGATATTTTTACAGGATTTTTCTGGATTTTTGTGGTGGGTCCCACCCATCTATGGTCTAGCCAATAGGATTAGGCCACCTAGCATGCAATTTTGCATTTAAACCCCTATCTTTTCAATAATTGCATGAATGTATGAACTTTGTATTTTGCGTAATTTCGCAATTTATCAAATTTCAAATACTGATTTCCCAAAATTCTGATTTGTATAGAAATGAGGGATATAGCTGGAGAAAATGTTTTAGACAGTGTAGGGTGAGTCTGGGCAGAGGCAGGGTCTGATATTGCAGGTGATACAGTCATCGTATTTATTATTTAATAAATACTGCGCACGGTGTTCACTAATTATTTAGAGGTTATTAGGGTCATAATTTTTCTATGGTGTCAATACGATAATTGTAATACAATTAGAGTAGAATATTATCGTATTTTTGGTTGGGCAATCAGGTGCCTACTGGTCCTCAAATCTCTAAGGGTACAGAGATGGATAAAGAGCAGAAAATTAAATAGGAAATAAATACATACGTTTGTAACGATATTTGTGCGACTAAAACGAAGCATCAAACGAGGTTTCTGGAAGTTGCACAAAATACAGAAAAAATAGTCTAACAAGTCTAGGGCAGGTATGTGAAATTTGTTTAGGTTTTAACAGCTAGTGGGATGGCCCTAATTAATTGTGGAATAAACAGGTGCACAATCAATAGAATATATAATAAATAAAAATTTTAAAAAGTTGCACTAATTCTAATTAGTCAAAACTAATCCTAAATTACTGAAATCTGGTCGAAGGAGTTTACAGATCTCGAGCAAAGAATCTTTGGCACTGCTAGCCGGAACTATAGAGGTCCCTCTCTAAAAGGCGAAGGACCTCTAATTAAAGAATCATCTCCAACAGGGGAAACGACAGACTCGCTCCTAGGAGCCCCCTGGTGGAAGCCCTTTTTGGACCTCTGGCAATCTTCTTCTTGCGAGGGGAAGGCTCTTTCAGAGTAGAAGCCTTCCATTTTTGGGGGATAACGAGAGGCTCAGCTGGCGAAGCTATTATGCCTCTCAGTATTATCGTCAAGAACTCATCTGCCCCGACGGTGTCCTCATTCTCATCCGAGAAAACAGACGGAACCTCCTCCCTTGTAGTAGACCTATGGGAGGGCATCCTAAAACTTCCATGCACAATAAAATCGTGATGGAAGCTATTGATGGATGCATAGAACTGCGCATACGAGTGCAGGATGCGCAACTCCATAGAGAGAAGTTGCGGGCACAGCACAAGTTGTACCAGTACAACTTGTGATGAAGTACCGCCATCCTCTGGCTACATCAATAAGTCCACCTTTGGACTTGAAGCTGGTAATGGCATTCCCCACATGCAACTGGTTGTACCCAAACTGCCTGGCGAACCGACTGGGAAAATAAGGCTCCAGGTAGCAGTGGTCATCGCTTCTGTACAGCAAATGGGAAGGTCTAATACAGACCAACTAGTAGAAGGCTTCAGGAGAAAGAATGGTCCTCCCATGGCCCCCATCCTTAAGTTTCTTCCCCTGTTGATTGATATATACAGGAGGGACGACACAGAAGAGCTTCCAGTTGCGGGCAACATTTAACGCCCGCCGGCAATCTGTGACGGTCGCCATGTTCCAAGAGAAATTCTTGTAATTCAACAAGAAGTTATTTCCCGAACCGCTTCCAGGACCGGGAGACATTACCCTGGTATTGTGAAGAATTAACCATTCCATCAACTATAGGAATGGTAATTCCACTCAGGGAAAGCTTTTACGCTGCGTGTCATCAGCTAGCAGCCCATCAGTAAGGGCCCTCAGCCCTGCTTGTATTCTACATACCATAGCAGGAAGCAAGCCCATTCTAGCTCCGAACACCAAACATACTACAGGCCATAAGGTGTTACAATAGATGCGATCTGCAGACGTGATGCCAGGCACTACCCAGCGGCGAAGCCAAACGAAGAGGAAGCCAGCCAATTGAGCTTCCTTTGACAGAGGCTTATGATAATGCCTCATATAACTGAAGGCTTTTGTGCCTGCAGGATAACCCTCTATCTTCTCGTTAAAAATATAATCTGGAGCCCCTGCGTCTTCAATAAGGTCATCGACCGTATCAGCATTGAGCATGCTCAGGAGGTTCAAGGGCCTATCTTGGCTATCTACCACCTTATCCGGCTTAATATTTCTGGCCTGGTGGAAGAAGAGATAGGTTGCTCACTTGTTGATGTGAGCCAAGTCAGAGGGCTCCTTGTAGAAAGTAGTACAGATAAGATAGTGGCACATCAGCTCCTGATATACTGTTACTGCCCGAGGGTTTGTATCCCTCAACTCCCTGTTTGTAGGGACGTACTCTTCATAAGGAGTGTCCCCCATCGGCAGCCTTGAAATCTCTGCCATCTCATGAAGGGCTAAGCCTAACTCGCCCAACGGAGTGGAAAAATTCCTAGTGAGCGAGTTGTATCGGTCCATCAAGGCTAAGAACAAGTTAGGGTTCATAGGCAGCCCAACACTTCTGGCGCTCACAGCCGCAAATAAGCCAATACTTTCCAGCTCCGTCTGGAAGTGCTTCAGGGCCCAGGCAGTCAAACTGGCCCATCGAAGATTCTTTGGGCTAAGCCATCCACTGGTCCGAGGGTTGACCCTGGGGTATATTCCTCCCTGTCCCATAAAGTCATTGCAGAAGGTAGATATCTGATCCGGCTGGATCAGCGAAGTGTCCTCACTCGGGATACTACCTGGCAGCAATCCCCTAAAGGGCATAACAGGGCCCGAAGGACGGCTCATATAGGCCCCCCGGTCGTATTCCTTGTTATATAAAATCTTTTCTGATCGACCGTGAAGATCGGGAGTCAGGGTCCATACCATCTTCCTAGGATGTATGGCGTGGAAGAATACAGAGATAGGGTAATCCCAGAGCATCCGGGGCTGATACATGATCGTGCCCTCAGTAGTAAAAACCTAATCCTCCTTCTTGGGTTTAGTCTGGGACTATTTGTCGATAACGTCCCCAAACAAGAAGCCTGGCTTCTTATACTCTATCCCGTCTATATATGTCAGGGGCTCCCCACTGATCATACTCAATAGCATGCATTCTCCCTGAGACGAGATAAGGGTTCCCCTTTCTTCAGGATAATTGGCTCCAGAAATAGGGAATATCACATGGGACAAGTCCTCCAAATAGTTTTAGTTCAATATCCTGGCAGCAGAGCCCATAACTTCAGCCAAAGGAAAAATCTGCAAGTCCACTACAAAATGCAAGTCCACTACAAAAGTCAGTTTCTACACTAGACGATACACACTTGCAGTTTACGCCAAAGATTATTAGTCTGAGCTTTTACGCCAAGACTGTAAAAACTTGAGTCTTACGCTGGAACTTATTTCCGAGGCATAAAATTCAAGGTTTGTAGTAGACACCAAAATCTAACAGTCTGAGCTTTTACCCCAGATTGACAAAATTTGAATTTTTACGCCGGAATTCATATCCAGCACATAAAATTCAAAGTTTGCAGTTCTACTCCAAATTTTGACAGTCTGAGTTTTTATGCCAGACTGCAAAAACATGGAGTTTTTACGCCGATATATTAGGAATGTGCGTGTAACAATAAAATATCTCAGTACTTCATCCTCGAAGAGGCTCTCAGTACAAAAGATGACCTTGTGCGTGCACGTACAATGTGTGCGAAGGATTTTTTCTCCCAAAGTCTTTACATGTAATGTCCGGAGCACAGCTCGACAGCGGAGCGCTGCATTCCAAACGAGGCTCGTTCAGCCTAATGGGAGTTGCTCGTGCTTGAGCAGTATAGCGGGAAGAGGAAGCGACCTTCTTTTCCTTAGCAGTGAAAGCCTGTTTAGGTGCCATGGCGATTCTGAGTTCTCAAGAAAGAGACGAAGAAGAAGGGTTCTTGGAAAGCAAGGGTTTTGGGAAGACAGATAAAAGTTTTCTCTCTTAGGACTTTGGACTATTTATAGAGTTCGAATAACTCTTCGAATCCCTAACCAAATCCGATATTTAATATTCGGTTATGATTTGGGACAACGTCAGCCTATCATTTAGGGAAGATGGACAGTCAGTGGATCCAAATTTTACGCACAGAGTAGATCTATGATTTTATGCTAAGGAGCTTTTACGCTCGAGAGACTACAAATCTATGGTTTTACGCTCAGAAGCTATAAGTCTATGGTTTTACGCTCAGATACTTTTACGCTCATGACCTTTTATGCTAAAGAGGCTAAAAACCTACGATTTTACGCTCAGAGGCTACAAATCTATGATTTCACACTCGGAAGCTTTTTACGCTCAGAAGCTACAAATCTACGATTCTACACTCGAATGATACAGACGGCCAATCACAAGGGTTTACGTAGAAGATGCTCCTTTTTGGCTACAAAATATTTCAAGTACCTGAAATATACAGAGTTTAGCATTGAAGACGACTCTTCTTCTTGGTTCATTTGGAAGTTCATCCAAAGTCCAGTCAGAATACTTTATAAAAGTTTAAGTATGGCTTGGTCGACAGAAATTTCTCGCCCTTTTTCAAGGGATTTTCGGCAAAACTATTTGTCAAGATGATGATCTGAACAAGAATTCTTCGTATCAGAGAAGTGACAGTCCATAATTCTATGCGACTCCTCATCCAAAAAATAGCATAACAGTTTGGATCTTCAACTTAAATGCTAAGGAGTTTTCTACGCGTCTTCTGCTACGCGTAAAAGATGGGACAAGATCAGATACTCTTTTATCGGAGTCGACGTAAAATTATTCAGACGTACCAAAGTTACATACTATTCAGACTTCCTCACAGCAAATATGGCAAATCATTAGATGCGTAAAAGAAGACAAATTTATTAATCATGATTACATATGATGGAAATCCAGTCTACAAAGGGTTTTTTCATCTTCATGATTACATATGATGGAAATCCTTTTTCTACAAAGGGTTTCTCATTTTTATTTAAGATCACACCAAAAATCTGTTTTGCCAGATTCTCATATTGGTGTAGATCTTTTTTTTCTACAGCAATTAATTGGCTTCCATGGCCGATTAACAAGAAAATGATTAATGGCGGGAGGATACAGAATTGGGCATGTATCAATTTCGTAAGCCCACCCTCCATACGCCATGGCAGGCATGCCCTAGAAATTGTGTTGGGGGTTCAGACCCAACTCAATACTGGAAGATAGGGCCAAGCTGTCTGCCTTCGTCCAGCGCCATGATCGGATAAAATACAGCTTGCAAGCTGTGTGGCCAAATGAGACCTTTCCTTTCTCCTGGACGAATCGCCATATAAAATTGCTGATTATCCCGAGCAAAAGAAGCTATAATATCCTTCCATGATCCATCGTTGCAGAGAAAATTTGCTCGAAGATACCTCTTTTTACGGCTCCTTACTTACGGGAAGAACATAATCTTCTTCTTCCTCAAGTCAAATCGACGAAGCTCGGCAACCATCTCATTATGGTGAAGGAAGTGTGGGAAAAACAGGTTAACTCATTCGCCTTTATATAGGCAGAGGAGAACACACCAAATCCTAACAAACTCCTAAAAATTTGCCGAGAAATCAGCCTCGCGGAACGAGTCAAACTTGACCGTTTCATGCTTCATTCAAAGTGTTTCAAATTACGAGAAATTTGAAATTGAAGGGGATCTTGTAGAAGCATAAAAAATACGCTGGAGAATCATAAGCGTAAAACCCTCAACAAACAGGAAGCTCGCGTAAAATAGAGCTCCAGTATTGGGTGGTGTAAAACATGACTTCAGAGCCATTGGCATACAACAGAGCTTCAACGCTATTTCAGCGTAAAACATAGCTCCAAAATAATCCACATAATACAGTATTTCCAGACTGCTTCGGCGTAAAAAGGTTGCTACATCGCCACTTCGGCGTAAAACCCATCTGCTCTTAATGCAGCAGGAAGTTGTACGAGGAACTCTTCATATTCCTCGAATGAACCTATCAGTGGAAGCAGTAAACCTAACTCCTGGCAAAGAGTACTGCACGGTGATCGAGAGGACGGCTATAATGATGACTCTGCACAGAACTCCAGACTGTCGTCTAGTGACATAACCCTTGATGTAAGACATAGTTTACGTATTCAAGGAATACGTTGCCTATTCTACACAGGCAGACGTGAGCTTTACGCTCAGGATGAGACGAAATCAACCGCCACGTCAAAAGTTGTTCTTCGTACAGAACTCGAGGTACGTCTCTGCAATTAATACGCGAGATGGGGGCAGATCTCAGTATTTAATGCATGAGATTTGGTTCTACTTTTAATGACTGGGTGAGCTATAATTAGGGCTAATACGTCCACATCACCATCCTCGCACATTACGCCAACCAGGCTATTTTCAGCTATTGGAGCACGCCGTACGCTATCTCCTTGAAATACGCCGACCTGGCTATTTTCAACTATAGGAGTACGCCGTATGCTATCTCTTCGAAATATGCCAACTCAGGCTATATTTACAAAGGTGCGTGATAAGGCAATCTGGCCTAGAACACGCTCAAAACCTCATTCAAAGGAGGATAACTGGCTATCTTTACGCTGGTTACCTATCCATGCAGCATCAAGCTTTACGCAGAACTTGGCTTCTACGCCAACATGAAAGCTACTTGGCTTCTACGCCAACATGACAGATACTTGGCTTCTACGCCAATATGATAGATATTTGGCTTTTACGCCAATATGACATCTACTTTGGCTTCTACGCTAACTTGACAACTATTCGGCTTCTACGCCTACTTGGCTTTTATGCCATCAGAATAGCTATTTGGCTTTTACGCCAACGAGACAGTTATTTGGCTTTTATACCAACCGTTTCTACGCGAGGGACAGTTATCTACGTGGCTTGCATGCCATGATCTTCGATGAGCGATTATACGCATTACCCCATAATAGGACACCCGTCATACGCCAATTTAAGAGATCATTCATACGTGGGTAGCAGTTATTATAACCGCCGCATAAAAGGTGCAGCTCTCTCCGCTGTTCGATTTCTACGCCAACTGTAGCTGAACTCTATAAATATAGACCTCCGGCCACGGAGGTCCAGGGTGGAAGGGTCGAGGTTAAAAGGTGGAAAGTCAAGGATTTTTCAAGAAAAGAGAGTATATCCAGAGAGTATTTTGGCAATGAGAGTTCAATCCCTCCTGCAGTCAAAGAAGCTTCTTTTTCGTCTTTTACAGCCCTTCTTCGTCATCATGTGGTCCAAGGGACAAAGTGATCGACCGCAGATCAGACTCCTACAGCAATATTTCCCCAGAATTAAATTTTTGTACTTAACATCCTCGTATAGGATTAATTGTACTTCTTTTTCTTGTTTGTAAACCAAAGAAAGGGTTTCGTATAAACCTAGTTTTAATTTCTTTCATTTATTATCAAATTCCAGCTTTATGCCATGTAGCACTCAAAATTGTTAATCTAAACTATGCTTTTAATATGTTGCAACTCTAGTTACACAGTAGAAAGTTAGATCCTAAAAGATGGTTTATGATTCGAAGTTTTTTTATTTTAAATAAAATAACAGAATTTATTTGGATTAAATATCAGATTATAATGATGATTTAAAATATGATTAAGATGTAAAAACAATGGTAATATATTGGGGATGGCCCAATGAAACTTTTGGACGTTGTAGACTAGTGCATGTCTATGTTTATATATACTAAAGTTGATATATAAATATGCATGCATAGAGATGTTTATATATATATATATATATATATATATATATATATATATATATATAACCATGACAAGTTAGAATGTGGCATGAGATGTGCAATATTGCAAGTTGTAACGCCATGAAAGTATAGGGATGATGGCACGGACACGAAAAAACATGTCGATGTTTGGACAATAAAACCCTAACTAACACCATGTATCCTAGGGGATTGAGCTTTTTAGTTTATAATTTAATTATTTTATTCAGGGCATTTGGGATCCAAAGCATGTACAGACCTGGGCACCAGACAGACGATTGAGCAGTATCAGGATACATGTAAGTGTACCTTACCATCGGTTACAGTTCTTTTACCTTGTATTTATTTACTGGTTATTGTTGTATCTCTACACCATATTGTGAAAAAATTATTGTATCCGATACTTAGCGTCCGAGTTATATTCGGGTGCCGACATCCATCAGCGGAGTCGTATATCAGTTAGTTATTATCCATGTGATGCCCTATTCATGCTACTTCTTGCATGATATACCTTAGGATATTTGACACAACTTGCATTGACATAATTTATACTTGATACATTCAGGGATACCAGATTCTGTGCTAGGATATAACTCGTGAGATGAGCTAGATGTTATGATTACATTTACACCGTTAACTTGATACATAGTTAGTGATTGATCTTTCGTGTTATGGACATGGGACGTCATAGACATGAGACATGAGGTTACATTGGGAGGGTAGAGCATATTCGGAACATTGGACTACTACTATTTACAATGGTACCGTAAACTCTTACGAGAGTTCCAAATTTTTATTAGTTACTACCGGTTCCCTGACAGAGCCTGGAGATTTAAATTGATTTACATATTAGTGGTTTAGCGTACGAGTGATGTTCTCATGTGCATTAACTTAGATGGTTACTGTAGTTATACCCTGAGCACTCTTGTGCTATTATTCTGTTTACTTTGGCATATTTATTTATACCTTGCTATGACTCCCGAGGACCCGGATCCAGATTTTGTCCCCAGGTTATTGCTGAGCTGGGTTAGTGGAGTATATTGGTGGACGATTATTTCTCCAGGATTTAGGTATATTTATTTGAAACGTACAACATATTCTTTCATATTTATATTTATTTCTCACTAGTTATTTCTGTTGTTATACCCTAGTTTTGTAGACTTATTTTATTTCTTCGAGTCTATTCGGACAAGTATTGATTGGGGTACACACCATGATATATGTTGTCTATTCTTGTATTTTATTTTATTATGGATTGAGATATAGATATATTTACTATATTATCTAGATAGTAACCATTATAGTACAGCTTATACATATTCAAGTCGGACAAGAGTCTGGTTGAATATGTAGCTGGCATATTTACGTATTCCTAGTCCTACGTATTTTTGGACTGGGGTCTGACAACAGCTGTGATGGAGCCTATGCCGTGAGCCATGACACTGGAAGACGTATCAGAAGAAGTCCAACCTTCCGCCAAGACTTCTTGTAGAGCAGGCTGTAGAAGCATAAAAATGTGCCTCTTGAAGATGGCATATTTTTATATAAAAAAACCTAAATATTGAAAGAATGACACACTTTTTCTCTATTTAAAGGATGGCACACTTTCTTTTCAAAGGGTGGTGCACTATTCAGGGAACAGAAAGTGGCACACTTTCAAGCTGCTTTTATCAGTGCAGACAGGGGGTACAATTTATATGTCTACTTTTTCACTCGAGCATTAAATAAGATAAATCTGACAGGATAGAATAGAAACTGAAGAGTCAGAAGTTATCATTATAGCTGAACTATGGCACGTAGACCCAGGTTGTCGTTTAGCGACCCAACCGTTGAGCCAATTTTTTTAAAAGTGCGCCGTTAAGCAACTTCTTCAAAAGTGCATCGTCGTGCCAACTTCTAAAAATTGTGTTATCACGGTCAATTTTATCAAAAGTGTGCCATCATGGCTACTTCTTCAAAAGTGTGCCATCATGGCTACTTCCTCAAAAGTGTGCCAGTCTCCAAACCACTTCTATAGTATGTATATTATCCTAACTATCAGTAAGCAGTTATGAGTGTGTGCTTTACATGTAATGCTTCTTGTAAAAATTGTATAAATAACTGTCCCCCATGACCTATGCTTTCCTTGTATCGGAAGCTACGTGTCAAGTATAAAGCGAGTTGTGTACCCACTCATTCAGAATGTGGGGTGTTAGTCCACCAAAAATTAATGCAAAATAGTAAAATAGTACAGTCTGTCCAAAGTATGCTCATACTCTCATAACCGCTCCTAAACTCTATAAATATAGGATCAGTACATCCATTAAAGGAGGAAAGAATGGAGAACATATATAGAGAGCAATACAAGAACAGAAGAAGAGAAATAGAAGCTTCTCGTGTCATTGTTACCAAAGCTTTCTTACTGTTCAACTCTCCAAGTTGTTCACAGTATTCCCTATAGTTCTTCGTCGTCATGTGGTCCAAGGACTAAAGTGATCATCTGTAGATCAGATCTCTACAGTTATACTTTTCTAGAAACAACTGTACTTAGATTCCTGTTTGGATCTTTTGTACTTTTCTTTCTTTTAAATAGTTTATAATACAAAAGTTTCGAATAAACTTTTCTTCGCAAACAAGATGACGACTCTTTTGGGGACGACTTTCTCCTCTAACGAGAAGGTAATAGCTTAACTCAACGCGGCATTAGTCGGTTCGATAAAAAAGACCTTGGTCATGAAGTTCGACCAACAAGTATATGAAGAAATGCTCTATTTTGGGGGTAGTACTAATCCCACATCTGCACTCAAGTCGAGGAGAACTCACAAAGTATGGATGCCCAAGGCTCGTCATGCATATCCTAAAGTTGCTGCCTATAAGGAAGAATCATTCGCCTAATATAATGATTATGCATACAGTAGAGGGAAAGTAATGCTCAACTCATTATGAACCTACTATTGGTGCGCCAAGCCATGACCTGCGTACAAAATTAAATGCATAAAGGAAAACTGTACCAACTTTTCCTGCGCCACAGAATGTACACCAAACATAACCAACATCCTTACGATGTGTTATTTGTAGGCGTGTACATACGAAGAATATTCAGAAAAATTCCCCTCCTCTGTGAAGAACAAGAGTGCGAGAGATGACGAATCATACGCCAATAAAGTCATCACCTCACTTTACACGCATGAAACTAAAAAGATGCATAAGAGATTTAATGTATCTCATATAAAGAGGCAGAGTTTGCCCTCCTCCCCCTTTTCTCTTCTCCCTTATGACTTATGCGAACTTATTGTACAAAAGCGTAAGGAGAGAGATCCCTCCAACCTTGCAATGGTGTTTACTAATGAATATCGTAGTAATTATCATAAAGTTGTAATTGAATATTGTTGTGCATCAGCAAAATGGTCGGTGTTTGACTGATTGACCGATACTATATTTCCTAAACCTCAACATACAAAACAAACTGACAACCAGTAGTATGATGATGAACCGCTTCTTGCTTCAGCATACATGGCTTCATATCTTCCCCGTGGCAGGAAACAATCAAGATAAAGTTCTTCAAGAATACCCAGCCAGAGGAGATTTGACTAACTTGTCGACTTATTTGAAGGATTACACCAAAATATTCATTCTCAAAGATGGGAGCTCGTTCGTCACGGGAATCCCCATTCCTCAGAATTCGAGGCTAGGGTAGCAATCCCCCCTGATTCTGAAACTGCCAGTGTAGACTTCAACTACATGGCTCTTTCTACCAATCCCTCTGTTGTACACAGGAATATTAGCGTTTACGCCATCGATGATGAATAAGACACTTCTCCATCAAAATCCACCGAATAACGTCTCAACTCATTAGAGGCCGCTCTCAGGGACATGCACACTATGATGCAAAATATGCATCAAATGATGACAGTCCAACATTCTGCTACACCAGTACCTATCCAAGTGGATTCATTTATACATGCACAGCCTGGAATATTACCTCTGTAGGATAACACAAATCTAGAAGAACTCATAAACCAAGAGTTACCAGCTTCAACTCTTAATCCTCTCAATATTGGGAGTAGACTTTCGCCGATGATAATACATGTTCAACAAGGATCTTATCAGTCAATTGCAATAATCTGACCAGAAGATCCTCTCAAAGCTATCTGAGAGTTGTGTGCACATGTCAATGTTTTAAAGAACAAAGACCAACTCTGCAAGCTGGGGGTAAAACACTCTTATCCTCCTCATTGGGATAATGTTCTATTCCCTCCTAAATACAAACCCCAATCAATAGTCTTGTTTAAAGGCAGGACATCACCGAGCTAATATATTAATTACTTTAATATGATGATAGCTCATCTGCAGAAAGAAGATGCTCTCCTTACTAGATTATTAGAGGGATGTTTGGCCAGTATAATATACGATTGGTATTACAGTTTACCTGACAACTGTATATCCTTATTTGATATCATGAAGTATCTTTTTCTCTCACGATTCTACGAGGGAGGCAAGGATATGATAATTTCTTCGCTCTTCAATATCAAACAGAAGAAGAAGGAATCAGTTCATAAATTTATAGAGCATTTCAGGCAAGCAACTCTAAAGTTATCCCCCGATATTCTAAACTTTGTATTTATTGATACTTACAAACAGAACTTATTACCTATTGTAGGGCTCTGGACATGTCCAAGTCAATTTCAAGGTTGGACGACGTTTATCATCAAGGTCAAGCTGCTGAAGGTAACATGAATATAACAAATAATTTAGGGTTACAAATTACCAATATGGAAGGAAATTGCCCCTCCAACAACAACAATAACAGTGCGAATAATCACAACAACAAAGGAATGGATGTCTTGGCAATAAATATGTTAAAGCGACCCACCTCTCCTCCCGCATAAAAGTCTCATGAATCCTCCAAATATAAGGAGGAATATTCCTTTGACGAGAGCAATATCCATAACATTTTTGACTGTCTGATAAATAGCGGCATATTATAATTGTTTGATATGAAACATCCGGAGGAGGCCGGTAAAATAGATGACCCGAAATACTGCTTATACCATCAGTATGTACATCATCCTACCAAGGCTTGTTATGTCTTGAAAAGAAAAATACAACAGTTGATACGTGTTAAAGCTAGCACCCTTCATAATGAGGAGAAGACGGTTACTGCCAATATGGTGTCTCTTTAATTCGGTAATATTCCAGCACAAGAAGTCCCAAATGACGTCATCATAATACCTTGAACTACAATGGAAGTGGTAAATCTTCTGCCTTCTCGAAGTCAAACCGAGGGTTGGTGCCTTTTACCATAAATTATGGCGAGATTATGTGGATTCATCCTGACTTGCTGCCAGATTGGAACCAGGGAGCAGCATCTTCCAATTCAAAATCTATGAAGGGTAAGAAGTATAAATTATGCAATATGATTTCTTTAGATCATCACTCGGATAGGGATCAAGATCAATATCAAGAAGACATATCTCTCGGGATCAGATTTCAAAATATGAATATTATTCCACCAAGCTCTACTCTTAAGCTTCGTATGACACACTAGAAATGGTCCATGATTGGAAGTGTTCCACTATATAGGGCATATCAAATCTTTATTACTTATGAAGGTATTCCTATTGAAATTCCTTCTTCTCCTGCTACAACAATTAGAGCATCAACCTCAACTCAGGTGCTTGAGGAGGATCATAACTAATTTTATCAATACAGCCAGTAATCTATACACTTGATACAAAATATGGGGTATAACTTCCAAAAAATTAAAGGTTTGAACTTTAGCAAGGGACAACGTATTCCTTTACAACTCCAAGGATAGTCCAACAAATTCTGTAGTGGATTGGGTTACGATAAGACTAGCCCACAGACTCACTCCAAGAAGAGTCATGATAAAAAGAAACTCAAGTCTTGTAACATGGTGCTTCTTTCTCTGATGCCCGAAGAAAAAACCATGATTGGTACAAGGTATGGCAAAAATTATCATAAAAATTATGAATCTGTCCCGGAAGATATTTATGATACTCTTACTACTTTGCCTACTCCTGTTGCTCCATTCATAACTGAACCTGGTCCTTCGAAGCCTACTACGACAGAGAAAGGAAAAAAAAGAAGTATGCTTTGACAAATTCCTAAAAAAATGTACCCCAAGGACTTGAAAAGCCCTATAATTTTGACATATTGGCACAACTAGGCCAATATCCCAGCCCGACTTTTCATATTCAAGTTACTTCATTTGTTGAAGAAGACTCCTGAAGCTTTGAGCAAAACCTTGATACATGCAGACTCATGCTTAGCTTAACTCAAGGCTCCTGATGAAGAGCCATTAATGTGTCCTCAATGTCATATCGTGATTAAGAAGTTCGTAATACCATATTCACATAAGATAACATGTTACTCAAGGATAATCATCATGACAGACCTCTGTATTATACCGGTTACATTAGAACTATTAAGGTGAACCAGATTCACATCGACCCTAGTTCTTCACTCAGCATTATTCCTAAAAGCCTACTGAGAGGATTGAATATACCAATGCATAACCTGTTTGCTACTAGCACTATCCACTACCAAAGTAATACATATTAGTGACGCCAATAAACGTCGTTAATAGGTAAAAAAATATCGCTAAAAATAATTAGCTACATAATTTGTGACATTTTGGTATTTTTGCATAAACCATGGTCGCTGACAATAAATTTGTCGCTATTCATTGCTATAGTGACGTATATTTGCGACACAACCACGTCGCCGATTATTTTGTTATTAGCAACATCCAGTGACTCAACGTCGGTACAACAGCGACGGTGTATATTATCGCATAACGTCGCTAAATCAACGACATTACCAGCGATGTTTTGCTACATGAATGCTGACAAGGCAAAAATTACCATGTCAGCTATTTGGCGACGTATAGAGACATTTTGATACAGGTTAGCGACGTCGCTGATACCATTTAGCGATATTTTGACACAGTTTAGTGACACACTGTCATATTGGTAGACGTCGGCTAACATCGCTGGACGTCGCTAAATTTTAAAAAAATCCAGAAAAAATCATGCAGTTTCAAAAAATATTTTCCAACAAAAGTCTGCTTGCAGTTATAAAATTACAGTTTATATAAAAACATACGGAGCAACCCTCCATTGAATTTCCTTGGTTCGTCGACCCCTTCGGTGGAACACTCAATATTGGTACATACATAAATATGTCAATAATATCAAAATATGCAGGAAAGTCCCAACAAATAAATACACGAACCTAAAATAATATCACTTATGTCTCATCCAAATAACCTAGTAAAAAGTATAAAATAAGTACATCAAAGAACCAAGAAAGGGCCAATACACAAAAACATACTAAAAATGTCCTAATAAGAATTCATGTGGATCAGGAGGAGGAGGAGCACTGTCGTATATATGGGATAAGAGGAAGACATATTGCTCCTATAAAAGTGTCAACTATTCCAATAGAGGAGGAAGTGGAATCGATGGAATCAGTATCGATTCCGGTGGACCAAAAGGACATATCTGCTCTAATACTAGTAGTCGATAATTGTATGAATCCATAGCAGATACCACCCTTGAAATTTTCTCTGCCACCGACCGACTCAACAAATCATGTGCCGAATGTATCCTCACAAGTGAGTCACTCATGGTCGTATGTGACCCCTCTATCTCCATCTGTCAGTGCTCCGAAGACGAGGCCAGAGTTGCCAAGCTGCGCTCTATCGTCTAGCTCATAGTCCTGAGCTCCATAAGGCTGTGATTTGTCATCTAGTTTAGAGTCCTGAGCTCCATAAAGCTATGATCGATTGAATCAAAACATGCGGTAATCATCGCATCATCCATCTGTGGCACAGACTATGGCCACTCCATAATCCTTCGTAGTAACACATCATGCACGTCAGCAATCTAACGGTCAATGCTCTTCTAGGCTTGTGCCAAAGCTTGTGAAGGCTACGATGAATGCACACTAGCAAAGGGGCCCTGGAGGACCGCGTCACAATAAAGACACCGTATGATCTCTTACCGTAGTACGTACCCCTCTGAATACCACCAATGACAGTCATCCAAAACTCATTCGCCAACGAAGCTGTAGAGGGCCGCAAAAAAGTACTAGCCCCTCCCTCTGTAAGTAAAATAGCAGTCACCCGCTCACGTAGTTTTAGATACTCATCCTAGAAAAGTGGTTTCTAACATCTAAGTTATTTAGTACTAACTTTATAGATATCTATTTGTATATATTTTTTAAGTTATATTAAAACTAACACATGGTAGTAAAACGTACATAGGTCTACATGGCCTTCTCATCGATGAGCTTTTCGCCCTTTCGATGGGTGGCCAGTTAGACGGTCACCATGTTGGCATCATTATACCTCTATCTAAATAGATAGTAAATTCTACTATCAAAATATAATACACGTCACAAGTCTAAATGGATTTATTTTATTTTCAATCATCTTCAGAAAATTTATCTTCTTCGTCTTCCTCGTCCTCCTCATCTTTACTTTTATCTACTTCATCTTCATCTTTATCTTCGAATAATTATACCATCTTCTTCATCTTCGTATAATAAGTAACTTCCGTTGAGTCCACATCCACAATATTTGTTAGAAGAGGTAGCTCGTCCTCCTCATAAGCTAATTTTTTAACATCAAATGTATTTCTAGCTTTAGTCTTGCATATTGCTCACTATTCCGACCTTGTTGTTCCATATCTAGGATAAGTTATGAAGTATACGACCTGCACTTGACTTGATAGGATAATTGGTTCATAGCCTTGATATCTATGCTTTTAGTTTATATCCATAAGACCATACTTGTCAAATTTCTAACCTTGATCTTGAATCAGATCAAACTATTCACACTTGAATAACACGATCTTAACAAGTTTTATGCCATAATTATATGTCAAATCAATAATCTCTCATAAGATACCAAAGAAATTATTGCCTGGATCGACATCTTTGTAGTTAGAAGATTTGATACACAAACAACTATTTTCGTGGAATCAAGATCCAGGAATCTGTCTCTGATCGGAGAATTTGTTGACTTGAACCTGAACCCATTCACACAGTAACTTGGCCATATTTTGACGATAGTAATTGGTCCCTTGACTAGAGTTATAATAGATCCAGTCTCGGGTGTTATTAGACAATCTACCTAAATACCAAAGAAGTGATAGTAAGTTATTTATTGTGCAAGTGCATACAGAAAAAGTAATTACCGAGTTCCTTACATATGCGCTCAACCAAGAAGAAAAATGATATCTCATTTCTTATTCTACTTTTTCATCTATGTAGGGTTAACTGACCTCAGCCCATCATTATATATGCTGCAAAATAATGAAGCAACTGTCAATTAGTAGCATAATATTAGCTTATACTATTATATTAGGATGACGTAAATGTGGACATATTAATTACTTACCTCTCTAGCTTCTCCACTTTATCCTCATCGCAATTGAGTAATATATACAACTGAGCAACCCTTAGCTCATCGTCATTCAAATATCTTTTCTTTATTTTTTTTGAAGGCTTTCCGGACGCATTGAATACTTTAAGTATTGCATCATTAGATTTCGGATATCTATCATTATTTCTCGAAGCTCTCGTTCTATTAGTAACAATATGAGATTTGAATTACGTCAAGAAAAAGTTTGTAATCTTCTCGAGAACATAAGCTTCATAAATAGAACCCTCAACCCATGCCTTAATTTTTACCTTTTATATTAGGTGATTCAGATACCGATCGAACAGGTACATCCATCGCTAACCGACCGACCCACCAACACGTGCCTCATAGGAAAGATAAATTTGTAAAATGCTCTATGGAGTTCAAGAATCCAAGAGAAAATACCTTCTTGAGCTTGCACAGGGTTACCACAATATTCTTCTCTTGATTTTCTAGATGATCGATGAGAAACTTAGTAGAACAAAGATCTCTGAAGAATATGCTGAGCTCTGTCAATGAATCCCAGACGACATGCGATAAGAATTCCCAAAATACAGTCGAAATTAACCTCTCCATGAATATATGACAACCGTGACTCTTCATACCCATCAGTTTGTTTGCCTTGAGGTCGACGCATCTTTTCAAGTTCACATATACCCGTCTGGAAATTTTAGGCCCTGAATCCACCTAAAAAGTCTCAATTTATCCTTCTTCTCCAGTGAGAAAATTATCTTGGGCTGCTTTAACTTTCCATTCCCCTCCTCTATCAAATACAATACAGGACATCTATATATTTCTTCTTGATATGCATAAAATCAAGGTTATGTTTGATCAGATTGGTACTCTAATATGGCAGATCCTAGAATATACTCCTCTTTGTCCAGTTATGATTGTGACCAAATATGTCACACTTGTACCCCTTGACAGGCTCTTCGATAGCACTTGGTAAAACTTTTACCTCTTTTTATTTAGTGTATCCGGGCCACATTGGTAGTGGATTGGCCTTATCTACAATATTGGCACAAAAAACATTTATGTTCCTACGATACGGATGATCCTTAGACAAAAATTATCGATGACAATCGAAGAAGGACAGTTTGCCTCTGTGTTTCAAATGGAAAGCCTTAGTACAGTCAATGCAATAAGGACATGAGAGATGGATATGAGTTATCCATCCCGATAATATTCTATAGACCAAAAATTTGTTGATGGTCCACATAAGTGCTGCCCTCATCTGAAAATTCAATTTTTTAGAAATATCGTACGTGTTGCACCTACGTCCCATAGCTGATTTGACTCATCTATCAACGACTATAAATACATATCAATGTTCCTCTTAAGATTGTTCGAACCTAGGATAATAATGGTTAGGAACATATATTGAGTCTTCATGCACTTCCAAGGCGGTAGATTGTATGGAGTGACGATCACAGGCCAACACGAATACTAGAAGATCAAAACTTTGAATGGGATAAAATTATTAGAGGAGAGCCCCAATCTGACATTACGCAGGTCCGAAGCAAAATCTGTATACTCTTGATCAAAGTACTTTCATGCTTCTCCATCGCATGGATGATCCAACACTCCTTCGATCTATTTTTGCCTATGTTAACTCATGTTTTCTGCAGTCACCTTTACCATAAACAACCTCTACAATGGCGACATCAAAGACAAGTAGTGCATTGAATCGTTAGGCTTCCTTGTACCGACAAACCTTTCTCTAAAAGTGGTCTTGTAGAGATCAGCACCACATAATTTGCATACGTCTTCATCCTTGTCATCGTTGTAGTATAATATGCATCAGTTGTAACATGCATTAATTTTCTCGTATCCTATCCCGAGGGTTCTCACCATCATCTTATATCGGTAGAAGTCTTTAGGTAACTTGGCATCCTCCAGCAAGATATCTATAATCAACTCGATCAGTCGGTTGTAGCATTCTTGCGACATGTTAAAATTGGACTTGATGTTAAAAAATCTTGTAACTACCTCAAACTATGGATGATCCTTACAACCAGGATATAATAGAGTCCTTGTATTCTCCAGTAACTTCATAAACTTTGCAGTATCAACATCCGGTGCCTTCTTAGCTGCATCATGATTATCCAGATTGAAACTAGGTCATGCAGCGTCAAAAACCCTGTTCATGCACCCGTCGTAATTAGCGTGGTCGTGGACATCCATATACGACTCCACATAAGTCTCCGGCTCTGATGCTAAAGACACAATTCTCCGTGTGAGGTCCACTGATAGTAATTCGATGTAAAATCCCTCAAGTACAAATAATATGTCACATCTATTTTTGAGTAATATTTCAAGTTATGATATCTCGTACACGGACACTTAATTTTGGTATCCTCCATATACTGATGGAACCCCTTAGAGAACTACAGGAACTATTTTACCTCCTGTATGAATTTATCTCTCATACCGTATATGTCATCAGGATAACGGTTGTATATCCACGAACGATGATGCAGATAGTAATTCAGATCTATTTTAGATAATTCTGCAAATATGAATAGACATCATTCAAGTATATTATCCATATATCTTGGTATATTGACACCTACTCAAGTAACTTGGGATACTAAACCTAAATTCAAATATCCTTAGATACTAAATCCTAATATGCATACCCTCACTCAACACTTAAATACTTAACTTATACTAACTCACTAATACTCACTCACTAAACATACTCAAACACATACATATATACAATGTGAACTCACTCCAAATATAGTTTACCTGACCCTCTGACCGAGGTGGGGGGTCAACGGGGTTGAGGAGAGCCGAGGAAGGTCATCGGGGCCGAGGGGGATGTTGTGTCCTTGGTTACGCTATACATATACCAATGTCGTGCCACAACCACCTGAGCATAAACTCATGTATCAAGGATAAGTCTGACACTGCTCTAATCCAAGTTGGATACGAGTTCTAGAAGAAGCCAATACTGTATCGTGTCTCTGTTTTGAAGAGTCATTCCCATGTCCGTGTATATAACTCTCCTTGAGTCAAGATATGCATCGTATTATTTACGATGTTGATACACAAGGTTGTGTCTAAACTCAGACATATAACTAGAAGAAAGATAGGCTTAGGGTCTGTGTCATATTTCTTGTCATGTCATTATATGTATTTGTGTCGTATCCTATGTCTTTTCTATGTCTGTGTCATATTTGTGTTCGTATATCCGTGTCGTGTCATGTCTTATCTATGTCTGTGTGTCTGTCCGTATTTTCGTGTCCATATTAGGGTTACTATCCACGTGTGTTAGTGTGTCCATGCATGTGTATATGTGTCCGAGTTAGGATTAGTATGTGTCATATCATATCGTTTTATGTCATGTCATGTCGTGTCATATCATATAAAAGAGAGGGAGACAGATGTTTGTGGTATTAAACGAAAGAATGAAAGTGTATTTCAATGACGGGGTTTATACGAAACCCGCGCCCTTTGGTTTACAAACAAACTTGTACAATTTAATCCTATACGAGGATATGGGAGTGCAATTTATTTAATCTGGATATAAATTGCTATAGGTGTCTGATCTGCAGTCGATCACTTTAGCCCTTGGACCACACGATGTTAAAGAAGTGTCGTGGAAGACAGGTAGCAGCTTCGAAGGTTGCAGAAGAGGGTGGGTGCACGATGCCAAAGTCGTCGATCCCTGCTCTTTGCCTGAGCTCCGGATTCTCTCTCTCTCTCTCTCTCTCTCTCTCTCTCTCTTGACCTCCGGTTCGATCTTTCTGGGAAGTTCGACCTTGTTCGATCTTCAAGTTTTAAGTTTTTCGACCTTGTTCCCCATTGATAGGGGTCTCTATTTATAGAGTTTTGGTGACAGTGACCACTCTGTCGATGTAAAAACCGAGGAGTGGAAAGTACAACACCCTTTTACACAACGGTTAAAATAACCAATGCCTGCGTATAGGTGACCTTTTGAGTGAGCATGTGACGCGTGTCCAACTAAGGGGACAAAACGCGTATATCTGCTGCGAAGATCATGGCATAGAAGCCACGTAGGTAGGTATCCCTTGTGTAGAGGAGGTTGGCGTAGAAGCCAAATGACTATCACCCTGGCGTAGAAGCCAAATAGGCATAGAAGCCGAGTAGGCGTAGAAGCCGAATGGGCATAGAAGCCGAGTAGACGTAGAAGTCGAATGGTCGTAGAGAATGAGTGAGCGTTTGAAGCCGAATGGACGTAGAAGCCGAATGAGCACAGATCTTGAATGGGCGTAGAAGCCGCTGCGTATCATACCAGAGTGCTGATGTGGACGTCTTTAGCCGAAATTACGGCTTTTGAAGATATAATCAAATCTCTTGCAGAGATTTGCCATCATCTTGTGCATTAAATGCGGAGGCGTGTTTTGAAGGTCTGCAGCCCTTCTGTGCAACTGTCGCAGGGACGTGCCTCCAGAGAAACTGTCACCGCTCTGTGCAATTTAGACGTAGAGACGTGCCTCGAGCCCCGTACGAAGTGCAGCTTTTGACGTGGCAGGCGATTTGTCTACTGCGGAGCGTAAAACAGCTCATGTTTGCCTGTGTAAAACAAGGCAGCGTATCCCCTTGTACGCGAAAGAGCAGTTTATGCTGAGGGGACGTCAGTAAACGACGGTTCGGCAATATTTTAACCAAATCCTCTGCATTAAATGCAGAGATCCGCCATCATACTGTGGTGCGCATCCCGAGGGGTCTGTCCTCTTTTCCAGCCGTCGTCTGGGTAGCCGTGCAGCACTTTTTGTCAGGAGTCAGAGGTCAGGTTCACTGCGTGACTTGACAGGTTCATTTCGGGGAAGACGAAGCGTTCCTCGTACGCTTTAATGCTGCTTTGAGAGCGGCTGAGTTTTACGCCATGGAGGTGATAAAGAACCCCGTTTACTCTAGAGCGGCCTGGACGTACTGCAGTTACGCGGATGGTCCTTTGAGCTTGTACTCTTGATGGCTCTGAAGGCCTCTGTTTACGCTGCTCTGTATCAGTATGCTGCGTAGCTCCTTCCAGCGTATTTTTCATGCTTCTACAAGACCTCCTTCAAAGCTTTTAAATTCTTCGAAATTTGAAACACTTTGAATGAAGCATGAACGGCCCCTCGTAACTCGAAACGTTTCTAAATGGAGCATTAAAACGGTCGATGTAGACTTTATGGCGGATTTATTGGGGACCGCTGTGATCTCTTTCGCCTATAAAAAGGCTGGGGGAGTTAACCTGTTCTTCCCTCATTCCCATCACCATGCAGAGATGATCGTCGGAGTTCGTCGGGTCGACCTGAGGAAGAAGGAGATCATGTTCTTCCAGCATGTAGGGAGCCAAAAAAGATGGCATCTTCGAGCAAGTGTCCACTGCGACGATGGATCATGGAAGGATATCTTAGCCTCCCTTGCTCGGGATAATCAGCAACTTTGTATGGCTTTTGCCCAGGAGAGAGGAAGGGTCGTATTTGACCATACGGCTGGCAAGCTGTATATTTTCTCCTAAGACCCCCGCAGACGAGATTAGACAAACTATAATCTGTCGTCCTTGATCGAGTTGGGTTAAAAAAGCCTCAACTGGATCGGCCATGGCATATGGAGGATCTTCTTGTTCATGACTGTGGTGGTCGATGAACTGCCATGGAAGAAGAGGAAGACCTGCACCGATGTGAGAACCTGGTAGAACGGATTCTGGGGGCGATCTTCCGACGACGATGATAAGGGAGCCCTTTGTAGACGGGATTTCCCTCATATGTAGTCAAAAGAAACAAAGAAAAAACCCTTTGTAGACAGGATTTCCCTCATATGACTTTAATCTTTAATAAAATCGTCTTTCTTCTCTGTATATGATCGTCTTGCCATACGTTGCTGTGAAGTCTGAATATGTGTAGCTTCGACACGTCTGATTCTTTACGCCAACTCTGATCAGAAGAGTATTAGGCCTTGTCCTTTACGTGTAGCGAATAGTCCATAGAACGCTGTTCAAGCCTGTTGAACCTTTAGAACTATTTTGTTGCTAGGACTGAGGGACCGCGTAGAGCTCTGAACTGCTGCTTCTGATGAGCAAAAATTTTGTTCAGACTTCGTCTTCAAGAATGATCTCCCGAAACTCCCTTGGAACAGGGTCGAGAAATAACTGTCAAACTGAGTTGCCATCTTGACAGACGAGATATTCAGACTGGGGTCAGGATGAACCTCCAATTTTGGACCCGAGAAGAGTAATTTCTCAATGTTTGAACTCTGTGTGTTTTGGGTACTTGGAATACTTTGGGGTCAAGAACGAGTATCTTCTGTGTGAACTCTTTAGAATTGACCGCTTCGGGGACTGTTCGGATATGCGGAAAGTCGTGGAGTGTGAAATTATCAGTCTGTAGCCTCTGGGCGTAAAACACCATCAAGCGTGAAATCGTAGACTTATGGTTCCTGAGCGTGAAGTCGTAGGTTTGTAGCCTCTCGAGCATAAAAGCTACCGAGCACAAAGGCATCCGGGCGTAAAACCATAGACTTATAGCTGTCGAACGTAAAGCCGTAGATTCGTAGCTGTCGAGCGTAGAAAGCTCCTTTAGCGTAGGACTGGAGATCTGTAGCCTGTGAGCGTAGAACACCATCGAGCGTGAAATCGTAGACTTGTGGTTCCTGAGCGTGAAGTCGTAGGTTTGTAGCCTCTCGAGCATAAAAGCTACCGAGCACAAAGGCATCCGGGCGTAAAACCATAGACTTATAGCTGTCAAACATAAAGCCGTAGATTCATAGCTGTCGAGCATATAAATCTCCTTTAGCGTAGAACTGTAGATCTGTAGCTCCTGAAAAGAAAATTTCTCCGAGCGTGAAGTTTGCGGATCTGTTGCTTCTGAGCGTAAACTGAGCGCCACCGAGCGTAAGATCATCGATTTGGTATCTGTCACAACCCGTACCCGATGTAAGGATACTAGTCGGAAACAACGCCCAGCCTACGCCGCAGAATCGGCGGTAGAACGCTGTCTAGATAGTCTATCTAAAGTAATGAACCACCAATAATGATAGAATACTCAATCACAGAACTAAGATAGAATAAGCACGAAACAGATAAGAATAGAATAGTCACAATACAACTCATGAGTTTAAAATAATACATCAATGAGTCTGAAGAGTAACAAAATAAGCTGGAGACAAATCCAGTACAAAAGAATAAACTACTAGGCTACAACTCCTGGGTCAACTGTCTCAGTTGGGATAAGTCCCTCTTGAGCCAGGGTCTCAGAATCTAAACCCACAACATCCTGGGGTCCATAATAGGTAGGGTACTCCTCAGTGTCATCTGGAAAAATATATCCAGTCAGGAAAGGAGCAGAGTACATCTCTAACAGCAGTTCTAATCCATGATAAAAACTATGTAACAGTAAATAGCCGTGGATAAACAAGATGCACAAAATAGATACAAGAGATATATAGACAATAAGTAAATACTGGAAAAAAATACAATAATAAACAATATGCCAATGAAACAATAATACTAATGTCTAAGTGTGTGAGTACTAGCTTAACATGTGATCGGCTTGGGCAAGATACAATGCGGCCTGGCTAATCATACGTGCGGTGCATGATCAACACTATTAGCTTACCAATACTTTATTCAATAGGGATTTGATCACATATCTATACTAATACTCCCCACCCCCAACTGGTATAATAGATCCAACCACGGTATGCTATGGCACTAGATTCCCCAAGAAGAGAGCGACTCCTCCAGAAAATCGGTGTCTGTACATGCACAAGATAACCAATGAAATAATACTTGCACCATATATACCATATACCAAGGAATAACATCTCATGACGAGATCCGGATATACCAATCCGTGTAACCATAGTGTCAAGAGAAACATGTATATCTACACTAGATACAACGAACATAGAGAATATCATAAATGAGAAACTATCAGAGAATGTACTCGCCTGAAGTCCAAAGAACAGTCTCACAGATGTCTGACTCGGTACCTCGAAGACCTAGATATAGAATACCACATTAATACAAGGTCCCGAAAAGAGAACAAGTCAAACTAGTCAACTTCTAGGTCAATAAATCAATTCTAAGTTAAAAGTCAACTATGGTCAACTCTAAAGTCAACTAAAGTCAAACATGGTCAAACCAAGGTCATCCTCACAAGACATCTATACAAATAATATAGAAAATAAAATACAACAATTTAGGAATCAAATTAAATCCCAATTGATACCCACACAAAGTATACTAATAATACAATATTATACACTCTAAATAATGTATATACAAACCAATATTTATACAAATAAAATAATATATTATTATTAGTATTATACCTCACAAAAGCACATATATATATAAGATATATAAATCAAAATACATATATATATATAAAACAATTTAATAACTATATACTTATATATATATATATACATATAAACTTACATAATTAAATATCAATAGTTACATAACACATGCACATATTAATGTATGTATTTTACATGGCTAGAAGCACACATAAAAATATATTCATTAATATACAAATAATTATATAATAATTATAAATAGTATAATTACACATTTAAACACATAAATATATTTTATAAAATATTTATGTATAAATTATTTTATTAACATAAGTACATATATAATTGCATGCAAAAAAGCTACATACATATATTTATACACCACATTAGAACACATAGAAATATATTGATCTATGCTACAATAAATACCATAATAAATACATTAAAATAAATATTTAATATCTATATATATTTACTAATTATAAATGAAGAATTTAAAATATAATTAATTAGATCTACACATAAACACACCAAATTGGAGAGTATCACACCGTATCCCACTAGATCTAGGATACGCATGTGACACGAGTCCAACACACAACCAATTGCACCCCGAAGGATACAAACAAGTCACAAATAATATTTATGAATAAATCAAAGTGTCAAAAGTAGATCTATGTGTCCGTGTCAAAATACGACATGTACAAACCCCCGTGTCGGAGGGAAACCCCCAAAATGACACGTATCACCAAATAGTTGGGATACGAACCACAAGTACCCAAATATGGACACGACATAAGCTCCAAACACATAAGCACATGCCCAATTGATCTATAGGATCAATTGACACACACAACAAAATATAAATTCGGAATTCCAACAAAATTGACACAAAAAGCACCATAACTTTCTCCATGGGTCTCCTATGAACATAAAATAAAGTCCTATGGGTAGTACATACATATAGGTTGATTTTACATGATTAAATCTCAGATTTAGAAGCTATTTTAATGGAAAAAACTGAATTATACCTATTGGGAGATGGATTCCCAATAAAACCTCCAATTGAGATGAACTTGCTTCCAAATTGTAGATCCTTGCTCCTCTTTGTAGATCATTTCTTCCTCCTAGATCCTTGCTTCTCAATTTTCTAATGGTGAATTGGGAAGAATTTGGGATGAATTTGGTGGACAATTGGAATGGGAATGGAAAGAATTTGGGAGTAGAAATTTCTAGATCTAGATTTGGAATGAGAATGAGAGGAGAGAGAAATTTTCCCCCCTCTAATATAGGCCGGCCATGCCCCCTTCCCCAAGCAATTGTAAAATGTCCAATGTACCCATTGGGGCCTCTCATAAAAAAATAATTAAGGAAGGAAGCTTCTAGTCTAATCACTTAATTAATTTAATCCATCTCCTTAACTATGGGCTTTCTAAATGGGCCAAATCTAACTATTTAATTCATGTTGGTCCATGGGTCCAAACTACACTAGTTGGGTCTACTAAAATAAGTCCAAAATAATTAAATAACATCCAACAATAATTAAATAATACAACAAAAATTATTTACCATGCACAATATTTATTTAAATAGGAAATTACTAAAATACCATTTTTCCTAAAATGTGGTAGTGACAAGTCTACCCTCCTTAAAATAATTTCGTCCTCGAAATTTAAAGATAAAAACTACCCCCAGAAAATCACAGAACAGAACTAAAGAATCACAATTAACTAATGAACAGAACATAACTAGAAAATAATATACCTCAAGGTACAAACAAATATGGATAACGCTCTCGCATGTCATCCTCTCTCTCCCAGGTAGACTCCCCCGGAGAGTGATGCCTCCATGCGACGCATACCAAAAGAATAGTCTGGTTCCTCAGCACCTTCTCTCTCCGATCCAGAATCTCAACTGGCTGCTCTGGATAGCTAAGAGTAGGGCCCACCTCTATCTCTGAGTGATCCAATACATGACTAGGATCTGCCATGTATCATCTCAACTGTGACACATGAAACACGTTGTGCACTCCCTCCAATGCAGGTGGCAAGTCTAGTCTATAAGCAACTGCACCGACCCTTTCTAGAATAGTGAAAGGTCCGATGAATCGCGGACTAAGCTTTCCGCCTCCACCGAAGCGAATCGTGCCTCGTGTCAGAGAAATCCTCAGAAATACCAAACCACCCACCTAGAATAAAATACCATCTTAAGAACTTAATCTATAACAAACAAGAACAAGCACAAACAAAATCTAAACTATACCTCGAACTCCAAAGGTCTCCGATGGCTATCGGCCCAATGCCGTTGTCTGTCCTACGCCACTCGAAGTCTGTCTCTGATCAACTGAACCTTCTCCGCTGCATCCACAACCATCTCTGGCCCAAGCAAAACTCTCTCTCCAACATCGTCCCAAGATAAAGGAGTACGACACCTCCGACCATATAGAGCTTCAAAAGGTGACATCTCTATACTGGCCTGGTATCTGTTGTTGTAAGCAAACTCTACCAAATGGAGATGGTCCTCCCAAAAACCCCCAAAATCTAGTACACAAGTGCACAACATATCCTCGAGAGTCTGGATAGTCCTCTCTGACTGCCCATCTGTCTGGGGATGATATGCAGTACTGAACTTGAGCTGAGTGCCCAAACTCTTCTGCAAACTCCTCCAGAAATGAGAAGTGAAACGACTATCCCGATCTGAGACTATGCTGACGGGAACTCCATGTATCATAATGATCTGCCTCACATACATCTCTGCCAGCTTCTCCGTAGACAAACCCACCTTGAAAGGCAAAAAGTGGGCCGACTTGGTCAACCTATCAACAATGACCCAAATCGCGTCTTTCTCTCCTGGAGATCGTGGAAGTCCGGACACAAAATCCATAGTAATGTGTTCCCACTTCCACTCTGGAATGGGTAATGGCTGAAGTAACCCTCCTGGCCTCTGCCTCTCGGCTTTCACCTGCTGGCACACTAAGCATCTGGATACAAACTGTGCCACTTCCCTCTTCATGCCATACCACCACACACTCTATCCCGATACATCTTGTTAACACCTGGATGTATGGAATACTGAGAGCGATGTGCTTCCTGCAACACCTTCTTTCGCAACTTCCCACTAGGCACACACAATCTAACTCCATGCCTCAAAGATCCATCCTCTACAATACTGAAATCATACTCCAATCCTGCTCTCACCTGAGCTCTGATACTCCTCAAAGATACATCATCATACTGTGCTGCCTTAATCCTGTCCATCAAATCTGAGTGTATCTGCAATCCCCATATCTGTATAGCACATCCAGGAACAATCACCTCAATGCCTAAGCTCTCTAAGTCCTCCAACAAATATCGATCCTGCGTTAAGAACATAGCTACCGGATACCTGCTCAAAGCATCGGCAACTACATTGGCTTTCCCAGGATGATATTGTAAAGAGATATCAAAATCCTTTATCAGTTCCAACCACCGACGCTGCCTCATGTTCAACTCCTTCTGCGTGAAAACGTACTTCAAGCTTTTGTGGTCTGTGAAGATCTCCAAACGCTCTCCGTACAAATAATATTTCCACAACTTCAGAGCGAAGATGACGGCTGCCAACTCCAAATCATGGGTAGGATAGTTCTTTTCATGAGGACGCAATTGCCTGGATGCATAGGCAATCACTTTCCCATGCTGCTGAAGAACACAACCTAAACCCTTTTCCGATGCATCACTATAAATAGTGAAACCTCCGGACCTTGATGGCAACGTCAAAATAGGAGCAGACGTCAACCTCTTCTTCAACTCTTCAAAAGCAACCTGGCAATCCTCCGTCCAAACAAACTCCACATCCTTCCTTGTGAGTCTGGTCATCGGCTCGGCAATCCTCAAAAATCTTGCACAAACTTCCTGTAGTAGCCTGCCAATCCCAAGAAACTCCTGATCTCTGCTACCGAACTCGGAGTCTTCCAAGATTCCACTGCTGAAATCTTCTTCGGATCCACTGAAATACCATCACCAGTCACAACATGCCCCAAGAATTCTACCTTGTCCAAGAAAAACTCACATTTGGACAACTTCCCATAAAGCTTCTCATTCCTCAGCACATCCAACACAATCCTCAAATGCTCCTCATGCTCCTCCGGTGTCCTCGAGTATATGAGTATGTCGTCGATGAACACCACCACGAACTTGTCAAGGTACTGGTGGAACACCTTGTTCATCAAGTTCATAAATATCGCCGGTGCATTAGTCAAACCAAACGGCATCACCATAAACTCGTACTGACCATACCGAGTTCTAAAAGCAGTCTTCGGTATGTCCTCCGGCTTCACCTTCACCTGATGGTAGCCTGATCTCAAATCTATCTTAGAAAATACCTTCGCACCACTCAACTGATCAAACAGATCATCAATCCGTGGCAAAGGATACTTATTCTTGATAGTGAGATTATTCAAAGCCCTGTAATCAATGCACATACACACCGATCCATCCTTCTTCGGTACAAACAATACCGGGGCTCCCCATGGTGAAGAACTCGATCTGATAAACCCCTTATCCTGCAATTCGTCCACCTGCTTCTTCAACTCGACCAGCTCGCTGTTGTTTACTCTATAGATATGTTGCAAAATTGGTTTTGTACCTGGCACCAAGTCTATAGAAAATTTAACATCTCGATCTGGTGGCAATCCTGGCAATTCCTCAGGAAATACATCCAAGAATTCTGCTATCAACGGATGCGGCAACTCCTTGTCTTCCACCATAGCTCCACAAATAATGCCTTCCCCCTGCTCCGCAGCTCCTCTAGCAAACTCGAACTCTGGCTCTCCTGGCGAACCAAACAAAACTCTACCTCCTCTACAGTCTATGCTAGCACGGTGCCTACTCAACCAATCCATCCCAAGTACAATGTCGTAGCTCGGAAGTGGCATTACAAGTAGACACGCACTCAACTCCCGGCCTCCCAGAGTAACTCTCCGTTCCTTGCAAATATCATTAACCAGGATAATGCCTCCCCCGGTCATGATCTTGCAAGTCCTAAGCAAAGACTCAACTACCAAACCATGTTTTAGAGCAAAAGAAACAGATACAAAACTATGGAAAGCACCACTATCAAACAAAGCTAAAGCTAGAATGGAATCAAGAAGAATAGAATCAATATAGCACAAGATGTAAGACATCAAGGAAAGGACAGTTTAAGGGTTCAAGTATCAATGTCAAAGGAGAATAGTTGAATCAAAAGAATTTTTCTAGATGTGATTGAGTATCTCAGCCTATATCCTATATCCTATTGCAGGCTCGCAGTAGTACAACTAAATTGTCGCACTACCATGACATCACATACTTGTGAAGCTGGACCTGCATGGGCCACCACCAAAAACGTGTCACGACCCGTACCCGATGTAAGGATACTAGTCGGAAATAACGCCCAGCCTACGCCGCAGGTAGAACGCTGTCTAGATAGTCTATCTAAAGTAATGAACCACCAATAATGATAGAATACTCAATCACAGAACTAAGATAGAATAAGCACGAAACAGATAAGAATAGAATAGTCACAATACAACTCATGAGTTTAAAATAATACATCAATGAGTTTGAAGAGTAACAAAATAAGCTGGAGACAAATCCAGTACAAAAGAATAAACTACTAGGCTACAACTCCTGGGTCAACTGTCTCAGTTGGGATAAGTCCCTCTTGAGCCAGGGTCTCAGAATCTAAACCCACAACATCCTGGGGTCCATAATAGGTAGGGTACTCCTCAGTGTCATCTGAAAAAATATATCCAGTCAGGAAAGGAGCAGAGTACATCTCTAACAGCAGTTCTAATCCATGATAAAAACTATGTAACAGTAAATAGCCGTGGATAAACAAGATGCACAAAATAGATACAAGAGATATATAGACAATAAGTAAATACTGGAAAGAAATACAATAATGAACAATATGCCAATGAAACAATAATACTAATGTCTAAGTGTGTGAGTACTAGCTTAACATGTAATCGGCTTGGGCAAGATACAATGCGGCCTGGCTAATCATACGTGCGGTGCATGATCAACACTATTCGCTTACCAATACTTTATTCAATAGGGATTTGATCACATATCTATACTAATACTCCCCACCCCCAACTGGTATAATAGATCCAACCACGGTATGCTATGGTACTAGATTCCCCAAGAAGAGAACGACTCCTCCAGAAAATCGGTGTCTGTACATGTACAAGATAACCAATGAAACAATACTTGCACCATATACACCATATACCAAGGAATAACATCTTATGACGAGATCCGGATATACCAATCCGTGTAACCATAGTGTCAAGAAAAACATGTATATCTACACTAGATACAACGAACATAGAGGATATCATAAATGAGAAACTATCAGAGAATGTACTCGCCTGAAGTCCAAAGAACAGTCTCACAGATGTCTGACTCGGTACCTCGAAGACCTAGATATAGAATACCACATTAATACAAGGTCCCGAAAAGAGAACAAGTCAAACTAGTCAACTTCTAGGTCAATAAATCAATTCTAAGTTAAAAGTCAACTATGGTCAACTCTAAAGTCAACTAAAGTCAAACATGGTCAAACCAAGGTCATCCTCACAAGACATCTATACAAATAATATAGAAAATAAAATACAATAATTTAGGAGTCAAATTAAATCCCAATTGATACCCACACAAAGTATACTAATAATACAATATTATACACTCTAAATAATGTATATACAAACCAATATTTATACAAATAAAATAATATATTATTATTAGTATTATACCTCACAAAAGCACATATATATATAAGATATATAAATCAAAATACATATATATATATAAAATAATTTAATAACTATATACTTATATATATATATATATATACATATAAACTTACATAATTAAATATCAATAGTTACATAACACATGCACATATTAATGTATGTATTTTACATGGCTAGAAGCACACATAAAAATATATTCATTAATATACAAATAATTATATAATAATTATAAATAGTATAATTACACATTTAAACACATAAATATATTTTATAAAACATTTATGTATAAATTATTTTATTAACATAAGTACATATATAATTGCATGCAAGAAAGCTACATACATTTATTTATACACCACATTAGAACACATAGAAATATATAGATCTATGCTACAATAAATACCATAATAAATACACTAAAATAAATATATAATATCTATATATATTTACTAATTATAAATGAAGAATTTAAAATATAATTAATTAGATCTACACATAAACACACCAAATTGGAGAGTATCACACCGTATCCCACTAGATCTAGGATACGCATGTGACACGAGTCCAACACACAACCAATTGCACCTCGAAGGATACAAACAAGTCATAAATAATATTTATGAATAAATCAAAGTGTCAAAAGTAGATCTATGTGTCCGTATCAAAATACGACATGTACAAAGCCCCGTGTCGGAGGGAAACCCCCAAAATGACACGTATCACCAAATAGTTGGGATACGAACCACAAGTACCCAAATATGGACACGACACAAGCCCCAAACACATAAGCACATGCCCAATTGATCTATAGGATCAATTGACACACACAACAAAATGTAAATTCGGAATTCCAACAAAATTGACACAAAAAGTACCATAACTTTCTCCATGGGTCTCCTATGAACATAAAACAAAGTCCTATGGGTAGTACATACATATGGGTTGATTTTACATGATTAAATCTCAGATTTAGAAGCTATTTTAATGGAAAAAAACTGAATTATACCTATTGGGAGATGGATTCCCAATAAAACCTCCAATTGAGATGAACTTGCTTCCAAATTGTAGATCCTTGCTCCTCTTTGTAGATCCTTTCTTCCTCCTTCTAGATCCTTGCTTCTCAATTTTTTAATGGTGAATTGGGAAGAATTTGGGATGAATTTGGTGGACAATTGGAATGGGAATGGAAAGAATTTGGGAGTGAAAATTTCTAGATCTAGATTTGGAATGAGAATGAGAGGAGAGAGAAATTTCCCCCCTTCTAATATAGGCCGGCCATGCCCCCTTCCCCAAGCAATTGTAAAATGTCCAATGTACCCATTGGGGCCTCTCATGAAGAAATAATTAAGGAAGGAAGCTTCTAGTCTAATCACTTAATTAATTTAATCCATCTCCTTAACTATGGGCTTTCTAAATGGACCAAATCTAACTATTTAATTCATGTTGGTCCATGGGTCCAAACTACACTAGTTGGGTCTACTAAAATAAGTCCAAAATAATTAAATAACATCCAACAATAATTAAATAATACAACAAAAATTATTTACCATGCACAATATTTATTTAAATAGGAAATTACTAAAATACCCTTTTTTCTAAAATGTGGTAGTGACAGTATCTGCTGAGCGTAAAGTCGTAGGTTTGTTTCCTCTCGAGCATAAAAGCTACCGAGCACAAAGGCATCCGGACGAAAAATCATAGACTTATAGCTTGCGAGCGTAAAACCGTAGATCTGTTGCTGTCGAGCGTAGAAAGCTCCTTTAGCGTAGGAACCGCTGAACTGCTTTGCCCGAAGAATCTTTTTGAATTCGCTGACTGTCCGCCTTCTTTGAATAATAGGCTGACGTAGGACCCAATCATAACCAAATATTTAATTTAGGAGATTTGGTTAAGGTTTTGAGGAGTCCGTCCGAGGATTCGAGGAGTCGACTCGAACTCTATATATATCCCAAGCTTTTGAGAGAAAAACTTTTTATCTGTCTTCTGCGAAAGAGAGCTTTCGACTGTTCGAGTTTTTCTTCGTTCCTTCTCCGAGCACTTCGAGTCTTCAGAAATGGCGCCGAAACAAACCCCCTCCACTAAGGGAAAGAGCATAGGTTCTTCTTCTCATTCTTCTGCCCCAGCGAGGGAGTCTTCGGTTGGGCAAGGTGAACTTCCTTCCGAGCAAAGTATCCCGCCGACGAGCAGCGCACCCGGTCTTAGAGGTAGAGCCTTTGGGGTGACAAAAAATGACGAAAAATCCTACGCACACGTTGAACGTGACCGTGCTAGGTCGTCTTCTGTGCTGATAGCCTCTTTGAGGAAGATGATGCACGGAGGCGTTTTCATCTTTTACGCCCACATTTCTAATGTGCCAGCGTAAAAACTCCATATTTTCGTAGTTCCGAGCGTAAAAAGCTCTGGCTACCAAAAATTGGCGTATATCGCAAAATTTGAGTTTTACGCTTGTGGAGGGGACTTCCGGCGTAAAATAACCAAATTCGTACAATCCTGGCGTAGAGCACAGACTGTCGTTTGTTCGGTCTGTAAGTTTGTGCAAGATTTGTAATGACATATTTTCCTTCCACTTTTACAGTTGATTTGGGTGAGTCTCCACTGGCCGAGGTGATGGGTTCCGCTGCCGGGATGCTACACTCGAACTATCTGGAGGATCTGTCCCACGTGACATTTCCTATCTCCGGACCCCAGTACCCTGAAGGAAGGGGGATCTTGATATCGGCTCAGGGCGAGCGAATGCTGCTGAGCATGATCAACGGGGAGCCCCTAATGTACGTAGACGGGGAGCAGTACATCAAGCCGGCCTTTCTCTTTGGGGACATGATAGACAAGCAGTCCCAGACGAAGCCCAAGAGAGAACCCTGGGTTTTCTCTGCCGAGAGCGTGGTCTTGTATCTGCCCATGATGCCGAGAGATTATCCCATCTCGGCTTTCTTCCATGCCACACATCACAGGAGGATGTCGTGGACGCTGACTCCCGATCTTCACGGCAAGCCGGGGAAGATCTTTCATCTGAAAGGGGCTGACCAGGGGTCGTTTGTCAATCGCCCTTCCGGTGTTGTGATGTTGTTCAGAGGACTGTTCCCGAGCAGTGTCCCGAGTGAAGACAGCTCAGTGATCCAGCCGGTCTATTTGCCGACCTTCTGCAACGACTTCATGGGACGAGGTGGGGTATATCCCAAGGAGAATCCTCAGTGCAATGGGTGGATCACCCCAACAAACCTCCGATGGACTTGCCTAGTTAACTGGGCCATAAAGCACTTTCGGAGAGAGCTGGAGGGCATTGGACTGTATGCCACTGTGAGTGCGACGAGTGTCGGGTTGCCTACCAATCCTAATTTGTTCTTGGCACTGATGGAGCGATATATTTCGCTCACTGGGACCTTCGCCACTCCACTGGGGGAGCTGGGATTGGCCCTTCATGAGATGGCAGTTGTCTCGAGACTGACGATAGGGTATACCCCATATGAAGAGTATGTCCCCACCAACCGGGAATTGGGGGACTTGGACCCTCGGGTGGCGGAAGTGTATCAGGAGCTGATGTGTCAATACTTCGCGTGCACCACTTTTTATAACGAGCCTTCTGATTTGGCTCACATTACCAAGTGGATGTCCTACCTCTTCTTCCACCGAGCCAGGGCCGTCAAGTCGGAGAAAGCCTCGGGGGGCAAGAATGAGCCCGTGAACTGTTTGGGCGTGCTTAGTGTCCAGGTTGTTGAGGATCTTATGGAGGAGGCTAAGTCTCCAGATCAGATTCTCGTTGAGGGGGTAGGAAAGTATCCTGAAGGCACTAAGGCCTACAGTTACTTGAGGCGCTGCCGCAGGCCTCTGTCTAAGGAAGCCCAGCTGGCCGGTTTCCTCTCGATATGGCTGCGTCGAGTAGTAGTGCCTGGTACTGCATCCGCGGACCGCATTCACCAGAATATCCTGTGGCCGGCAGTGTGCCTGGTATTCGGGACAAGACTGGGCTTGCTTCCTGCCATGGTATGCCGTATATAGGCTGGCCTGAGAGCCATGACTAATGGGTTGCTCGTCGATGAAGCTCGGCGTGAGAGTTTTCCCCGGGTGGAATTACCATACCTGTATTCGATGGGATGGTTAATTCTCCACAACCCCCGGGTGATGTCTCCCGGCTCTGGTAGCAGCTCGGGGGGTAATTTCTTGCTGAACTACAAAGACTCTCCCTGGAATATGAATACCACTTTGGACTGTCGGCTGGTGTTGAACCTCAGTCACGGCTGGAAGCTCCTCTGTACTCCTCCTCCTGTACATCGCAATCAATCAGGGGTGAGGCTTGAGGATTCAGGTGGAGAGAAGACCGATCTTTCTCCAGAAGCTTTTAATTGGTTGGTCTGCATTAGACCCTCCCATCTGTTGTACAAGAGCAAAGATCATTGCTTCTTCGAGCCCTACTTGCCTAGTCGGTTCGCCCGGCAGTTTGGGTACGATCAGTTGCACGTGGGCAATGCTGTCACCAGCTTCAGGTCCAGGGGCGGACTCATTGATGGAGCCAGAGGGTGGCGATATTTTATCATGTGTTGTACGGGAGCAATCTTCATTGTGTCGGTCGTTATAACCTCCACGGAGCTCCGCATTCTCCATTCTTACGCCCAGTTCTATGTGGTGATTAACACCTTCTATCGCAATTTCGATAAGCGTGGAAGCTTCAGGGTGCCTCCTTCCCAGTCTGGGGGAAGAGTTGAAGTCTCCTCGGTTTCTTCTGACGAGGGTGAGGAGTCTCGCACTCCGGATGAGCCTCTGGTGTCGGTGCCGAGGTGTGAAGTGCCTCCGGCTGCGGGGGCTTTGGTAGTCTTTTCTGGGAAGCGACGGGCTTCTGCCCCGAAGGAGACTTCTCTTCGTAAGAGGAGGAAGGAGACGGTTGCTCGTCCTCTCCGTATTCTTGGTATTGAGGCTCCTGGGAGTGAGCCTGCATCTCTCCATATCAGGGATGATTCTTTGGCCGGAGGTTCCTCGCCTTTTAGAGAGGGACCTTCTACAGTTCCGGCTGGCGGCGCCGGAGAATCTTCGCTAGAGGTCGCTGTCGTGGCTACTACTCCAGGTAGTGGAACGAGATTGCCTGTGTGGCCACGGCAGATGGGAGAATCTTTCCCTAGACCAGCAACGGAAAAAACTCTCGCTGTGTCAGCGAGCACGTCTAGCGAGATTCCAGTTGACGAACCTCGACTGCGTCTCGGTGAAGGCTTGGCAGAACTCCGGGCGAAGTTGGTTGGCCCACCTCCTTCTCCAGGTATGATTGTTCGCATTGCGTCATTAGAGCGTGGTTTAGCTACATCGGCTGCAGATGCGCCATATATACCGTTGGCTCCGGGTAAATGTCGTCTTTATGTCTCCCTTTGGAAAGATTACCATCATATTGATATCAACTTTCTGGTCCTTTTTCCAGGGGATGGCGTCCACGGGGAATACGGCGTTGAAGCACCTTCTGGCTCTGCTCCGGCTCTTGGCGATGATACGAAGGCTTTCGACTTCGAGGAGGAAATACCTTCGGGGGCCAGCTCGCCTGGAGTGGTTTCGTCACCTCGAGAGGAGGACGAACCCGTCATCGTGACTACGTCTCTCGCGAGTATGCTAATGACTTCGACTGTCGTCGTTGCACCTCCTTTGGTCGCACCACCCGTCGAGGTGGCGGCTGTGGCCACTTCGTCTGCAATTATTCCCGGAGGGGGACTCGTTGATATCGCGTCCACTCCTAGCGTTCAATCGGATCTAGTTGTGCTGACTGAGCAACATACCAGCCTCTTTTACACCGGTTTGAAAACGATGATATCAATGGTATTGGCGAAGAGTCTCGACTTAGAGCGCCTGAGGAAGACTTCTCAGTTTTCGATCGGGGCTGTCAGGGAGTTCAGCGATCCTGGGGTAGCTGACGCCCTGGAGGCGGTGGTTAATGGTTTAGAGCAACCCATTAAAGAATACTTGCAGCTGACTAGGGACAGCTTTGATGCTGAGGTCCAGGCCAGATACGACCTCATGACTGCGCGGCTTTCTACGCAGCTGGAAAGCCTAGACAACTCCATCCAAACACATAAGCTGGAGATGGATAAAAGAAAAGCTATTGTGGAAGAGGCTCTCGCACTTGAGACAAAGCTCCGATCCGAGCACGAGTTGAAGGAAAAACTTGCTCTGGCAGAGGAGTGGGCTTCTCAGTCGTTTGCAGGTCTAGATGTAGCGACTGGTCGACTGAGCGCAGCACGACAGGATTTGGAGCGTACAGAAGCTGCCCGTGCGGGCTCTCTTCGGGCAAGGGCTGAGCTGACCCTTACGAACAATCCCGAGGCACGGCTGGAGCGGGCTCGCGCCGAAGCCTTGGTTTCCAAGAATGAGAAGATAGCTGCACTAGAGTGGCTGATTCGCGATCTGACTGCTCCCCCATCATGATGTATCCTTTCTCTTTTCACTTCCCCAGATGTAATTCTGCTCTTATCGGGAATAAATAAAAGCGATTCTTTTTCTGACTTTTTGTGGACCCATCATTTCGGAATATAAATGATAGTTTATTTCTTTTTTTTTAGGCGAGAGTGATATCAGAGGTAGTATGGATATGATAGACTCTCGATAAACTTTTTAGCAGGATATATCTATTCAGAGGTCATACAGACATGATAGGATATAATCCCGCTAATTGCGTTCTGGAAGTAGTTTTGTCAGAATTGAGATCCTCGCTATATTCCACTCGAGCAGGGGAGATTAAGCATAGTACCTTTTTAAGAATTTGTCGTTGATAGGAGCCATTAACAGGTCTCCATTAGGCTGGGCTATCCTGTAGGCGCCGTTTGAGAACGTTGTCTCGATCACATAAGGGCCTTCCCACTTGGGCTGGAATTTGTCTTTACTTCTGTGAGTAAGAATCAGCGGCCTTCTTACGGCTAGAACTAGCTCGCCGACTTTGAACACTCTTTCCTTTACTTTATGATTGAAAGCTTTGGAAATGCGTGCTTGGTAGAGCGTAATGCGCTGCTGAGCTTGGAGGCATTTCTCGTCTAATCCTTCTAGCTCTTGGAGCCTTAACAGGTCATTCTTTTCTCGAGTCAGCTCACTAGTTACGGCTATCCTGAGTGACGGGATCTGGATTTCAATGGGGAGAACTGCTTCGCTCCCGTAGACCAGCGAGAATGGGGTACAACCTGTCGGTGTTCGTACCATTGTGCGGTATGCCCAGAGACATTCGCCCAGCTTCTCATTCCAATCTCTCTTGTTTGAAGAGACAAATTTCTTCAAGAGTTTGATAATGGTTTTGTTGAAAGCTTCCGCCAAACCATTAGCAACTGGATAATATGCCGTAGAGGTAATATTGTGTATCCAATTTTTATCGCAAATCGATGAAACGCTTGGCTGATGAACTGAGGCCCATTGTCGTAAATTATCCTCCGGGGTACCCCGAAGCGATAAATGATGTGATGCTTGATGAAGCTGATCACATTAGACGCCTTTACCTCACTGAGAGGGATCGTCTCTGCCCATTTGGAGAAGTAATCCGTGATGGCCAGTATGAACTGGTGACCGCTGGAAGAAGACGGGTGAATAGGACCAATGATATCCATACCCCACGCTTCGAAAGGCCAGGACACAACCGTAGGATGTAGATATTCAGACGGTTGATGTATGAAGTCTGCATGAACCTGACAGGCACTCCATTGTCTTGCATACCGTATTGCATCTGCGATCATAGTAGGCCAGTAATATCCTATTCTCCTGATGCGATCCTGTAGCTTAGGACCGGGTTAATGCGCTCCGTATACGCCGTCGTGAGCTTCCCGGATAATCTGCTGTGCTTCGTCTTCAGATAGACATCTCAATAGCAGTCCGTCGTAGGTCCGGCGATATAGGCATTGTGAAGATGCATCATAGTAGAAACGTAATGATCGCCTTTTGACGGATACTGCTTCTTTGGGGTCCTCCGGCAAGATTCCGTATGCGACGAAATCTATGAAGGGACTTCTCCAGTCTCTTCTAGGGGGGATCTGTGTTCGTAGCATAGCTGCGTTCTATGTGAAAGTTGTTCTTCACACAGAATAAATCTCTGTTAAGAAGGATTATCGAATCCTGCCTTCTTATAGGAGTGGCTAAATCTGCAGCTAGACTGGCTAGGGCATCAGCTTCTAGATTCTGAGATCGAGGTACATGCTCTAGGAAGAACCCTTTTAATGTCATGGCTATCTCGACCGTCGCTCGGTGATAGGGGATGAGGTCTGGATTTCGGACTTCATATATTCCTCTGACTTGATTGACGATAAGCAGAGAATCACCGAATGCTTCCAGGGACTCGACCCCCAATTCTTTGGCAACTTGGAGCCCAATTAGCAGGGCGTTGTACTCTGCCACATTATTGGAGCAGGGCTCGCTAAGAGAATATGCTCGATAGATGATGAGCTGATCAGGAGTGACCAAGACGACTCCTACTCCTGAAACGACGTTTCCCCTAGGACCGGTTCTGGAGGCACCATCGAAGAAGAGTTGCCATGCGTCACTTTCCATTGCGGAATTACATTCTGCAACTTTGTCGGGAATGTCCTCGTATAATTTGGAGGCCTCCGGGATCGGATGAGCAGCTAGGAAGTCAGCCAGCGCTTGGCCCTTGATGGACTTCTGCGGTACGTACACCATGTCATATGGTGTTAATAGCATCGCCCAAGTCGCGAGTCGGGAATTAAGAGCACTAGGCTTGCTCATCAGTACTCGAAGAGGGTTGATCCTGGAGGTGATATGAATAGTCTGGCCGACGACATAGTGCCGCGTCTTCTGGATAGCGAACATCAAAGCCAAGCATTCTTTCTCCACTGGGTTGTACGGTGTTCGGCTCTGACCATCATCCTGCTGAGGTAGTAGATAGCCTGTTCATGACCCATGTTGTTCTTCTGTACGAGAAGAGCTCCTAGTGAATGATCCATCGCTCGAACATACAGCAAGAATGGTCTTCCCATGACGGGAGGCACCAGAACTGGCGAACTGGTGAGGTAGTGCTTGATATCTCCGAACGCTTGCTGACAGGCTTCGTCCCATACGAAGGATACACCTTTCTTCATGAAATAAGAAAAGGGCTGACATCTCCCCGAGAGGTTGGATATGAATTGCCGGATGTAAGCCAGACGGCCTTGAAATCCCCGGAGTTCCCTCAGATTACGGGGCGGTCGCATTTCTACGATTGCCTGGACTTTGTCGGGGTCCACCAGGATGCCTTTGGCGGTGATGACAAATCCCAGGAACTTGCTGCTGGATACACCCAGAAAGGACTTCGTAGGGTTCATCTTGAGTTGATATTGGCGCATTAACTCGAATACCGTCCTCAAGTCTTGAATATGATCACCTTTGAGGCGACTCTTGACGGCTATGTCGTCCACGTAACATTCCACTGTTTTGCGTAAATGCTCATGGAATATGTTACTCATAGCCCGTTGGTATGTAGCCCCGGCGTTCTTCAATCCGAAGGGCATGACCGTGTAGCAATATACCCCCAATGGTGTCCAAAAGGCAGTGTGCTTCTCGTCTTCAGGATGCATCTTGATCTGATTGTATCCTGAGAATCCGTTCATGAAAGACATGTGTTCAAAGCCGCAGGTGTTGTCGATCATGATGTCCGTGATAGGAAGAGGGAACTCATCTTTGGGGCAGGCCGCATTCAGATCTCGGTAATCGATGCAGATACGTACCTTCCCATTTTTCTTTATGACTGGGACAACGTTGGCGACCCAGTTGGGATGTTATTCTTCTCGGATGAAGCCACAGGCTATCAACTTCTTGACTTCAGCTTTAATCGCGTCCATCATATCCGGGCGGAACCGACGTTGGTGCTGCTTCACAGGCTTTGAGTCGGTCAATATGTTGAGTTTGTGAGTAGCCACCTTCGGATCTAGGCCCGACATGTCCCCATAATCCCACGCAAAGATGTCGACGTATTCCTTTATCAGCTGTATGATTTCTTCCCTTTCAGCTGGGGGAAGATTGTCACTGATAAATATCGGCTTTGGCGAAAGTTTACCCCCAACATCGATTTGGATAACTTCGTCTTTGGTGGGAGGTTCTCTTTGCTCGAAGCAGAATTCCCACTGCGTATCCATTTGTTGAGCCCAAGAGTCATTCTCAAACGGCTCAGAATCCTGTTCATCTGCTTCTGAGGGATCTGTCACCACCATATTTACTGATAGTGTTTGTTCGAGAGCATCAGGTGAGTCGGGGGGCGACGAGCCATTCTGGGAGGAGGAAAAGATGTCCTCGTCTGACTTGGAAGTCGTAAGGGAGGTGGCATACCCTAATCCGAAACGAGTTTGTCGATAGCGGGGGTTGCCGCGCGGCGGCGTTCGTCTGCCTCTTCCGTAGTTGAGGCCTGGCTTCCGCTTCAAGTCGTAGCCCATGTTTTGCATGATCTTCAGCGCTTGCGGGCTGTATCGGTGAACTTGCATTTTCCCAGTATCGTCATCGAAAGGATCTTCCTGGTTAGCCGGTTGATTGCGTATGCGGCCGAAGAATATTGGACGCTGACTACTGCAGGTAGGCGGGACAATGAAGATAGAATCCTCATGGGGTCCATACGTTGTGATGACGTTGGATGATGATGCTACTTCCCAGACATATGGACGGTAGGAGTTTATAGCTTCCAAGAATTTTTGTGCTATGGGTTCTACCTCGTCACGGGGAGTGGATTCCTATTTCGGCATTTGAGCGTCAATATACTGGAAAAGAGGATGTTTATTATCATCTGAAACTCCGTTCCTGGTTGTATTTACATCAGTCGGCTGCCTGTCGCGCCGAAGGTTGATGACCAAGGGTGGGGGCTTTCGGTTAAAAGTGATCACCAGAGGATCACTCCCTTCTCCTGACCTGGTCTTGTTCAGGTGGATAGCCACGGGCTCTATGGCTTTTGGACGAGTGGTTCATCCTTTCACTCTGATTGACAGTGGTAGTACGGCAAAGGGTTCTCCTGGCTCCCGGTGGGATCCCTTCTCTGCGCCGCCTGACACTTCTTCCGTGTGGTCTTGGGAGTACAACACGGCATCGGAATAGTAGGATTATATTCCTTTGAACGGGTTTAGGTCAGCCACCTCCGTTTGTACCGTTTCTTGTGCGTCTACATATTTAAGGCATTGATGTAGGGTTGAAGGAACGATGTTGTGGTCGTGGATCCACGGTCTTCCCAGCAAAATATTGTAGGATACCTCTGAATCGATGACGTAACATGTGGCCACCGATCTAAGGTTGCCGATTTGGATCCTCAGGCGAATTTTCCCCAACGGCTTACTTCTTCCGGCGTTGAAACCTACGATTGTAGTGGTGGTGTAAGCTAATTCGCTGGTAGGAATTCTCAGCGGTCTGAGCAGACTATGAGGGATGATGCTGATCAACAATCCCGGATCTATGTGAATCCGATCGACCTCTATGGAACCGACATACCCGGTATAATAGAGGGGCCTGTCATGCTTGTTATATTTTAACAGCATGTCGTCTTGGGTGAAAGTGATATTTGGGACCACCTCCATCACACTGTGGCATTGAGGACACGCCACTGGTTCTTCGTCGGGGGACTTGAGCTGGATCAAGTATGCCTCCGCCTGCATCAGCGCTTCACTCAGGGATAGACGAGTGTCTTGGGAGAGCCTGAGTAGGTCAAAGATGGACAACCTGGCTGGCGTATTGGCTAGTTGGGCCAGGATATCGAAGTTGTATGGCTTCTCTAAACCTTTGCTTGGAATGTTTTTCACAGGTTTATCAAAGCGTACTTCTTTTTGCTTCTTCTTTACCACCGGGGTTGATTTTGAAGGACTGATATCTGGTACGACGGGACCTTGCTCTGAAGGTTTGGCTGCTGGAGCGTCCGCCGGTGCACCTTCCTGACTTGCTCCGTAGTCGTTGAGGTAGGCTTTCCCAGAACGGGTTGCAGCAAATACCTCGTCTTCGTCCGATGCCGAAGAAGTCGCGATCATATGGCAGGGCCAGTATTTGGAGCTTTTTTTGGATGTAGGCTTAGTAGCCTTAGTTTCTTCCTCGAGCTCTGACACCAAGTCTGGATGAACCCACATAATCTCGCCTTGCCGGGTAGTCAAGGGTACCAGGTTGTAATTTTAATCCCTAGCTGGAGGGAGATTGACGATGTTCATCGTTGTCCGGGAGATAGGTACAACGCCGTCCGGGATCTCTTGGGGAGGCAGATTGCCAAACTGCAGAGAGATCATGTTGGCCGTGACCGTCTTCTCGGTGTTGTGCAGAGTGATGGCCTTAGCATCGATTAACCCCTGGATCTTCCTTTTCAGTATGTAACACACACTTGTTGGGTGGTGTACGTATCTGTGGAAGACGCAATATTTAGGGTCGTTAGTATTGCCGACTTCTTGGGGCCGCCTTAGCTCTGGAAGGGTGATCTTGCCGCTTTTGACGAGACACTCGAATATACTTGGGATATCGTCGTCGTCAAAAGAGTAGACTTCGACGGGCCTGGAAGTCCCGAGTTTCGTCTGCGTGGTCGCTGTGGTCTTTTGCCTGGACGTATTGACCGTCAGAGCTTCTTTTCCCTTGGAGCTGCGAGGATGGTCGCTGTTGGGAGATGACCTTTTGCCTCTATCGGAGGCGGAGATCATGATGCCATTGTCGCGCGCCTTACGACCGTTGTCTTCGGCGGCTACTGCCGAGATGATGAACGAGGGCCAATCATGGAAATAATACGGTCCTGTGAACACCGAGACCACGGGAAGGAGGTTCTTTCTGCAAATATCTACCAATGCAGAGTCGGGAACTCCTGGAGGCATCTGTAAGGTGGCCTGACAAAAATGTTCAATAAAGATGCGAACGTCCTCCTTTTCCTTCTGCTTGACTTCGATGAGAGAGGACATAGACATGTCCATTCCTCCCTCATAGAATCGCGTGAAGAATAAAGCTCTGAAGTCTTCAAAGAAAGTAATGCAGTTGTCCGCCAAGCTACGGTACCACTGATAGGCTACTCCCGAGAGACAGCCTTTGAAGACCCGAGTGAGGAGGGCGTCGTTCTCTTATAGCAACACCGTCATCATACTGAAATAGTTCATGTACTGGCTTGGTGATGTTTTTTCCTCGAACAGGGCCATAGTCTGAGGTTTGTACCTCGGCGGGAAAGGGACCTCCTCCCAGATAGCTGGGTAGGGCTGGTTGATTCCCAGTTTCTTGAGCTGATCTTTGTGCTTCAAGACGTCAAACTGGGCTTTAAACTCCCGTACTTCCTGCATCAGATTTTTAGTCGGAAGCGGGGCTACGGAATGGTGCGAAGTTGGTTGTATCATAACTCCAGCGGGAGGTAAGGCATTCTCTGAGTGAGGAAGCGGAGGAACTACTGACTCTTGATCTAGCGCAGGCTCTTGGCTCTGGTTGGATGGTGGTAAGTCCACCCCCACACGTATCTGAGTTCGCGGGACTGATGCATGAGCCATGGCAGTTGCGTGCTGAGTTAGCATCATCTGGTGCATGTTCTCCATCATGGATTGCATTTGTTTCAGATATGTCTCCAGTATAGTGATGCGTTATTCCGCGTTCCGTGACGGCGAAGCTTCCTCGCATTCATCTTCAATGGCGTAAACTCCCATCTCCCTGGGTGTCATTGAAGGATTAGTATATGTCGCTGTAGAAGTCGACTCTACACTTTCTGCCTCTGATTCGGGGGCTTGGCGACCCCCAGCGTCGGAATCAGAAGAGGACGAAGCTGGTTGTCGTGACCTTGCGCGAGTGTTTTGGAACACTCCGGCTTCAGCGTTCCTGAGGAGCTTACTGAACCTCCTTCGGCTCGGGGGCCAGGAGGGATGACGTCTTAAGATCGACCCTCCTCTACGTATGTGTGAAGCCATATTCACAGATGTATGCGCGGGTTCCTCTTTCTGGAAAGACTGAGTGTAGCTCAATCGGTTAAAAACTGACCATTTTGCTTTAGAATAGCAGCAGTCAATCACAATTTTATGACTATTACAATATTGCTCGCTAGGGGGCATAATAAACATGTTGGAAGATCCCCTTTCCTTACGCTTCTGGATTAGATATGCACGCAAGTCAGGAGGAGTAGAGAAAGAAGACGACGGATTGTTCCTTCTGTTCCCATCAGTGGGCATGCGGAGATTGGGCACTATGGTTTTTCCTACGCCACCTATGCACAACATATTGGCCATCTGGATGGCGGATAATCCCTGGGGAGGGTGCCTTCCCGTAGCCTGAGCATGCTTTACGTCGTAGGACTTCGCCTGGCGTAATTTAGAGATTTGCTCAGACTGGCGTAAAGCTGAAGAGGTTCTCAATCGGCCGTCGTCTTCCCGCGTAATCCGGAGGGTAGGTAGATAGTTTCTTTGCTGGCGTAACGGCCGAGAAGTTGAGTACCCCGCCGCTTGCTCCCCCTGCGGAAATCACGGCGCTCATCTGGCTCCCCGTAGAGGTCAGATGTTGTCTTGTACACGGAGCATAATTTGTACTTCTGACTTGGCGCTGAGGCATCATTAGAAGTTTGGTCTGTACAGCACGTAGCGGGAGACTGGTTTCTGTGCGTAGATCGCAGTGGATAATTCTGGGTTAGCACTGAGGCTTTGCTCGAAGTTTTGTCTGTACCGCGCGTAGCGGAAGACTGATTCCTACGCGTAGAGCATAGTGGATACTTCTGGGTCAGCGCTGAGGCTTTGCCCGAAGTTTTGTCTGTACCGCACGTAGCTGGAGACTGAATTTTACGTGCAGGGCACGGAGGGAGCAATGCTACCACCTTATTGGTCGAAGAGATCGGAGAGATCGGAGAGTCCACAGGAATGGTAGAGGATGTCTTGGGCATCCAAACCTTGCGCAGCTTCCTGTTGTATTGGACGGAGAGAGAGTGAGAGCTACCCCCGGTTCGAAGCATGTCTTCGTAGGCAGACTGGTCGAATTGGACGACCAGTGTCTTCTTCACGGATTCCACGGATACCGCATCGTGTTGAGCAATTGCTTCCTCATCAGAAGAGAAAGATGTCCCCAGCAGAGTCGCCATCTTGTTTGTGGTATTAAACGAAAGAATGAAAGTGTATTTCAATGACGGGATTTATACGAAACCCGCGCCCTTTGGTTTACAAACAAACTTGTACAATTTAATCCTATACGAGGATGTGGGAGTACAATTTATTTAATCTGGGTATAAATTGCTATAGGTGTCTGATCTGCATTCAATCACTTTAGCCCTTGGACCATACGATGTTGAAGAAGTACCGTGGAAGACAGGTAGCAGCTTCGAAGGTTGCAGAAGAGGGTGGGTGCACGATGCCAAAGTCGTCGATCCCTGCTCTTTGCCTGAGCTCCGGATTCTCTCTCTCTCTCTCTCTCTCTTGACCTCCGGTTCGATCTTTCTGGAAAGTTCGACCTTGTTCGATCTTCAAGTTTTAAGTTTTTCGACCTTGTTCCCCATTGATAGGGGTCTCTATTTATAGAGTTTTGGTGACAGTGACCACTCTGTCGGTATAAAAACCGAGGAATGGAAAGTACAGCACCCTTTTATACAATGGTTAAAATAACCAATGCCTGCGTATAGGTAACCTTTTGAGTGAGCATGTGACGCATGTCCAACTAAGGAGACAAAATGCATATATCTGCTGCGAAGATCACGGCGTAGAAGCCACGTAGTTAGGTATACCTTGTGTAGAAGAGGTTGGCGTAGAAGCCAAATGACTGTCACCCTGGCGTAGAAGCCAAATAGGCATAAAAATCGAGTAGGCGCAGAAGCCGAATAGGCATAGAAGCCGAGTAGGCGTAGAAGCCGAATGGTCATAGAGACTGAGTGGGCGTTTGAAGCCGAATGGGCGTAGAAGTCGAATGGGCGTAGAAGTCGAATGAGCACAGATCTTGAATGGGCGTAGAAGCCGCTGTGTATCGTGCCAGAGTGCTGATGTGGACGTCTTTAGCCGAAATTACGGCTTTTGAAGATATAATCAAATCTCTTGCAGAGATTTGCCATCATCTTGTGCATTAAATGCGGAGGCATATTTTGAAGGTTTGCAGCCCTTCTGTGCAACTGTTGTAGGGACGTGCCTCCAGAGAAACTGTCACCGCTCTGTGCAATTTAGACGTAGAGACGTGCCTCAAGCCCCGTACGAAGTGCAGCTTTTGACGTGGCAGGCGGTTTGTCTACTGCGGAGCGTAAAACAGCTCATGTTTGCCTGTGTAAAACAAGGCAGCGTATCCCCTTGTACGCGAAAGAGCAGTTTATGCTGAGGGGACGTCAGTAAATGACGGTTCGGCGATATTTTAACCAAATTCTCTGCATTAAATGCAGAGATCCGCCATCATACTGTGGTGCGCGTCCCGAGGGGTCTGTCCTCGTTTCCAGCTGTCGTCTGGGTAGCCGTGCAACACTTTTTGTCAGGAGTCAGAGGTCAGGTTCACTGCGTGACTTGATAGGTTTATTTCGGGGAAGACAAAGCATTCCTCGTACGCTTTAATGCTGCTTTGAGAGCGGCTGAGTTTTACGCCATGGAGGCGATGAAGAACCCCGTTTACGCTGGAGCGGCCTGGACGTACTGCACTTACGCGGATGGTCCTTTGAGCTTGTACTCTTGATGGCTCTGAAGGCCTCTGTTTACGCTGCTCTGCATCAGTATGCTGCATAGCTCCTCCCAGCGTATTTTTCATGCTTCTACAACAGAGAGCAGAGCTAACTGAGTGAGAGGAGGGGAGCTGGAGGAAGGAGAAGGTCAGAGAGAGAAGGGATACCGGAGGGACGAGGAGCCAACAGAGGGAGGAGGAGCCGGAGGGAGGAGGAGCCGACGAAGGAAGGAGGACGTCGGAGGGAGAAGAGGAGCCGGAGGGAGGATGAGCTGACGGAGGAAGGAGCACACCGAAGGGGAAAGGACGCGGTCGGAGGAGGGTCGCCTCGATGGGGGCACCGGGATGTGGGGCTAGGGTTTTAAATTTTGGAGATATCGAAAGAATTGGGGGAAAGAAAAATTCGTCAAACCCTATATAAAATAAATTAGCGACTTATGTCCAGACATCGCTAATCGTGACAGAGATAATAATATACTGCGACTTAAATGCATAAACGTCGGTAAACATTGCTAAAATTAAAAAGTTAGCAACGTTTAGCGACTACCTAGCGACATTTTTTATTATTATACTAATTGTAGTCACTAAACGTCGGTATCACTGATATATTGCTACATTTTATATGGACGATGCTAAATACCTATAATTCAGCGACATTTTATTTGGACCTCAATAAAACTATCGCTATTTAGACATTATTTGGTAGTGGCCATTCTAGGTTTCAACGCTTGAAGGAGCAAACCTCTGTAAAATATACACCTAAAAATTTAGATAGACGATCTACGCACTGAAGTCACATGCTATATGATTGACTCTGACGTATCCTACAATATTTTGGTAGGATGACCATGGATTCACGAGCATAAAATTATACCCTCCACCTTATATCATTGCTTTAAATATGTGAATAGTAAGGAAGAAGTCAAAATAGAGGTAGCTGACCTTAACCCATTCAAAGGTGTCGAAGCCTATTTCACTAACACTGTACTCTATACACTAGAGTATATAAAAGAAGAAGCTAATCAAGCTAGTGATAAAACTGAAGACACCCTAAAAGAAGAGCCTTTGATAATTTAAGTCAAAGGACGTACTACTCGTCGAATTCCTTCGAAGCCTCTCGACATTGACTTGCATAAGTCACCTCCATTTGTTATCAACCTTCAATGCAATGAACAGCCGACACTGGAGAATGAACCCCTTGTTATCGACCTCTGTCATAACAAGCAACCAACACCAGTGAATCAACCCCTAGTTATCAATCTTGTCAAGCTTCCTACCAAGGCTGAAGAATCTGCTGACTATGTAGAAGATAAACAAATCTTATATTTTATGAATAAAGAAGATACTACTTCACACTATGTTGATATTGAACCCTTTGCTGAAAAATTCTTGGAGACTCTTTATCTCTACGAACCTCTATCCATACCCGTGGCATCTCTATTTCAATTTAGTTTATTATTTGAACAATATAAGGATGCATACTTTCCTAGCAAGATAGGACAAGCAACTTCAGATAATTTTTGGCAAAGTAGAAACAAAAAGGACATGCAGACTAATGATTCTAACAATGATATTGGGAAGATACAACCATATCGTTATAGCTAATCAGCCAAGAAGATTATGCAAGGAATAGGCTACAACTTAAAATATGGTTTGGGACTAAATTATGGAAAAGACAAACGGACTCCTATACACCACTTCTCTCTAAAAGATAAGCCAGAAATATACTACCAGCGGACTGGTCATGGTTTGGGATACGTTACACCACCAACACATCATAAAAGTTCAAAATAGGAAGAAGAGACACATTCTTATTCCTCTGACTAATCATTATAGGATTCTAACGAAAGCATGGGTGGAGTATTCAAACATGCTTTCTCTGTAAATATGGTATCAACTGCCTTAGATGATAAAGACGTTGAACTATTGGAACCATTCAAGAATGATCCATGGGCACAACAAATGGATACTCAATAGGAGCTTTGATTTAAGAAACATGAATCACCTACAGAGGCTGAAATAGTCTAAATTGATTAGGAGAAAAATCTTCCCCAAAGCCAATCTTTATTAGCAAGAGTCTTCCTGAAGAAGATCAACATGCTTTACTCCAGCCAAAAAAGAAGATATCCCCTAAAGAGAAGACTATGGTTCTCCCTGGAACTAATCTTTCTTTTCTTCCCCAGTGGAGTAAACTAGTGAGTTATCACGTCCATATCACCACTCATAGTATTGTATCCCGTAAAATTTATTATTTGTACTCAACATGAGTATGCCTTGAGTGATAAATCTACCAAATTCTTCCACAAAGTTATTCTGTCATATCCATAATACCTCTGAGCAAAAATATTCTGTGGGATCCTGTTTGAAAATATATCACGTCCACATTATCTCTGATCTCATTTTCAATCTAACCTATTATTTGTATCTAATAGTAGATACGCAATAAATAAATAGGTCCACAACAAACAATTATTCTTTTAAAATTTTAATTTATTTTTATTAAAAAACTTACAAGAAAAAGCATAAGATATGTTTTACTCAGGTGGAGTAGAAAGATCAAGAAGGAATTATACCAGTCGAGCTAGTTGCTGGTCTTTATTCGATATCGCTCTCCTACGTGCTTCGAGCATTCTAGATTCATCTGTAGCAAAAGGAGCCATAGAAGCATATAATTCTTTCATCTTGTTTCGAGCATGGTCAAGCTCTTTCTTATTTTACTTAAGCTCCAAAAGTTGTTCTTTTGCTAAGTCATAATGTACCACCTCTTTCCGACATCTGTCCACAGTTACCTTCAACTCCTCTCTCGCTTGCTTAAGCTGGGCTTCGAGTTCTTGGATTTTAGTTTTGAGCTATATCGCTCTATAATTATGTTTATCATGGGCAGAACGATGAAGAGACAAAGAAGAAGTCACCTCTTTCATAGAAGCATTTATTCGGACAGTTTTCTCAGTATGGATCTTCATATGCTAATGGAAAGTGGCCTGATGCTCCATGAACTCAACAGTAATTAACTCATATTCAGTCTGAATTAAGGCTAATATGTCCCCACTGTTAAGCTATAAATATTCATTAATAGGATGCTCAAGGCCTATTAAGATTTGCTCAAAAGCAGCAGCCCTATCTTCATCCTTGAAATTTCTGATGAGTTAAATCATGGGCAAGCTAGCATCTTTCATATCCTCACAGGATAAACCTTTCTCAAGCACCAGGTTTATCAACTCATTCAAAGTTGTGTAGAAAGTAGATGTATAAGCTTCTACTAAAGCATTAAAGCGAGTGTTTAAACTTGGAGGCCCGATAATTTCAGCTAATCCTCGACCATGATATACGAAGACATTTGTTGTAACAGTTGTAGCCTCGACACTGGAGACAAAAGAGGAAGAACCCACTGCTCATTCTCTTGGGCTAATAGTAGAAGCCATTTCAGTAACACTACTCATTTTTACCATAAGGGCAGTTAAAGCTACTCGTGGTAGTGACACGATATTCACAGTTGGAACCATGATATCAGTAACAAAAGTTGTTTTAGCCTACGAAACAACTATCTCTTCGGCCCTCTTCGGAGCAACTCCTACCATAATTTTATCATCTAAAAAGAAATTGAACAAACAATATGATTAATAAACAATATATTGTAATTAAGATATATGCACGTCGAGCTAAGGAAAGAATTGACAGCTTGGCCTGTGCTAGCTGGAGCTATCACTGTATGAATTCATGATAATAAAGCATGCAATTCAAAAACTTGTGGTATAGAAAGAATAGAGATACATGTACCAGTATGAGGTGGTACATACTCATTTTCAGGAGTTTGTCCCTCCAAAGAATTCCTCAAGCCTGTCAATGAAGCCACTACCACAGACAAATCGGCATGAAGGAGCAAATCATCGTAGTCACTCATAGTCATGCTCGCTTCTAAAACTACAGTTTCAGTATCAATATGCTCTGTAGCATCTTCAAGCCCAGTTTTAAATATAGCAGATTGAGGCTGATCCTGAATATCCTGTCTAAGCATAACTTTGGAGGCTGTAGCGGCAATATCAGCTTGTGACTCAATCTGCTCACCAACTTTAACCCGAGAAGGTAAAATTATTTCTACGCCTACTTCTTCTCCGTTATCACTGACCCCAAAATTAGAACTTCTCAGAGCAGGTTGATCCTTTAGATCCACAAATGGAGCAACGTGATTATTTGGATCCATCAGCGGATGAGGTATGAATACAATCGGCAGAATAAATTAGAGCCACAGCATGAAGGATTGTAGCTACAAAATCAACTATTACAGCAACAGGGGTAACACTTACTCCTGTAGCAATAATAGGGAGAGGGATGAAAGTGCTAATCCTCTGCACCACTAGAGAAGAAACAGACGGTCCAGGCCGCTCCGACGAACTAATCAGTTCGTCAATCAAATTCTTTCTTGAAGGAGCAGAAATCATAAATTTTGGCTTCCTAGGCTTCGCGACAACATCCCTCTTCTTGGCGGACCGGACCTTAGTAGGGGACGTAATCTTATGGTTTTGAGATTTTTGAACCACTATGGCCGAGGCAGATGCATCTGGTTGTACATGTGGAAGAGCTTCTAATACCTCATCCAGTGGCACATTCTCCTCCTCTTCGATCAAAGAAGGTTTTATTGGTTTCGGAGTGACTCCTTCTATTGGAGTTCGAAGCTAACCCGCATATCAAAATTCCTATAAAATTGGTTAATAGAACAATAAAACTAGGCAAAGGAATGCAATAAATGTAAAGCCAGATTGGGTACAGGTAGAGTAAAAGTAGCTCTTGTACAACCCATGATAAAATATCTCCATCTCCGGGCGCCGTTGATTAAACCTCCCAATTTTGCAAGACACGGAATAGCACTTCCAACGTGCAACTGATCATAGCCAAATTTACTTGCAAAGCGGCTAGGTAAATACGGTTCGAAAGTGCAATCGTTGCCATTCCAATATACCAAATGAGATGGCCGGATAAACATCAGCCATGAAAAGACCCTTGATGGCAACCTCGATATGGTGGTTCTCTCGTCAATAAAACTTGAACATTGGTGCTCAGTTGCTACGACGGGGATAGTGTAGTAAAAGCTCCAACTATTTCATATGTTTAAAGCTCGCTTGGTTTGAAAAGATGTTGTATAGGTCCATTTAGAAAGCCTATATCTAAAAAGGAACATGTGTTCTATTCCGTCAACCTGAGTCAAGCTGGGAGCCATCAAAATCTAGTTGTGTAAAATCAACCAACCCATCAGATATGTAAATGGAAGCTCTGTTCGAGGAAATTCCTCTCGTCGAGGATATACCTCCAAATTATGAGCAAGTTTTTGTATACCAGCGTTCAAACGACACACCATAGTTGATGGAAATGTCAGTCGATGCTTGATAACAAGACGGCCTACAGAGAATAAAATATTACTATAGAGACGATCCACTGAGCCTGAACCTCCAGGGACTACCCATCTTCGGAGCCATAAAGAGAAATATCCAGCCAACAAAGCTTTAGACGAGATCTTTTTACGAATGTGTCTAAGATAGCTATTAGCCGGTGTGCCGGCTGCAAAACATCCTACACGATCCTTAAAGGACTTATCTTTAGCATTATGACTTGCCATGAGTTATTCAACTCTAGTAGAACTCAAAGGTCCAAGCGGTCGAATCTCTGTGCATTCCTTCTCGCTTTTATCGTTGAAGAGGTATTAAAACTACTTCCTGATAAAGATAGTGTCAGAATCAGTATTGTACTAATGGTCGCAAGTCAGGTAAGGGCACATCAGTTCTTAATACACTTCAACTAGATGCAGCTCAGTCTTTCATAAATCTGCCAGTTCCATATTGGTAGGCATGTACTCCTTATAAGGAATCTTCCTTGTTGGCAGTATAGATATATATTTTATCTCGTGTTAGGCGAACCCCAACTCGCCACGTGGAGTGAAAATAATTCCATTACTAGAGTTATATCACTCTAAAAAAGCTAAGAACATATTGGCATTAGGAGCAATGCCATAACAATCACTAACAAGGCATTTTATAAGCCCGAAGATATGAGATTCTCATATATTGATCCAATATCCTTGTTGTTTTTCGATGCCAATAGATACTTTCAGTGGTCAACCATCCTGGAAGTCGAACGCGCTTCTAAGGATAAACGCCTTCAGCCTCAGTGTAAGTGTTGGCGAACAAAGGAGACTGAATAGGTTGAATATACGAAGAATCTTCGCTTGGTACGTTCCCGAGATGAAGTCCTCACATTTGAACTGAATGTCCATTGCCAAAAATAAAGAAATAACCCTGTTTGTAGCTAATTTTTCCCGACTTAGCTCTATTAGTAGGGGAGTCAAATCCCACTCCATATTTCGTGGATCAGTAGCATGGGGGATGGCAGACAACGAAAAACTTCTTGACATCTCTGGGAGATGCATGACTATACCATGAACATTGAATAACACTTCTCCTACTTTTTCTTAGTCGAAGATGATTGATAAATGGCATCACCAAACAAGAAAGTCAGCTTAGAATATATCTCATTCGTAAAGGAAGTGAGAGGTTCGCTGCTTATCAAAGACATTAATATTCGTTTCCTTTGCCCGGCTATCAATAATTGGCGTGTGTTGGACATCTTCTAGATAATTGGTATACAAAAATCCATTAGTGGATCCCATCAGTTCAGCCAAATGATCCATACCAAAGTCAACTGTGAAATCCACAAACAAGGAGTCAACAAATCTCATGAAAAAGAGTACATAAAATAACCCTATTATGAGTCTTTTAAGATTCTAAAGGGGGCGCATTTTTCCTAAATTTTTAGGAACTATGTGCATTTTATGAATACATCAGGAGATAAGCATATTTTATGCGCCAATCTGCCCAAACAGATGAAGAATGCGCCAATCTGTCAAAACAGACGAAAAGTGCATCGACTCGCCAATAATTGAAAAAGTGCGCCGACTCGCCAATAATTAAAAAAGTGCACAAAAATGGTTGTTTCCACTCTGAACGAGGGAAAGTGTGCCAAGATGACTGTTTCTGCTCTGAATGAGGGAAGATGCGTCAAAGTGTCTATTTCTTCTTTGAAGGAGAGAAAAGTGTGCGTGTACACATGTCTATATATTATATGCCTTCGTTCTTCTGCTTTCTTTCATCTTTTTGTCGTTGTTAAAACTTACATTATACATGAAGAGTCAGAAGTCATCATTACAGCTGGACTGCGGCACACAGACCCAAGTTGTTATTTAAAGACCCAACCGTTGAGCCAATTTATTCAAAAGTGCGCCGTTGAGACTTCTTCTTCAAAATTGGGCCATTGTGCCAACTTCTCCAAAAGTGAGCCGTTGTGCTAACTTCTTCAAAAGTGTGCCAACTTATTCAAAAGTGCGTCGTTGTGATAACTTCTTCAAAAGTGCGCCACTGTGCAAATTTCCTTAAGAGTGCACCGCTATGCCAACTTCTAAAAAAATGTGCCATCACGGCCAATTTTATCAAAAGTGTGCCACATTTCTACTTCTTCAAAAGTATGCCATCATGGCTACTTCCTCAAAAGTTCTCCAGTATCTAGACCACTTCTAAAGTACACATACTATCCTAACTGACAGTGAGCAGTTATGCGTGCTTGTCTTATATGACATGCTTCTCATAAAAAGTGTAAAAATAACTGTCTCCTAAGACCTATGCTTTCCTCATATAGGAAGCTACGTGTCAAGCAAGCAACGAGTTGTGCACCCACTCATATAGAACATGGGGTGTTAGTCTACCAAAAGTACACGCACAATGATAAAATTATGCAGACTGTCCAAAGTGCGCACACACTCTCATAACCACTCCTAAACTCTATTAATACAGGATCGGTGCATCCATTAAAGGAGGAGAGAACAGAGGATAGATACTAAGAGGGATACAAGAACATAAGTTAAAAAATAGAAGCTTCTTATGCCGTTGTTGCCAAAGCTTTCTTATTGTTCAAATCTCTAAGTTGTTCACAACATTTCCTACATTTTTTTGTTGTCATGTGGTCCAAGGAGTAAAGTGATCATCCACAGATTAGATCTTTACAGCTATACTTCTCCATAATTAACTGTACTTAGATTCCTTTTTAGGATCTTTTGTACTTTCATTTCTTTTCAATAGTTTATAATACAAAAGTTTCATATAAACTTTTTTTTGCAAACACAGGTGAGTTCAAAGATGCGCCCCCTACGTTCACCAGAAGGGCCAAGCCAGATATGATAATGGGGTAGATAGCCAAGCTCGAGGGACTATTCAACCTGATCAGCATCAAAGGGTCCAAGAGGGTAGCGTGCGCAATGGTGCAGTTAAAGTTGTGGGTGCACGATTGGTGGGAGGCCGCCAAGCAAGGGATCTACGATTAGAAACCGAACTATAAGATTACTTAGGAGATGTTCAAGATGGCCTTCATTGAGCAGAACATTCCGAAGACCGTCCATCAACAGAAAGAAATGAGTTCTCTGCCCCCAGGCGCAGAAACATATCTTTGGACGAGTACAACTCAGCTTTCTCTAAACTTGCAAAATTTACTGGGACCTTGTCACTAGCACAATTTATAGGAAATGATATTTTGGTCATTTCATAATTAACAAATTTTTTTGCATGTTATATATTTATTTATAGTATTATTTATTTATTGTTTAGATGTTGTATTATATTTTGGACTTGTGTTAGTGGACCTAACTAGATAAGACTTGACTCATGGGCCAACATTTATTTAAGTTAGACTTAAGCCCAATAACTAGCCCAATTCTTTAAGTTAGTAATTTAATTAGTCAAACCATTAGGAATAGAACATTCCTTCCTTAATCCTTTTCCTTATGACAAGCGCATAGGGGTAAAATGGATATTGTACTATTGCTTAGAGACCAAGAAGGTGGCCGACTAACTTAAGGGGGAGGAGTTTCTCTCTTCTCTCTTTTTTTATCCAAAATTCTAGATCTAGAATAATTTATTCTAATCTCTTTATTCCCTACATCAATTATATTCCCAATTCTTCTCTATTTTACTATTGGAGGATATTGGAGCAATTAAGAGGCAATGATCTACAAAAAAGTAAAGAGTTCACAAGTTGAGGGCTCTTTGCATCCAATTGGAGACTTATATTGGAAATATGTCTCCCAATAGGTACAATTTAGAAATTTCTTTCTATTTAGACTCTAAATATGTATTTTAATCATTAAAAACCCTTCCATATGTTAGGACTACCTATAGGAAGTAGAATTGACCTCTAGGGACCCCTATTGTGACTATTATTGTTTGTTTTGTGCCCAATTTGGGGAAATCTGATATTGGTGCACCTTGTATTTGTCAATGGGTCTAGTGGACCAAATTGACATGTGTTGGTTGTGTGGGACTAGTTTTGTGTACACAATTGGATACGAGTAGGTCGTATCATGATATTTTATGATACAGGATTTTTTGGGGGTTTTTTCCTTCGATACGGGAGGTTGCACACGTCATATTTTGACCCGGCAACATAGTTGAGCAGCTAACACTTTATATTATTCATAATTGTGATTCTAGACTTGTTCGTATCCTTCATGGTGCATTTGGTGATGTGTTGGGGCCATATCATAACCGTACCATAGATTTAGTGTGATACAGGTGAGAGGCACTACACGTGTTTAAAGTAATGTCTAATACTCTAATTAGTGGTATTTATATCCAATATAGATTGATATGAGATGTATATGTATATATATGAGTATAGATGTGTGTATCTATATTATGTATCATACATATGCTACTGTATGATTAGAGAGCATGTGTTTGTGTGTGTGTGTATATATATTATCTAAGTATCTTAGTGAGTGTGTGTGTGTGCGTGTGTGTGTGTGTGTGTGTGTGTGTGTGTGTGTGTGTGTGTGTGTGAGAGAGAGAGAGAGAGAGGCTATGCATAATCGAGTGTGAGTGCACTGCAGTGGGTTCTTGCCACTGTGTTGTGTTTATAATGCACACTAACACATATTAGTATAGGGATCGGGTTTTGCATTGTTAGGAGCTAAATGTGTTGGCTTTTTAAGATTAGCACAACAGCACCTTGGTGTGCTTGTTGTTGTTATTGATGGTGTTAGTTGGGAGGGAGTTAGCATGCATAGAATTAGGGAGAGGCTTTGTACATAGTGTGTTGTGTTGCTTAGCAACAAGAAGTGATACTCAGATGGCAGCAATGCCAAGTGCATATTGTTGTACCCTGGAATAAAGAATAGTAGCATTAGCACTAATACATGGGTATCAGTTGTACGTTAGGTTATGTATATCAGTTATTTAAATCATATTTTAGTAGCAACAACAACTTTACCCCAATTTTATGGGTACATTGATATGTACATGTGAGGGTAAGTTGTGTGTGCAGTGTTGAAGGGTTACAGTTGTATTTTTAAGTGATGAGGATGCATTTGAGAGGGTCTGCAGGGCCAGGCTCGAGTGTGCATAGGTTTTATTGCCTGTGTACAGGCAGGGGATTGGAGATCAGATTTGAGAGGGTCTGTAGGGTTAGATTTATGGGTGTACAGTGCAAGGGAAGTGGTGGTGAAGTGTAGGAGTTGGCAGCAACACATAGGGACAGGGTCTGTTGTGCAATGTGCAACAGTGAACACAACAACAATATGAAGATCGGGTCTGTGCACAATCGGGATGTGCATCATGTACGTAACAAGAGGAGCACAAGAGGTCTGTTAACTTGTGTTAGTGCTAATTATTAGATTGTTAGTTATTCACTGGTTAGTTGTTAATAGTTAGTTATTAATATAAGTTAGGAAGTAGATGTTATGATTCTTAGTTAGATTGTGTAAACAGTAAGTTATTAGTTGTGGTTGTTAACTGTTAGTTGTTATTAGTATGTTAGCATATGTGTTAAAGTTAGATGTTAAGTTAGATAGACATATTAGTGAGTTATGTATGAGTTAGTATATATATATTGGTATATATATATACATTAGTTAGTATAGATTAGTATGAGTTAATGTTAGTTCTAGTATTACCTCGTGATACGCAAGGTAATGATAAGGTATCGGGTATTTGGTGTCAAGAGAGGGCGTAGATAGTTTGATACCGTGTTGGCTCAAAGCCAAGGTATCCATTTAGTGTTAGTTTAGCTAGGAGATGCTAATATATATTATACTTGTTTATTATATGGTATTTTCTTATATACTATTTTACGTATCTTACGGTACGGAATAGTGTTGATACTCTAATATCCTAATATAGCTAGTATAGCCTAGATAAGTAGAATATAGACCCAATAACCTAGAGATGGACTCATACGACCTAGAAATGGCTAGTTGGACCAAGTTTGACTATTTTGACTTAGACTTGGCCTAATAACTTAGATTTGAACTAGTTTAACTTATTTTTATTCTAAAACCTTGTATTGATGTAATATTCCATATTTAGATCTCTGAGGCACCGTTCTAGATATCTTTGATACTGTTCACCAGATTCCAGGCGAGTACATTCTCTAATAATTTTTTATTTATGATATCCTCTATGTTTCTTATATTTGGTGTAGATATCCTTGATTTCCTGACACTTGGTTTCACGGATTTAATATTCCTAGATCCCGTTATGAGATGTTATTCCTGGTAGTTCCTGGCGTATTTCTTGTGTGAGCCCGTTCTTCTTGTACATGTATGGACATTGATTCATCAGAAGATTAGCTCTCTTTTTATGGAATTCCGTGTTATAGCGTGTCATGGTTGGATCTACTATACCAGTTGGGAAAAGAGAGTATTTAGTGTAGATATGTGATCATACCCCCGCCGTTCTTGGTTTCCTTATATAGTATTGATCATACACCATACGTATGATTAACTAGGCCATGATTCCCGAGCAAGTTCCCAAGTCGATAATATGTTGTCACTAGTACTCACTCACTTAGATATATTTCTTATTGTATATATGATGTTCATATCTCTTGTATGTATTTTTGGTATTTTATTATTCTTGTATATTTTTGTCATGCCATATTCATTTTGTATAAGCTCTCTATTTACTGTTATATAGTCTTTATAATTTATTAGAACTGCTGTTAGAGGTACACTTTCCTTCAATCCTGATTGATATATTTTTTAGATGACACTAAGGAGTGGTATCACACTCATTACGGGCCTCAGGACATATTTGGCTTAGAGCTAGAGACTGTGGCTCAAGAGGAATACATCTGGGTTAAGCAAATGGTACTTTACTTATAGCTCAGTAGATAGGTTTATATTGTACTGGATTTTTCTCCAGCTTTGACAGTTAGTACTCTTTTACTTTTGAGACTCATTGGATATTATCTTCTGTCTTGAGTTGTATTTTGACTCTTCAGTTCTTTATATCATATTTGTTCATTATTTCATCTTTTAGTTTTGTGATTGAGTATTCATATTTCATTGGTGGCATTATATATCTTGATAATCCTTATTGTTAGATAGTATAGTTTACCCAAACAGCGTTCTACCGCCAATGCTGCGGCGTAGGCTGGACGTACCCACGTTCTTGTGCCCTTACATCGGGTACGGGTCATGACAGGCCTTCCAACGTGATAAGTAGTCATGGTGTCATTGCTTCGAGCAAGGCCTGAACGATGATCTCCATAGGGATGTCATGAATCAGAGGTGTCAGACCTATCAAGAGTGCTACAAGACTGTCATGAACAACGAGCTTCTCTTTGGTCGCGGTCCAAAGAAGACTGGATAAGTCGTCCGTAATAATTTTAACAAACATCATCATGATGCAGGAGGATTTAGAGTGCCAAAGCGTCCACACCCATCTGAGTGTAGGTTCCCAATCTGAGAATGCAGTACCATAGGTGCGGCAAGAGTGGACATTGGGTAGCTGAGTAGCAAACTGTAGGATGCTTCAAATGTGGTCGTTCGGACCATAAGTCACACGAATGTCGAGACGGGAGGTCGAACCTGAGAAACCACCCGAATCAAAATAGAGGACCTCCAACAAATGGCGTTAACGTTGTATCGGTGAACCCATAATGCCAAGGTGCTCAGGGATGAGTCTATACATTGACTCGGGTGAGGCATCCGCCAGCGACACAGTTGTAATAGGTACATTACTTTTTAGAGATTTGCCCACTAGAGTGTTATTCTATTCAGGTGCTACGCATAATTTCATATATGCTGATTTAATTATAGAGAATAAATTAGCTTCGACACCATTTAATATGAACTTGTACGTTAGTACCCTATCAGGAGTCGACATGTCCGCTAACTCGATCTATAGGGATGGCTATATTTGTATCGGAGGGAGGAAGCTTTCTTTAGATGTCATTATTCTGGACATTAAGGAATATGATATTATCCTCAGGATAGACCGGTTAGGTGCTATCATGCGACGGTTGGGTGGCGATATTAAGTTATACAATAGTGCAATACGGCATCGAAGATAGCAATAGTGGTATCGGCAGTTACGGCATGGCTCATGTTGTATTCGGGCTTTGAAGGAAAATTAGCCTCTGTTTGAGACAACCGACAGGAAAGTACAGATGCAACTGAAGCTAATATCATAGTAGAATTCCCCGATGTGATCCCGGACTAGATGACTAGAATGCCTCCTCATCGAAATATCAAATTTGCTATTAATACCTTTCTGGATACGCGGCCGATATCGAAGGGACCCTACCGAATGGCCCCAGCAGAGCTGAAGGAACTGAAGGTACATTTACAAGAGTTATTGGACCGAGGATATATTTACCTATGTGTTTCTCCGTGGGGAGCTCTGGTGTTGTTCATAAAAAAGAAGAAAGACGGATCAATGCGGCTATGCATCGACTACCGAGAACTGAATAAGGCTACAGTACAAAACAAGTACCCATTACCGAGGATAGATAACCTGTCAGATTAACTATAGGGAGCGACAATATTCTGTAAAATTGATCTCAGGTTGGGCTATCATCAGTTGAAGAATCCATTCTGCTCAGAAGGACGACCAATTCTCGAAAAAGATGCGCGAGCTGATCTCAACGGAAAAGAAGTCTAACTTGTAGAAGTTGAATATAGGACCCTGCAAGTGAAAGAAAGATTGTGCATTCCTAACGATCCTGAACTCCAGAAGAAAATCATGACTGAGGCACATTATATGAAGTATTTCTTACATCCGGGGAGCACCAAGTTGTACAAGGACTTGCGCATGACCTTCTAGTGGCACGATATAAAATAGGATGTGGCGACCTTTGTGTCACAGTGTATGGACTGCCAATAGGTAAAATCTGAGCATCAGAGGCCCGGCGGGGAGCTGTAGAACCTCGAAATTCCCGAGTGAAAGTGGAAAAACATCGCTATTGATTTTTTTGTGGGCTTTCAAAAGATGCCATAGGGGCATGATGCGATTTGGGTCATTATTGATTGATTGACCAAATCGGCTCACATCTTCCCAATCATAGTTATATTTTACGTCTATCGGCTAGCTCATATTCACATTAATGAGATTGTTTGACTGCATGGAGTACCTGCCTCAATCGTCTCAGACTGTGACGGGCGTTTCTTATCTTATTTCTGGACCAGCCTACTGTATGTATTGGGCACCAAGATGAAGTTCAGTACCGCATATCAACCCCAAACTAACGGCCAAATGGGAAGGACAAATCTAATACTTGAAGATATGTTATGATTATGTGAGATCGATCTGAAGACTAGTTGGAATACACACCTGCTATTAGTGGAGTTTACGTACAATAACAGTTACCAATTGAGCATCCAGATGGCACTATACGAAGAACTCTACGGGAAAAGTGTCAATCTCTAATCTGCTAGGATGAAGTCAGCGAGCGATCGGTAATTGGGCCAGAACTGGTGGAGCAGGCCATCGAAAAGGTTCGCATGATTCGGGAAAAACTTTACACTGCACAAAGCCGACATAAAGAGCTATGCCGATGCTCATCAATGACCCTTAAAGTTTATAGTCGGGAACTACGTCTTCTTGAAGGTGACACCGATGTGGGAAGTGATGTGTTTTGGTATTAAAGATAAGTTGAGTCCTAGATTTGTTGGCCCCTTTGTGTTCCTTGAGCGAGTGGCAGATGTGGTCTATCGGATTGCGCTACCCCCTGCCTTGGCTGAAGTGTTCGACGTCTTCCATATTTCTCAACTTTGGAAGTATATGCATAATCTGAGTTATATGGCTAGTTTCCATCGGTTAGAGAAGTGCACAGACTTATCATACTCAGAGAAACCTGTAAAGATCTTGTATCACAAGAAAAAAGTATTACAGAACCCATTGATGTTTTCGGTTCACGTGTTATGGTGGAACCATTCAGTCGAAGAATCAACGTGGGAGATGGAGTTGGATATGAAGGAGAAGTACCCTTAATTGTTTATTCAGTCAGAGGTAAGACCTTCTTAAGTTTTAGGACAATATTTTCTTAGTGGTATATTATGTAGTGCCTCAAATCTTGATCCAACCAGAATGCGTACTATATAATAGGCTTATGTATGAGTCGTAGCTTAGCGTCTAGTAGTCTTTCGGCATTTATTCGCCATGGAAAAATGCTATGAACCTTTCCAACTCATGGTTAGGCTTCTATTGAAACATGTCCTAGAGTTTTTGTGTTTTGTTGCTTGGTTTTCTTGATTTTCCTTTCGATGAGTTAGTTTTAGATGTTTGCTTTCTCGCTTTGAGCATTTGTTTCTTAGGGATTTTTGAGAGGAAGGATAGGCGAAAGGATTCTAACTCGATATGTGTGCTATTATAGGACATCGTAACTGACACTTAATCGCTACTAGATGATACTTCTTCTCTCAGCATATTCTCAATCGGTGGGTGGTTCGGACCCTTCTTTCCTACTTTTTTACGTCAACAATCCTTAATGTTTCAAGCGTTCAATCGATGATGCCAAACTGCCTGCCTAGGAATCTATAGTAACAATGTATGCCAACCACTAAAAAAGGAACTTTGATAATTGTATTCTACTTAGTACATATATATGCACATGATCTATAATACAAGCTTCACAAATAAAGCGAGCAGTTGTGGTTCGAAACCACGGAACTTCTTGATGGAGTACGGTATCTAAAATATTGGTTGTAGTTTGGTGCCTCGGAGAGTTTGGACCCATGGGTCACCAAAATCAGAATACGACTTTGAGAAAATATGAACTGCTACATAAGTACATAGCTATTTTACTTAGTTTTGTTTTATTTCATGCATTGTTTGATAGTTTATATGTTCACGCATTCTCATGGTCTAGGATATCTTGTGGACAAGGTTTGGCATTTTTTCGAAATGGTATCCGGGGCACTGGAACCAAATCAAACTAGGGGAAATATTTGATTGTGCTCAGCATGATGCATTGCGGGACCTCCAACGAGGCTTGCAACCCAGGCTGATACGGCGTGCTGCATTGTCGTAGGTTAAGTCCCCATGGTATCAATCTTATCAATGACTGCATATAGATAGAACACATGCTAACTTATTGTCTTATGCAGGTGGTAAGTATTATTGTATTTTAGTTTAGGGTAGGAGCGCATCGGTTGAGTAAAAAATCAATGGGCTATATGGCTTCTATGTTATTCTTTTCTCAAAACGTGCAACTGATATGAACTAAATTCACTCTAGTTCTTAATAACAAGATCATTTTAAATGCATAGTTTTCCTTAATAAGCAGTATTGATTTAGGCGAGTAGGTTTATCCCGCTCACCGGTGCATTCCTAAGTGTATTGATCCCCCAACCCCTCAGGTGTCGATCCATGCGGGAGTGTGCAACACTAGTGGAAGGCGATGAGGTGTTTGAAACTCTTCTATTTTGAAGTATAGATAAAGCCAGTTCATTTTGGAAGCGTGTATTTTTAACCTATACAAGGGTGCAATGTATGAGTGTAAACCCCCTCACCCAAAATAGGTATTTTGTGTGTATTTTATATTATTATATTTATTATAAATATTGAATTTCTTTAGAGTATTCTCTTAGTTAATTAGAAAATAAATTTCTTGATATATTTACTTATATAAATATTTATATAGAATTATTTTAGGTTATTTTAGATTTTAGAAATTTTTCTAGAATTTTTGGTAATTAAAACTTAGGAAACATAAATTTTTAGGACTTGCATGATTTACTATACGACCATACTTAAATGTTGTTACTAACAAACATTTATTTTAGAGTTAAAATATTTAAATATATTTTTCTGTAATTTATTTAGAATTTTAAGTAATTATTAGATTTTTGGAATTATTGAAGATTTATTTGGATATATAAAGTCTTAATATTAGATAGATGCTAATTTAGTGTTAATAGATATTATTTGTATTATATTTAATTCTATTTAAGATTATAAATTATTGAGATGAACTCAAATACTATTTTAAATTAATTCAAATCATGAGCCTACTAGGAAAGCAACTTCATGCATATCATATCCTTATTTAAACTGATCATAATCATATCCAAATTAGCCAATCCTAGTCTTATTCAATTAACACAATCTTCACCATTATAAATACCTATTAGACTTATGGAATAAACTCATATTTCATATTTTTCATCCCCAAACTCCTCTCTTTTTCGTCCAAAAATAGTCAAAATTCATCATAAATTCAGCCTCATTTTCTAGTAGTTATGACGACTTAAAAAGACGATATCTCCTAGCTCCGGACTCCAAACGTGCTCCAATTTTTTTTTGTTAGAATCATATCAAGGTTAATTTTCTCAATATATAAATTACTTTAATAATTTCAAATCCCATTTTTCCAGAAAATTCTAAAAGTGCCAGCTGTCCAAAATCAGATATATTTTGGTATTTTTGAGATTTCCGGAGATCCCGAACTCGGAATTACGAACCGTTTAAGTTTCGAAAAGCTGACATGATGAACTTCTAGAAAAATATTTTTTCAGAATTTAAAATATAATTTTTTTTCTACTGTAAAATTTGTGCAACGTAGACGTAAATAGAAAACCACAAAAAACTATCATCTGTGCGCCCTTGTGGACATAACTCTTTACCGACTTATGATTTTATGAAACCGTCAATTATGGTGTTCATGTAGTATTGAAATCTATAAGATTCCATACACAAATCCAGGATTTGAGTTGTTTGACTTTTTGGTCAACTGATTGCCTCGATTTGCGTGCCATGGATCACAAATTCATAAAGTTGACTTTCTTTGGACCAAAATTAGGGTTTAACAATAAAATTAGATTATAATAAAATTAAAATACTATTTTAGGTTATTTATTCAGAGTTGAAAATTAATTAAAATGGAGGAACCTATTCACCCACTTTTATAACCTAACTTGTTTAATTTATGTGACGGGTAGATCGGACGACGCCTTGAATTGTGACTTTATCCTTTTTTAGAGCAGGCAAGTATACATTTCCATTGTACTGTCATTCATATTCCATATGTTGTATGCATCTTTATTTTCTATCTTTAGTTCATATATTTTAACTGTTATATAAAATGCGCGCGACGGTGTCATCGCGGTATATTTTTATTTATGCATTTGCATTAACCTTGTTTATGAGACTACCCCATTATCATGTTGCATCATTAGATTCATTGGCCATGACACAGTTGTTACACGAGTGTGAGTCTCATATAGATCACGGACTGCGTGACAGGTCTGGCCTCCTATACGTATGGGCCGTGCGTTAGGGATGACTGCTGATAGAAACTTTGTATGCTAGACGACTTAGCAGTTATTAGAAGTCCATGGATATAACCTATTATAGTACGGTGGTCCAATCCTTGTCCTTGTTTGATTTCAGGATTGGACTAGGATACTAAAGATAGGCCAAATTGTGTCATGGATGTGACATGCTTAGAGCATAGGGTAGGGAGAACAACAAGTACCGCATTTGAGCTCCTTTATACTTTTTTTATTGTGTGCCCAGATTCTCCGCCGGAGATACGGGTGGTGATGACCACTATATATTATATATTATCAGGCGGACCTCTGGCGTTCAAAAGATGACATGCCTTTTAGGTCCCTGGATCTCCGAGAGAACCATGCCAATCCCAATTTTTAGCCAGATAGCTCACTTGTGGGGAAAGTTGTTCTTAATTGCATTCACTTAGATGTTTAGGCGACCCATTAGATATTTATTTCAGTACTTTATTGGCATACTTTTATGTATCTTGTTATGTCCCTCTGAGGACCTGGCCCCTTCCAGGTGTACCTGTTCTTGAGTATTCGCAAGAGCGCAGATTCGGATGGTTACATATGTTTCGAGGATGTCTTTTCTTCAAGCCCATGATTTGATAGCTGGTATTCTTATATTGTGTTTGTGGTGTTGCACTTTTACATTCGAGTTGGTAGTGGATTTGTTTCCATCCAACTATCATCCTTAGATACTTTGTATTGAGATTTAGTTTCATAGATATTGGTTATTTATTTATATTGATTTTCGTGGATGAGATTTAGATTATATCCTGTGACTTGTGATAGATTTATACCACTTATGGATTTGATATTCATATTACAGCGTACGTATGGGTTTGGTTTTCATATATTGGAGTTGCCATACCCATGCGGCTGGCATGCTTACGTGACCTAGTCCTACATATTTTGAGACTGGGGCGTGACAATGAGACAATAAAGATATCTGATGGAACGCACATGTCTTTTGAGTTTTCTTTTGTAATGCAATTAATGTAGCTAGAGGCGTATCAAATATAAATTACTCTAAATTATCAATGAAAAGTGTGTTTCTTCCTATACTCTCTATGAATATGTTTTCTAACTTGTGTTCAAAAGATTCATCATTGCACGTTCTTGCCTTGTGCAAGGGCAACTTAGGCTCGTAAGATATCACGCCTAGGGGACGACTATCGATTTTATTGAAGCAGGGCGTGACACACGGTGGCTCAGAATCCCAACAGATCTCCTTAGAAATTGATATAGATTTTATCCATAAATATTTGACATCCTGGCAATCTTATGTGACACCAAGTCCATACGACAAGAAGTCTATGCTGCAGGAATATTTATACGATAGAAAACTCTTTCGCCCATGCTTCTCTTTCAAACTTATTTCAAGTTTTAAAAACTTTGAAGGGGATCTTGTAGAATCATAGAAAAATTTAAATCCATGCACTCGCACTACAGGTCACATATATATATATATATATATATATATATATATATATATATATATATATATATATATATATATATATATATATATATATATATATATATATATATATGTGTGTGTGAGTGTGTGTGTGTGTGTGTGTAAAGCTCAAGGCATCTATGCAGCATGAAGCTCATGCGACAATATACTAAGGCGCATATAAGCTTGCCGCATACATGCAACGATCTAGATAGCATGCGACAAAGAGCCTAGGTGCATACAATCTTGTCACATAAAGTTACTTTTGTCAGTCACAATATTTATAATACTATAATATTTATTGCTTTGAATGCCTCATATTAGGTGTAGACGACGGACGTCAGCGCTTATATAAACGTCATAATTACTCATGTCAGACACAATTGTGCAATGCCACATATTTCTGATACGACAGGGACTCATGCAGCCCCACCCTCGTGCGGCGTAGACTTCATGCGGTACATCCCTCATGCGTCATAGCCTTCATATGGTAGAGCCTTCATGCGGCAAAGTCTTCATGCAAAAGTGATCCCATAAGCCTCCATGCGACAGAATCCTACTGTTATAACCAACAAAAGATCATCAACAACCAGTGCATGCTACGTATCAAGTTGACCAAGTCTCTCATGCAAAGGCTACAAATGACCTAGATTACATGGGCACGTTCCAAGATCTCAGTAATAACTAATGCTACATGGTAGTTGGATCATAACATGCACAAACAGTTATAACCATATTATGTTAAAATTAGTGTGGACTAAGGATTATCGGGGGGTAGTTTTAGCACAACTTGCCTGTATCATTCTATCTATTCATGTACATGCACCTTTTCTTGCTTAGTGATGTCCATCAGGGAGGACATCATCATGTCCATTCCTCCGTCGTAGAACCAGCCAATGAAGAGATTTTTGAGGTCTTCGAACGATGAGACAATTATCGAGGAGTCTATAAAACCACTCGAAGGCTTCCCTATCCAATGTCCGAAGAAAGATTTTGGTGATGAGAGCGTCGTTGCAAGGCAAATGCCCTATCATCATATCAAAATAATTTATCTATTAACGAGGGATGACTTCCGGTCAAATAGAATCATGGAGAAGGGCTTGTACTTGGGCAGGTATGCTATATTTTTCCATACGAGGGGATATTGTTGTCGTACCCAGAGCTCACGCACTGTGTCCCTGTTGTTCATTGAGTCCAAGCGAGCTCGAAGTTCCAGTACTTCCCTTATTGCCTTCCGAACCTTATTTATTGCCGAAGGAGCAGACGACCCTGGCAGGGTGTGATGGCCATCAACGGGGGGGGGGGGAGCGGTTGCATTAGAGTCTCCGTTGATCCCATGATCCTGGCTTGCTTGTGTCGAGGTTCTTGGTAGTTGTGAGACCAGGCTTGCCTTGAGCTCTAGTATTGTCTGGATCAAAGACTGCATCGAGGTAGTCATGGTCTGCTTCATTGCCTCGAAGGTCTTAAGGTGCTATTGATCGCTGGTACCTTTATCGTCCTCCCCAGCCATGTAAACTTTCCTTACATGGGGAGGGACAGACGGGATGGTGGATCTCTGGCTTTTCGCCTCGAATCCTTGTATCTATTTTGTAACCACCATATTTTCCAACTAAGGATATTTTGGTCATTTCATAATTCTTTAATTTAGTGCATGCTAATTATTTAAATACTTTATTTATTATTATTAGTAGACAAGATTAATTATTAGACTTGTGTTAGTGGACCCTATTAGACTTGTTATGAACAATTAACCCAACCATTTAATGAGACCCTATTAGGCCCAACTTTAGTCACCCTTTGATTAATTTGTGATTTAACTAAACCCTTCATTAGGAATAGAAGATTTTTCCTAATTGATTTCTCTTTATGAAAACCCAATAGGGTATTTGTGCCTTTTTATATTTTTTGGAGAGGGGGGTATGTGGTCGGCCCATTATAGGGAAGGAATTTCTTTCTTCTTTCTCTCATTTCATTCCAAGTAGACTCCCAATTGTGTTCTTTTCAAATTGACTCATCCCTCTACCAAAATTTTTTCAAATCACCCTCAATCCCTTTTTATTTTCATCACCTAAGGAGCCTAGGATCTTGGATTGAAAGGAGCACTTGGAGAAGGAGGTGTTTGCTAGGAGCTTGTGTCTTAATTGTGTCTATTGAGTATTTTATTGCAAATCTATCTCCCAATAAGTATAATTCTGAATTTTTCTTTCAATTAGACTCTAATTCTTGTATTTAACCATTAGGAACCCTTTCATGACTTAGGACTACCCATAGGAAGAAGAACTAGCTTCATATGACCTATATTGTAACTTCTACATTGAGATTTATGCCCAATTTAGGAGAATTCCAAGATTTGGGCATCAATTATTGGCCATTAGGCTAATTTGGTCTAATTAGATTTGGTTCGAGTATGTGGGGCTATATATGTATCCATAATTAGATACGAGTATGTCGTATCATGATATTTTGTGATACGGTATAATTTTGGGAGTTTTTCTTTGGTACTTGTGATACACATATCATATTTTGCCACAAGCACTAGAATATATATCTATTGCTCTAATTGGGCTTTAATAATCATAATTGAAATGTTCATAGACTTTGTGTAGAGTTTGGTATGGTTTGGTAGGAATATCATGGGTGTATCATAAGAGTATTATAGAGGTAGTGTGATACTATTATGATGTACCATTAGTGTTTGAGATATTGCCATGATGTATATTATTTATCCTCTTATATTCTAATTACTAGATTGATATATATTTACTTGAATTATATGACTTTAGTGTATATTTCATATATAAGCATATATGTGTATATGTTATTTGAGTATTGGAAAGTAGGGCATTTGTAGATGTGTGCACTGATTTGAGCAGTGCTCAGGTTCTGGTAATTGGGGATGATTGTGACCGTGCACAGATTTTAGTATGTATGGCTTTGTGTTAGTTAGACTAGTATACTAGATTAGAGTGTCTTTAGTGTATATATGTGTATATCTTTATGTATATACCATAGTGTCAGTTGTGGGTGAATGTGTTTAGTTAGAATTATGGCAGTGAGTAATGTATTGGTGTGAGTGTGATGTAGGGTGGAGAGAATTGGATTTGGGAGGAGTGTTCATGAGTGAATGGGACTTGTGCATGAGTGTAGGTGTGTAGGTAGAAGTGTGTCGAGGAGAACTAGTATGCTAGTGCATGTGCTAGTGTTCAGGTGTATAGAGGGAGTGAAGTCTAAACTGGGTTGACTGTGATGTGAGGAGATAGGGGTTCACTTGATGTTGCTATGTGCACTTGACTGCAAGAAGAGAAGCAATACAGGATTGAGACTGCACAAATTTGGGGAATAAATCTGTACAGTCTGCAGTCGTAGTAGAGGGAAGCTTGGTGGCAGCCAATTGCAACTGGGTTGTTGGCAGCATACTAGATGTAAAGTCCCTGCATCCCAAGAGAGGTGAGGTAGCAACTGTTGGACTGCAATATAGAAGTAACAATAGTAGGAAGATCCAACAGCAGTAGCAATGAGGATTAATTGGGTAAGGGAATGGTGGCATGATCTTGAGTGGGGGAAATGAAGGGAGCACTGATACTTAGTATCAGTGCAAATGTTGCAATAAACTATTTTATGGCAAATAAGATTGAGTGTCAGGTTCTTGGAGACTTGAGGTATCAGTAGGTTGATATCTCGACTGATACCAAAGTATCAGTCATAAATTAATATCTGTAAAGAATGGGCCAGTGCAATAGAGGTTAAGGACTTGGTGCATTGGTGCAGGCCAGTAGAAACTAAGGGCAGGGACAATTGTGGGTGATGATGATGTATCAGGATAAACTTGGTTAATAACTTAGTGTCAGTCCAATTGGACCTGGGAGTGTTAACTGATACTAGAGGTTGTGGTGTTAGGGTGTACTAATATATTGGCATTAGGTATTGCATTGTTTGGAGCTATCTGTGCATTACCAGGTCAGGGGTAATAAGGGTTAAGGTATTGAGATTGGGGTATTTATTCCTAGTCAAAGTATAGGTAAAGTTGAGGTAGTGAGATATTAGTATTAGCTAAAATATTAAGTCATAGCAAAGTTATTAGTAAGGAAGGTACTAAGTTATTGAGGGTATTAAGGTATATTGATACTATGACGTAATATGGTATAGAGTATTGTATATTTAATACTATATTAACTAGTATAAATTATATATTGATATTGGTAGATATAGTATCCTAGTACCTAGTATTATCTAGTATAGCTAATATCCTCAAGATATCAACCTAGAAACTTAGATATAGGCTAATACAACTTAGAAATGACTAGTTTGACTTAAAGTTGATCTAGTTTGACTATTTTGACCTAGTTTGGCCTAGAAAGGCTTGAGACCTAGAAATTACCTACTTTTACTTCTTTATTATTTTAAAACACTATTTTAACTTAAAATTCCATATTTAGATCTTTGAGGAACTGATACAGATATCGTTTGATACTTTCACACCAAATTCCAGGCGAGTACATTCTCTGACAGTTTTTGATTTATGGTAGCTTCTATATTGCATGTATCTTGTGTAGTTATACATTATTCCTGACAAGATGTTACATGGATTGGTGTATTTAGGATACCGTCATAAGATTTTTTTTGGACCCTGTACATGCCATATAAGTTTTTTACATATATAGATACTGATTCCTAAGAAGGTTGGCCCCATGTTCTATGAATCATGTATCATAACGTGTCATGGTTGGATCCACTATACCAGTCGAGGGTTTGGGAGTTTTAGTTAGATATATGATCATACCCGTTCATGTACAAGTACCCTGTTAGTGTTAATCATATATTTTACGTATGATTAACTAGGCCATGATCCTTGTTCATGTTCCCAAGTCGATCACATGTCGAAGTTAGTATTCACACACTTAGCCAGATTACTATTTCTTGATTCATGTATGAGACTATATTACCCTGCTTATTTACATTCTCGTATTTTTATTATCAGTTCCTATTTTTGTTTCCTTCTCTTACTTATTTATCTTGTATTTCTTTACCCTTTACTATTTTATAGTCTTTATTATTGATTTTGAACTGATGTTAGAGGTGTGCTTCGCTTCAATCCTGACTGAATAATATTTTTCAGTGATTATTGTGCTCTCCATTCCAGGATTTCAGAGTGATGCTATAGGCATGACTGCTTTTACACTATGGACCTTGAGGTGACAACTGTAGAGATCTAGGCTAGTGTCTTTTTATTTTATATCATGTCTAGTTTTATTCCTTTAGAATATTATTTGGTTTATCCTTCTAATTCATTCTTCCTTTAGATTATTGTGATTAATTACATCGATAAACTAGTTATATTAATATGTTTGATAGCTAGATATTGATGACCTAGACAACATTCTATCGCCGATGCTGCATCGTAGTCTGGAAGCACCCACGTACTAGTGCCGCTATATCGGGTGTGGGTCGTGACATATTTGTCATTAAAAAAGCTGGCAGTGCTACATCTTCTTCGAACTTGGTAGAAATACTACCCCCAATGTTGGCGGGTACTTCGCTCTCATGAGGGTGACTATCCCCAGGAATCTTAGCTTCTATTCCTTGAGAATCATTGTCTCCTTGAAATGATGGGTTGTTATAGAGTTATGGAGGATTGCTACCCCCGGCTTGCAGAGTCATCTTGGGTCTTGAGGCAACACTACCCCCAGCTGATAATAATTTTGTCTGCGAACGGGTGCCCAAGAATACTTCTTCAGTAGGTACTACTGCTTGCCTCCGCCTTCTTGACATGCTGGCCGAGAGTGGAGGATTGGAGGTGTTGGACTTCTGGCCTATCTTTGTAGAGGAAGATCTCCAAGTGGAGCAACATGAGGTGAAGGGAAACTCCTCATATTCTGGCATCTGCACCTATTTTTCAGGATGCTGCCGGATAGGTGCCCTTGGTTCTAGTCGCTAAAATATCGACTGCCTGTTTTCAGGTACAGCTACTTTAGCACAGAAGCAGTTGATGACGATGTTTGCACAGTGATGCCCGAGTGGGGATGTCTCATATATCATAGATTTTTCTCTCGCTATGCGTTTGTGATTGATCACATAGCATAAATCGGGCGAGGGATGATTCACCTTTACACCCTTCTTATGAGCACGGGTAAACCGAGCACATGGGTGTGTAAGTAATACTTTTGCTTCCTAACTTGGGGTTCGTACAAGAACATTACCTAAGTCATCAGTGGAAGACTTTTGAGACTGACCAAGTCCCCATGCTACTGCGGGCTGGGCGTATGGGTCAGTCTTGTATAACTTTTCGTCAGGGGCCCGCATGACAGTTAGGGCGCATGCTGATGGTCCATCAACAGAGCAGTTGTTTGAGCTTGGTGAGCTTGTACTGGTGCATAGTACAAACATTCCAGATCCTTTTCTTTGTCCAAGTGGCTCATGGAGTCGATGTCGCAGGAGATTTTATCGAAGAAAGAACCTTTCTTGTTGTCGGTAGCGCATGCAGCTATCTTCCAGCGCTTGGAGTTCAGTGTCGCATGCTTCTTCTTTTGTGCCCCCTGTTGTGGGTGCATGGACTGTACGTCAGCCCCCAAACATCTGGCATCCTAATATTTTCCTCTGCCAGAGCTTAGGTGTTGAGCACTCTTCTCCTTAGACGTGGCTACCGCAAAGATAACCTGCATGGACACATGACGTGCATCTTTAGTAATAAGTAGAGATACGGAAGGCATATGCTTCATAGTTGGGTAAGGCACACTGGCTTTGGCACCCATATCATGTGGGTCTTTTTAGGATTTGCTAGCCATGGTTAAGGACATGCGCTGTCCTCTGAAAGCATTTCCTCAAAGTCTTGCTGATCGAAGCGTACGACCAGCATCTTCTGGGTAGACCCCAGCTTTGTCGCGTTGGACTACGTCACTATCTTTTGGTTGGTGGAAAAGGATGTCCCCAGCAGAGTTGCCATCTTGTTTGCATTGATTAAAGTTGAACAAACTTTGTTGTATAACAAACGAAAGAAGTACAAACAAATCCTAAACGGAAAATCTAATTACAATATTTTTTATTCAGGGGAGTGCGACGATGGAGACCGAGTAGTGAAGCTGACTCCTTTACTCTATTGACGGTCTGACAAAGAAATGAGAATACTTTCTTCATATTTCTCTCATGTGGGTACGTGCCTTATGAGTATGCAACCCTACTATTTATAGCCAACATGCTGACGGAATATGCGCGCGCATATTCTATGCGCACATGGATTCTGGGGCTGCACATATCTATTCTTAATAGAAAGGTTGTAGTCGTGAATGCATGTCACAGCTGAGCTGTCATGTGGCATCTTGTTAGGATTTATTGTTGCTAAAGATCTAGTTTTTTCTTATTTTGTATGCTTGAATTAGTCAGCTTGACACCTATGGCTGTAGAAAATCTCTTCAGTTGTAACAGAAAGATTTTATCTCAGGGAGTACTGCTATGTTGGGCGCTTGGAGTTTGAGACGTCCGAAACGCATGAAGTCTGAAACGCCTTGGGCCAGAGATGCATGAAGCCTGGTTGTGTGTACACGTGGCACTAAACGTCTGTCAAGAGTCATTATTATGCCGATGTGAGTTTCTGTCATTTAGCGTGCCAACTTTTCTCATATTTTTAAAGAGTCCAAGCAATTAATAATTTTGGTAGGACTGTATGTCAGACAATTAATGCCATGTTAGTGCTTCATGCCGCTAATGCCTCATTCACTGTCTGGGATATATGAGTGCTTTATTTTTTGGGCCGTATAGTAGTTTGTTTTCTGGGCTGCATAGTGGCCCTACGGCCTGATTTCTTCTGAGTCAGTTTTGAGATACAGGTTGTTGGATGCATGGATCCATATTTTTTATGCTTCTATAATACGGTCTAAAGCAAGATCCCAAAATATAGCATAAAAAGTTTGATAAAATCATAAGATCAAACGTCTACAGGGTCAGCGAGACGAACAAGTATGTGTACACAAAGTTTATTGACGTGAGAGGAGTTTCCTTTTGTCTATACGTAGACGACACGCTAATCCTGGGTAGGAATGTAGAATTTGTCACGAAGAAAAAGAAGTTTCTCTCATCCAAGTTCAGTATGAAGGACTTGGGGAAGTTGATGTTATCTTGGGGATAAAGATCATCTGGACGGACACTAAAGTGGCACTGTCACAATCTTATTACATTAAGAAGATGCTCACATGCTATAGATATTAGGATCTTAGATGGAGTACTCAAGCGTCACTAAGAGTTTGATGTATGCAACAACTGCCACAAGGCCTGACATAGCTTTCTTCGTGGGGATGCTGAGTCGGTTCACGAGCAATCCAGGTATGGTGCACTAGAAAGTTGTGAAGAGAGTGATGAGATATCTCAAGGGGACTCAGAAGTATGCACTACACTACAATGACTATTCGACAGTAGTAGAAGGCTTCTGTGATGCAAGCTACTATTCAGAAGGAGAGAGTGAAAAGTCCACATGAGGGTTCGTCTTCTCCCTGGGTAGAGCTACTATATTATGAAAGTTGAAGAAGCAGATAATGCTCTCTCATTCCTCTATAAAATCTGAGTTATATGTACTGGAAGCTGCAGTGGATGAAGTAGAATGGCTTCAAAAGCTTATATATGATATTTCAATGGTTGGTGCACATATTCCGACAGTACCGATATACTGCGACAACCATGTGACTGCAACAGTGGTATCAAATAATCTCTTCAATGGTATAAAGAGGACTGTGTGATGAGGCACGTACAAGACAGTGATGATCTGATCAAGACAGGAGTCATTGTCGTGATTGATGTTCATAGCCAGAAGAATCTGGCGGATCCGTTCTCCAAAGGCCTCAAGCGTCAGCTAGTCGAGGACACAACTAGTAAAATGGGCTTGAAGGCATTCTGATATTGTGTCTTTCTAATTCTACCATAAAATTTTATGTTATTTGTTTAAAGAGAAATCTACTAGGCATCTAATTTTTGGTTCAAAGAAGGATCATTGACTGAAAAAATATCAAGAACAGTGGGTAGTCTTTTGAGATATTGAGGGGTACTACTATTTTTCTTTATGTAGAACAAGTCCTGTGGTAGGATGACTTGGATGCTATAATGAGTTATCGGATATTTTGAATGTCCGACGTACTTTACAGGAAGTACGAGTAGCGCATCACTATAAAGGAGCGTAAGGACTCCATGCTACAGTTGGGTGACACCACGACTAGGTACCTCGATAAGGTAAAGCCTCAGCTTCTCAAGCCATGTTACAGAGGCATAGTACCGCACATAGGCATATAGCCTAATTTTATATAATGAAGAGTGGTAGGCAACACTACAAAGAGGCCGGTGTTTGTGGTATTAAACGAAAGAATGAAAGTGTATTTCAATTACGGGGTTTATACGAAACCCGTGCCCTTTGGTTTACAAACAAACTTGTACAATTTAATCCTATACGAGGATATGGGAGTACAATTTATTTAATCTGGATATAAATTGCTATAGGTGTCTAATCTGCGGTCGATTACTTTAGCCCTTGGACCACACGATGTTGAAGAAGTGTCGTGGAAGACAGGTAGCAGCTTCGAAGGTTGCAAAGGAGGGTGGATGCACGATGCCAAAGTCGTCGATCCCTACTCTTTTCCTGAGCTCCGGACTTTCTCTCTCTCTCTCTCTCTCTTGACCTCCGGTTCGATCTTTCTGGGAAGTTCAACCTTGTTTGATCCTTCTTTCAAAGTTTCGACCTTGTTCGATCTTCAAGTTTGAAGTTTTTCGACCTTGTTCCCCATTGATAGGGGTCTCTATTTATAGAGTTTTGGTGACAGTGACCACTCCGTTGGTGTAAAAACCGAGGAGTGGAAAGTACAGCATCCTTTTACACAACGGTTAAAATAACCAATGCCTGCGTATAGATGACCTTTTAAGTGAGCATGTGACGCGTATCCAACTAAGGGGACAAAATGCGTATATCTGCTGCGAAGATCACGGCGTAGAAGCCACGTAGGTAGGTATCCCTTGTGTAGAAGAGGTTGGCGTAGAAGCCAAATGACTGTCACCCTGGCGTAGAAGCCAAAATAGGCATAGAAGCCGAGTAGGCGTAGAAGCCGGATGGGCATAGAAGCCGAGTAGGCGTAGAAGCCGAATGGTCGTAGAGACTGAGCGGGCGTTTGAAGCCGAATGGTCGTAGAGACTGAGCGGGCGTTTGAAGCCGAATGGTCGTAGAGACTGAGTGGGCGTTTGAAGCCGAATGGGCGTAGAAGCTGAATGAGCACAGATCTTGAATGGGCGTAGAAGCCGCTGCGTACCGTGCCAGAGTGCTGATGTGGACGTCTTAGCCGAAATTATGACTTTTGAAGATATAATCAAATCTCTTGCAGAGATTTACCACAATCTTGTGCATTAAATGCGAAGGCGTGTTTTGAAGGTCTGCAGCCCTTCTGTGCATCCATCGCAGAGACGTGCCTTGAGAGAAACTGTCACCGCTCTGTGCAATTAGACGTAGAGACGTGCCTCGAGCCCCGTACGAAATGCAGCTTTTGACGTGGCAGGCGGTTTGTCTACTGCGGAGCGTAAAACAGCTCATGTTTGCCTGTGTAAAATAAGGCAGCGTATCCCTTTGTATGCGAAAGAGCAGTTTATGCTGAGGGGACGTCAGTAAACGACGGTTCGGTGATATTTTAACCAAATTCTCTGCATTAAATGCAGAGATCCGCATCATACTGTGGTGCACATCCCGAGGGGTCTGTCCTCGTTTCCAACCGTCGTCTGGGTAGCCGTGCAGCACTTTTTGTCAGGAGTCAGAGGTCAGGTTCACTGCGTGACTTGACAGGTTCATTTCGGGGAAGACGAAGCGTTCCTCGTACGCTTTAACGTTGCTTTGCGATCGGCTGAGTTTTACGCCATGGAGGCGATGAAGAATCCTGTTTATGCTGGAGCGGCCTGGACATACTGCACTTACGCGGATGATCCTTTGAGCTTGTACTTCACGTTGTGTTTAGCGGAGAAAGCTCTGCTTGTACGCTTGATGGCTCTGAAGGCCTCTGTTTACGCGGCTCTGCATCAGTATGCTGCGTAGCTCCTCCAAGCGTATTTTTCATGCTTCTACAAGACCCCCTTCAAAGCTTTTAAATTCCTCGGAATTTGAAATACTTTGAATGAAGCATGAACGACCCCTCGTAACTCGAAACGTTTCTGAATAGAGCGTTGAAACGGTCGATGCGGACTTTATGGTGGATTTATTGGGGACCGTTGTGATCTCTTTCGCCTATAAAAAGGCTGGGGGAGTTAACCTGTTCTCCCCATATTCCCATCACCATGCAGAGATGATCGCCGGGGTTCGTCGGGTCGACCTGAGGAAGAAGGAGATCATGTTCTTCCAGCATGTAGGGAGCCGAAAAGGACGGCGTCTTCGAGCAAGTGTCCACTGCAACGATGGATCATGGAAGGATATCTTAGCCTCCCTTGCTCGAGATAATCAGCAACTTTGTATGGTGGTTCTTCCAGGAGAAAGAAAGGATCATATTTCACCATACGGCTGGCAAGCTGTATATTTTTTCCTGAGACCCCCGCAGACGAGATTAGATAAACTGTAATTTGTCGTCCTCGATCGAGTTGGGTAAAAGAAGCCTCAACTGGATCGGCCATGGCGTATGGAGGATCTTCTTGTTCATGACTGTGGTGGTCGATGAACTGCCATGGAAGAAGAGGAAGACCTGCACCGATGCGAGAACCCGGTAGAACGGATTCTGGGGGCGATCTTCCGACGACGATTATGAGGAAGCCCTTTGTAGACGGGATTTTCCTCATATGTAACCATGAAGAATGAAGAAAAATCCCTTGTAGATAGGATTTTCCTCATATGTAATCATGACTTTGATCTTTAATAAAAATCGTCTTTCTTCTCTGCATATGATCGTTTTGCCATACGTCGCTGTGAAGTCTGAATAAGTGTAGCTTCGACACGTTTGATTCTTTATGCCAACTCTGATAAGAAGAGTATTAGGCCCGGTCCTTTACGCGTAGCGAACAGTCCATAGAACGCTGTTAAGCATTTTTTGAACATTTAGAACTGTCTTGTTGCTAGGACTGAGGGACCGCGTAGAGCTCTGAACGGCTGCTTCTGATGAGCAAAAATTTTGTTCAGACTTTGTCTTCAAGAACGACCTCTCAAAAATCCCTTGGAACAGGTTCGAGGTTTTGTCTGTCAAACTGAGTTTGCCATCTTGATAGACGAGATGTTCAGACTGGAGTCTGCATAAACCTCCAATATTGGACCCGAGAAGAGTAATTTCTCAATGTTTGAACTCTGTATGTTTCGGGTACTTTGGGGTCAAGAACGAGTATCTTCTGTGTGAACTCTTTGCAATTGACCGCTTCGGGGACTGTTCGGATATGCGAAAAGTCGTGGAGCGTGAAATCATCAGCCTATAGCCTCTGGGCGTAAAACACCATCGAGCGTGAAATCGTAGACTTGTGGTTCCTGAGCGTAAAGTCGTAGGTTTGTTGCCTCTCGAGCATAAAAGCTACCGAGCACAAAGGCATCCGGGCGTAAAACCATAGACTTATTGTTGTCGAACGTAAAGCCGTAGATTCGTAGCTGTCGAGCGTAGAAAGCTCCTTTAGCGTAGGACTGGAGATCTGTAGCCTGTGAGCGTAGAACACCATCGAGCATAAAATCGTAGACTTGTGGTTCCTGAGCGTGAAGTCATAGGTTCGTAGCCTCTCGAGCATAAAAGCTACCGAGCACAAAGGTATTCGAGCGTAAAACCATAGACTTATAGCTGTCGAAAGTAAAGCCGTAGATTCGTAGCTGTCGAGCGTAGAAAGCTCATTTAGCGTAAAACTGTAGATCTGTAGCTCCTGAAAAGAAAAATTTTCCGAGCGTGAAGTTTGCATATCTATTGCTTCTGAGCGTAAACTGAGCGCCACCGAGCGTGAGATCATCGATTTGGTATCTGCTGAGCGTAAAGTCGTAGGTTTGTTGCCTCTCGAGCATAAAAGCTACCGAGCACAAAGGCATCCGGGGGAAAAACTATAGACTTATAGCTTGCGAGCGTAAAACCGTAGATCTGTTGTTGTCGAGCGTAGAAAGCTCCTTTAGCGTAGAAACCGTCGAACTGCTTTGCGCGAAGAATTTTTCGAATTCGCTGACTGTCCGTCTTTTGAGAGTAGTGGGCTGACGTAGCATCCAATCATAACCACCTATTAATTATGAGATTTGGTTAGGGTCTCGAGGAGTCCGTCCGAGGATTCGAGGAGTCGACTCGAACTCTATATATATCCCAAGCCTTTGAGAGAAAAACTTTTTATCCGTCTTCTGCAAAAGAGAGCTTTCGACTGTTCGAGTTTTTGTTCGTTCTTTCTCCGAGCACTTCGAGTCTTCAGAAATGGCGCCGAAACAAAACCCTCTACTAAAGGAAAGAGCATAGGTTCTTCTTCTCATTCTTCTGTCCCAGCGAGGGAGTCTTTGGTCGGGCAAGGTGAACTTTACTCTGAGCGGAGTATCCCGCCGACGAGCAGCGCACCCGGTCTTAGAGGTAGAGCCTTTTGGGATGACAAAAACGACAAAAAAAATCCTTCGCACACGTTGAACGTGACCGCGTTAGGTCGTCTTCTGTGCTGATAGCCTCTTTGAGGAAGATGATGCACGGAGGCATTTTCATCTTTTACGCCCACATTTGTAATGTGCCAACGTCAAAACTCCATATTTTCGTAGTTCCGAGCGTAAAAGCTCTGGCTAACGAAAATTGGCGTATATCGTAAAATTTGAGTTTTACGCTTGTGAAGGGGACTTCCGGCGTAAAATGACCAAATTTGTGCAATCTTGGCGTAGAGCACAGACTGTCGTTTCTTTGGTCTGTATGTTTGTGCAAGATTTGTAATAACATATTTTCCTTGCACTTTTGCAGTTGATTTGGGTGAGTCTCCACTGGCCGAGGTGATGGGTTCCGCTGCCGGGATGCTGCACTCGAACTATCTGGAGGATCTGTCCCACGTAGCATTTCCTATCTCTGGACCACAATATCCTGAGGGAAGGGAGTTTTTAATATCGGTTCAGGGCGAGCGGACGCTGCTGAACATGATCAACGGGGAGCACCTGACATACGTAGACTGGGAGCAGTACATAAAGCCGGCTTTCCTCTTTGGGGACATGATTGATAAACAGTCCCAGACGAAGCCCAAGAGGGAACCCTGGGTTTTTCCTACCAGGAATTTGGTTTTGTATCTGCCAACGATGCCGAGGGATTATCCCATCTCGGCTTTCTTCCATGCGACGCATCCCAGGAGGATGTCGTGGACGTTGACTCTCGATCTTCACGGCAAGCCGGGGAAGATCTTTCATCTGAAAGGGGCTGACCAGGGGTCGTTTGTCAGCCGCCCTTCCGGCATTGTGACGTTATTCAGGGGACTGTGCCCGGGCAGTGTACCGAGTGAAGACAGCTCAGTGATCCAGCCGGTCCAATTGCCGACCTTCTACAACGACTTCATGGGACGAGGTGGGGTATATCCCAAGAAGAATCCTCGGTACAACGGGTGGATCACCCCAACAAACCTCCGATGGACTTGCCTAGTTGACTTGGCTTTGAAGCACTTTCGGAGAGAACTGGAGGGAATTGGACTATATGCCGCTGTGAGTGCGACTAGTGTTGGGTTGCCTCCCAACCCTAACTTGTTCTTGGCACTGATGGAGCGATACATTTCGCTCACCGGGACTTTCGCCACTCCACTGGGGGAGTTGGGATTGGCCCTCCATGAGATGGCAATGGTCTCAAGACTGCTGATGGGGGATATCCCAAACGAAGAGTATGTTCCCACCAACCGGGAGTTGGAGGACTTGGACCCTCGGGTTGCGAAAGTGTATCAGGAGCTGATGTGTCAATACTTAGCGTGCACCACTTTTTATAACGAGCCTTCTGATTTGGCTCACACCACCAAGTGGATGTCCTACCTCTTCTTCCACCGAGCCAGGGCCGCCAAGTCGGAGAAAGTCTCGGGGGGCAAGAATGAGCCCGTGAACTGTTTGGGCGTGCTTAGTGCCCAGGTCGTTGAGGATCTTATGGAGGAGGCTAAAGCTCCAGATCAGATTCTTGTTGAGGGGGTAGGAAAGTACCCTGAAGGCACTAAGGCCTATAGTTACTTGAGGTGCTGCCGCGGGCCTCTGTCTAAGAAAGCCCAGCTGGCCAGTTTTCTCTCGATATGGTTGCGTCGAGTAGTAGTACCCGGTACTGCATCCGCGGATCACATTCACCGAAACATCCTGTGGCCGGCAGTGCGTCTGGTGTTCGGGGCAAGACTGGGCTTGCTTCCTGCCATGGTGTGCCGTATACAGGCTGGCTTGAGAGCCATGACTGATGGGTTGCTCGTCGATGAAGCTCGGCGTGAGAGTTTTTCCCGGGTGGAATTACCATACCTGTACTTGATTGGATGGTTAATTCCCCACAATCCTTGGGTGATGTCTCCCGGCTCTGGTAGCAGCTCAGGGGGTAACTTCTTGACGAACTACAAGGACTCTCCCTGGAATGTGAACACAACTTTGGATTGTCGGCTGGTGTTGAACCTCAGTCACGGCTGGAAGCTCCTCTGTACTCCCCCTCCTGTACATCGCAATCAATCAGGGGTGAGACTTGAGGATTTAGGTGGAGAGAAGACAGATCTTTCTTCGGAAGCTTTCAATTGGTTGGTCTGTATTAGACCCTCCCATCTGCTGTACAGGAGCGAAGATCATTGCTTCTTTGAGCCCTACTTGCCTAGTCGGTTCGCCAGGCAGTTTGGGTACGATCAGTTGCACGTGGGCAATGCCGTCACCAGCTTTAGGTCCAGGGGTGGACTCATTGATGGAGCCAGAGGGTGGCGATATTTTATCATGGGTTGTACGGGAGCAATCTTCATTATGCCAGTCGTTACAACCTCCACGGAGCTCCGCATTCTCCATTCTTACGCCCAGTTCTATGTGGCGATTAACACCTTCCATCACGATTTTGACATGCGTAGAAGCTTCAGGGTGCCTTCTCCCAAGCCTGGGGGAAGAGTTAAAGTCCCCTCGGTTTCTTATGACGAGGGTGAGGAGTCTGGCACTCCGGATGAGCCTCTGGTGTCGGTGTCGAGGTGTGAAGTGCCTCCGCCTGCGGGGGCTTTGGTAGTCTCTTCCGGGAAGCGACGGGCTTCTGCCCCGAAGGAAGCTTCTCTTCGTAAGAGGAGGAAGGAGACGGTTGCTCGTCCTCTCCGCATTCTTGGTATTGAGGCTCCCGGGAGTGAGCCTGCATCTCCCTATATCAGGGATGATTCTTTGGCTGGAGGTTCCTCGCATTTTAGAGAGGGACCTTCTACAGTTCTGGCCGACGGCGTCGGAGAATCTTCGCTAGAGGTTGCTGTCGTTGCTACTGCTCCAGGTAGTGGAGCGAGATTGCCTGCGTGGCCGCGGCAGATGGGAGAATCTTTTCCTAGACCAGCAACGGATAAAACTCCCGCTGTGTCAGCGAGCACGCCTAACGAGATTACAGTTGACGAACCTCGACTGCGTCTCGGTGAAGGCTTGGCAGAACTCCGGGCGATGTCGGTTGGCCCACCTCCTTCTCCAGGTATGATAGTTCGTATTGCGTCATTAAAGCGTGGTTTAGCTACATCAGTTGTAGATGCGCCATATATACCGTTGGCTCCGGGTAAATGTCGTCTTTATGTCTCCCTTTAGAAAGATTACCATCATATTGATATCAACTTTCTGGTCCTTTTCTCAGGAGATGGCGTCCACGGGGAGTACAGCGTTGAAGCACCTTCTGGCTCTGCTCTGGCTTCTGGCGATGATACGGAGGCTTTCGACTTCGAGGAGAAAATACCTTCGGGGGCCAGCTCGCTTGGAGTGGTTTTGTCATCTCGAGAGGAGGACGAACCCATCATCGTGACTTCGCCTCTCGCGAGTATGCTGATGACTTCGACCTTCGTCGTTGCACCTCTTTTTGTCGCACCACCCGTCGAGGCGGCGGTTGTGGCCACTTCATCTGCAATCATTCCCGGAGGGGGACTTGCTGATATCGCGGCCACTCCTGATGTTCAATCGGATCTAGTTGCGCTGACCGAGCAACATTCCAGTCTCTTTTACATCGGTTTGAAAATGATGATATCAATGGTGTTGGTAAAGAGTCTAGATTTTGAGCGCTTGAAGAAGACTTCTCAGTTTTCGATCGGGACTGTCAGGGAGTTCGGCGATCCTAGGGTAGCTGACACCCTCGAGGCGGTAGTTAATGGTTTAGAGCAACCTATTAACGAATATTTGCTGCTGACTCAGGGCAGCTTTGATGCTGAGGTCCAGGCCAGATACGACATCATGACAGCGCGGCTTTCTACACAGCTGGAAAGCCTGGACAACTCCATCAAAACACATAAGCTGGAGATGGATAAAAGGAAAGCTATCGTGGAAGAGGCTCTCGCTCTTGAGACGAAGCTCCGATCCGAGCACGAAGGGAACGCAGCGAGGGCACGCAAGCTGAAGAAAAAACTCGCTCTGGCAGAGGAGTGGGCTTCTCAGTCGTTGGCAGGTCTAGATGTAGCAACTGGTCGACTGAGCGCAGTGCGACTGGATTTGGAGCGTGCAGAAGCTGCCCGTACGGGCTCTCTTCGGGCAATGGCTGAGCTGACCCTTACGAACAATCCCGAGGCACGGCTGGAGCGGGCTCGCGCCGATGCCTTGGTTTCCAGGAATGAGAAGATAGCTGCACTGGAGCGGCTGATTCGCGATCTGACTGCTCCCCCATCATGATGTATCCTTTCTCTTTTTGCTTCCCCAGATGTAATTCTGCTCTTTATCGGGAATAAATAAAAGCGACTCTTTTCTGACTTTTGTGGACCCATCATTTCAGAATGTAAATGACAGTTTTTTTTCTTTTTTTAGGCGAGAGTGATATCAGAGGTAGTATGGACATGATAGACTCTCGATAAACTTTTTAGTAGGATATATCTATTCAGAGGTCATACAGACATGATAGGATATGATCCAGCTAGTTTCGTTTTGGGAGTTGTTTTGTCAGAGTTGAGATCCTCGCTATATTCCACTCGAGCAGGGGAGATTAAGCATAGTACCTTTTCAGGAATTTGCCGTTGATAGGAGCCATTAACAGGTCTCCATTAGGCTGGGCTATCCTGTAGGCGCCGTTTGAGAACGTTGTCTCGATCACATAAGGGCCTTCCCACTTGGGCTGGAATTTGCCTTTACTTCTGTGAGTAAGAATCATCGGCCTTCTTACGGCTAGAACTAGCTCGCCGACTTTGAACACTCTTTCCTTTACTTTATGATTGAAAGCTTTCGAAATGCGTGCTTGGTAGAGTGCGATGCACTGTTGAGCTTGGAGGTATTTCTCGTCTAATCCTTCTAGCTCTTGAAGCCTTAATAGGTCATTCTTTTCTCGAGTCAGCTCATTAGTCACGGCTATCCTGAGTGACGGGATCTGGATTTCAATGGGAAGAACTGCTTCGCTCCCGTAGACCAGCGAGAATGGGGTGCAACATGTCGGTGTTCGTACCGTTGTGCGGTATGCCCAGAGACATTCGCCCAGCTTCTCATTCTAATCTCTCTTGTTTGAAGAGACGAATTTCTTTAAGAGTTTGATAATGGTTTTGTTGAAAGCTTCCGCCAAACCATTAGCAGCTGGATAATATACCGTAGAGGCAATATTGTGTATCCGATTTTTATCGCAAAATCGATGAAACGCTTGGCTGATAAACTGAGGCCCATTGTCGTGAATTATCCTCCCAGGTACCCCAAAGCGATAAATAACGTGATACTTAATGAAGCTGATCATATTAGATGCCTTCACCTCAGCAAGAGGGATCGCCTCTACCCATTTGGAGAAGTAATCCGTGATGGCCAGTATGAACCGGTGACCCCTGGAAGAAGACGGGTGAATAGGACCGATGATATCCATACCCCATACTTCGAAAGGCCAGGATGCGACCGTAGGATATAGATGTTCAGACGGTTGATGTATGAAGTCTGCATGAACCTGACAGGCTCTGCATTGTCTTGCATACCGTATTGCATCTACGATCATAGTAGGCCAATAATAGCCCATTCTCCTGATGCGATCCTGTAGCTTAGGACCGGGCTGATGTGCTCCGCATACGCCGTCGTGAGCTTCACGGATAATCTGTTGTGCTTCGTCGTTAGAGAGACATCTCAATAGCAGTCCGTCGTAGGTCCGGCGATATAGGCATTGTGAAGATGCGTCGTAGTAGAAGCGTAATGATCGTCTTTTGACGGATACTGCTTCTTTGGGGTCCTCCGGCAGGATTCCGTATGCGACGAAATCTATGAAGGGACTTCTCCAGTCTCTTCTAGGGGGATCTGTGTTCACGGCGTAGCTGCGTTCTATGTGAAAGTTGTTCTTCACACAGAATAAATCTCTGTTAAGAAGGATTACCGAATCCTGCCTTCTTATAGGAGTGGCTAAATCTGCTGCTAGACTGGCTAGGGCATCAGCTTCTAGATTCTGAGATCGAGGTACATGCTCTAGGAAGAACCCTTCGAAAGTCATGGCTATCTCGACCGTCGCTCGGTGATAGGGGATGAGGTATGGATTCCGGACTTCATATATTCCCCTGACTTGATTGACGATAAGCAGAGAATCACCGAAAGCTTCCAGGGACTCGACCCCCAGCTCTTTAGCGATTTGGAGCCCGATTAGTAGAGCGTTGTACTCTGCCACATTGTTCGAGCATGGCTCGCTAAGAGAATATGCTCGGTAGATGACGAATTTATCAAGAGTGACCAGGACGACTCCTCCTGAAATGACGTTTCCCCTAGAACCAGTTCTGGAGGCACCATCGAAGAATAGTTGCCATGCGTCAGTTTCTATTATGGAATTACATTCTGTAACTTCATCGGGAATATCTTCGTATAATTTGGAGGCCTCCGGGATCGGATGAGCAGCTAGAAAGTCAGCCAGCGCTTGGCCCTTGATGGACTTCTGCGGTACGTATACCATGTCATATGGTGTTAATAGCATCGCCCAAGTACGAGTCGGGAATTAAGAGCACTGGGCTTGCTCATCAGTACTCGAAGAGGGTTGATCCTGGAGATGATATGAATAGTCTGGCCAGCGACATAGTGTCGCGTCTTCTGGATAGCGAACATCAGAGCCAAGCATTCTTTCTCCACTGGGTTGTGCCGGTGTTCGGCTCCGACCATCATCCTGCTGAGGTAGTGGATAGCCTGTTCATGACCCATGTCGTTCTTCTGTGCGAGAAGAGCTCCTAGCGAATGATCCATCGCTCGAACGTACAGCAAGAATGGTCTTCCCATGACGGAAGGCACCAAAACTGGCGGACTGGTGAGGTAGCGCTTAATATCTCCGAACGCTTGCTGACAGGCTTCGTCTCATACGAAGGATACACCTTTCTTTATGAGATGAGAAAAGGGCTGACATCTCCCTGAGAGGTTGGATATGAATCGCCGGATATAAGCCAGACGGCCTTGAAATCCTCGGAGTTCCCTCAGATTGCGGTCGTATTTCTATGATTGCCTGGACTTTGTCAGGGTCCACCTGGATGCCTTTGGCGGTGATAACAAATCCCAGGAACTTGCCACTAGATACACCCAAAAAGGACTTCGTAGGGTTCATCTTGAGTTGATGTTGGCGCATTAACTCGAATACCGTCCTCAAGTCTTGAATGTGATCGTCTTTGAGGCGACTCTTGACGGCTATGTCATCCACGTAATATTCTACTGTTTTGCGTAAATGCTCATGGAATATGTTACTCATAGCCCGTTGGTATGTAGCCCCGGCGTTCTTCAATCCGAAGGGCATGACCGTATAGCAATATACCCCCAATAGTATCCGAAAGGCAGTGTGCTTCTCGTCTTCAGGATGCATCTTGATCTGATTGTATCCTGAGAATCCGTCCATGAAAGACATGCGTTCAAAGCCGCAGGTGTTGTCGATCATGATGTCCGTGATGGAAAGAGGAAACTCATCTTTAGGGCAGGCCGCGTTCAGATCTCGGTAATCGATGCAGATACGTACCTTCCCAATCTTCTTCATGACTGGGACAACGTTGGTGACCCAGTCGGGATATTGTTCTTCCCGGATGAAATCGCAGGCTATCAACTTCTTGACTTCAGTTTCGATGGCTTCCATCATATCTGGGCGGAATCGGCGTTGGTGCTGCTTCACTGGCTTCGAATTGGTCAATATATTGAGTTTATGACCTTCGGGTCTAGGCCTGGCATGTCCTCATAATCCCATGTAAAGACGTCGATATATTCCTTTATCAGTTGTATGATTTCTTCCCTTTCAGCTGGGGGAAGATTGTTGCTGATAAATATCAGTTTTGGCGAAAGTTTGCCCCCAACATCAATTTGGATAACTTCGTCCTTGGTGGGAGGTTCTCTTTGCTCGAAGCAAAATTCCCACTGCGTATCTATTTATTGAGCCCAAGAATCATTCTCAAACGGCTCAGAATCCTGTTCATCTGCTTCTGAGGGATTTGTCACTACCATATTTACTGATAGTGTTTGTTCGAGAGCATCAGGTGAGTCGGGGGGCGACGAGCCATTCTGGAAAGAGGAAAAGATGTCCTCGTCTGACTTGGAAGTCGTAAGGGAGGTGGCATACCCTAACCCGAAACGAGTTTGTCGATAGCGGGGGTCGTCGCGCGACGGCGTTCATCTGCCTCTTCCGTAGTTGAGGCCTGGCTTTCGCTTCAAGTCGTAGCCCATATTTTGTATGATCTTCAGCGCATGCGGGCTGTATCGGTGAACTTGCATTTTCCTAGTATCGTCATCAAAAGGATCTTCCTGGTCAGTCGGTTGATTGCACATGCAGTCGAAGAATATTGGACGCTGACTGCTGCAGGTAGGCGGGACAATGAAGATAGAATCCTCATATGGTCCATACGTTGTGATGATGTTGGATGATGACGCTACTTCCCAGACATATGGACGGTAGGAGTTTATAGCTTCCAAGAATTTTTGTGCTATGGGTTCTACCTTGTCACGGGGAGTGGATTCCTGATTTGGAATTTGAGCGTCAATATACTGGAAAAGAGGATGTTTATTATCATCTGGAACTCTGTTTCTGGTTGCATTTACATCAGTTGGCTGCCTGTCGCGCCGAAGGTTGATGACCAAGGGTGGGGGCTTTCGCTTCAAAGTGATCACCAGAGGATCACTCCCTTCTCCTGACCTGGTCTTGTTCAGGTGGATAGCCATAGGCTCTATGGCTTTTGGACGAGTGGTTCGTCCTTTCACTCTGATTGACAGCGGTAGTGTGGCAGAGGGTTCTTCTGGCTCCCGGTGGAATTCCTTCTCTGTCTCGCCTGACACTTCTTCCGTGTGGTCTTGGGAGTACAACACGGCATCAGAATAGTAGGATTCTATTCCTTTGAACGGGTTTAGGTCAGCCACCTCCGTTTGTACCGTTTCTTATGCGTCTACATATTTAAGGCATTGATGTAGGGTTGAAGGAACGATGTTGTGGTCGTGGATCCACGGTCTTCCCAGCAAAATATTGTAGGACATCTCTGAATCGATGACGTAACATGTGGCTACCGATCTAAGGTTGCCGATAAGGATCCTCAGGCGAATTTTCCCCAACGGCTTACTTCTTCCGGCGTTGAAATCCACGATTGTAGTGGTGGTGTAAGCCAATTCGCTGGTAGGAATTCTCAGCGGTCTGAGCAGACTGTGAGGGATGATGCTGAACGACGATCCCGGATCTATGTGAATCCGGTCGACCTCCATGGAACCGACGTATCCAGTGTAATAGAGGGCCCTGTCATGTCTGTTATGTTTTAACAGCATGTCATTTTGAGTGAAGGTGATATTCGGGACCACCTCCATTATACTGTGGCATTGAGGACACGCCACTGGTTCATCGTCGTGGGACTTAAGCTGGGTCAAGTATGCCTCCGCCTGCAACAGCGCTTCACTCAGGGCTAGACGAGTGTCTTGGGAGAGCCTGGTACGACGGGACTTTGCTCTGAAGGTTTGGCCGCTGGAGCATCTGTCGGTGCACCTTCCTGACTTGCTCCGTAGTCGTTGAGGTAGGCCTTTCCTGAACGGGTTGCAGCAAATACCTCGTCTTCGTCTGATGCCGAAGAAGTCGTGACCATATGGCATGGCCTGCATTTGGGGCTCTTTTTGGATGTAGGCTTATTAGCCTTAGTTTCTTCCTTGAACTCTGACACCAAATCTGGATGAACCCAAATAATCTTGCCTTGCCGGGTAGTCAGGGGTACCAGGTCGTGATTTTGATCCCTAGCTGGAGGGAGATTGACGATGTTCATCGTTGTTCGGGAGATGGGTGCAACGCCATCCGGGATCTCTTGGGGAGGCAGATTGCCAAACTGCAGAGAGATCATGTTGGCCGTGACCGTCTTCTCGGTGTTGTGCAGAGTGATGGCCTTAGTATCGATTAACCCCTAGATCTTCCTTTTCAGTATGTAACACGCCTTTGTTGGGTGGTGTATGTATCTGTGGAAGACGCAGTATTTTGGGTCGTTAGTATTGCCGACTTCCTGGGGCTGCCTCAGCTCTGGAAGGGTGATCTTGCCACTTTTGACGAGACACTCGAATATACTTGGGATATCGTCGTCGTCGAAAGAGTAGACTTCGATGAGCCTGGAAGTCCCGAGTCTCGTTTGCGTGGTTGCCGCAATCTTTGGTCTGGCCGTATTGATTGCCAGGGCTTCTTTTCCTTTGGGACCACGAGAATGGTCGCTACTAGAAGATGACCTCTTGCCTCTGTCAGAGGCGGAGATCATGATACCATTATCGCGCGCCTTGCGACTGTTGTCTTCGGCGGCTACTGCCGAGATAATGAACGAGGGCCAATCATGGAACTGATACGGTCCTGTAAACACCGAGACCACGGAAAGGAGGTTCTTCCTGCAAATGTCTACCAATGCAGAGTCTGGAACTCCTGGAGGCATCTGTAAGGTGGCCTGACGAAAACGTTCGATGAAGATGCAAACGTCCTCCTTTTCCTTCTGCTTGACTTCGATGAGAGAGGACATAGACATGTCCATTCCTTCCTCGTAGAATCGCGTGAAGAATAAAGCTCTGAAGTCCTCGAAGGAAGTAATGCAGTTGTCCGCCAAGCTACGGTACCACTGATAGGCTACTCCTAAGAGACAGCCTTTGAACACCCGAGTGAGGAGGGCGTCGTTCCTTTGTAGCAACACCGTCATCATACTGAAATATTTTATGTACTGACTTGGTGATATTTTTCCCTCGAACAGGGCAATAGTCTGAGGTTTGTACCTCGGCAGAAAAGGGACCTCCTCCCAGATAGCTGGGTAGGGCTGGTTGATTCCCAGTTTCTTAAGCTGATCTTTGTGCTTCAAGGCGTCGAACTGGGCTTTCAACTCCCGTACTGCCTGCATCGGATTTTCAGTCGGAAGCGGGGCGATGGAGTGGTGCGGAGTCAGTTGTATCGTAGCTCCAGCGGGAGGTAAGGCATTCTCTGAGTGAGGAAGCGGAGGAACTGCTGACTCTTGATCTAGCGCAGGCTCTTGGCTCGGGTTGGATGGTGGTAAGTCTACCCCACACGTATCTGAGTTGGCAGGACCGATGCTTGAGCCATGGCAGTTGCGTGCTGAGTTAGCATCATCTGGTGCATGTTCTCCATCATGGATTGCATTTGTTTCAGAGATGTCTCCAGTATAGTGATGCGTTGTTCCGCGTTCGCTGACGGCGAAGCTTCCTCGCATTCATCTTCAACGGCGTAAACTCCCCTCTCCCGGGGTGTCATTGAAGGATTAGTATAGGTCGCTGTAGAAGTCGACTCTACACTTTCTGCCTCTGATTCGGGGGCTTGGCGACCCCCAGCGTCGGAATCAGAAGAGGACGAAGCTGGTTGTCGTGACCTTGCGCGAGTGTTTTGGAACACCCCGGCTTCAGCATTCCTGAGGAGCTCACTGAACCTCCTTCGGCTCGGGGGCCTGGAGGGATGACGTCTTGAGCTCGACCCTCCTCTACGTATGTGTGAAGCCATGTTCACAGATGCATGCATGGGTTCCTCTTCCTGGAAAGACAGAGAGTAGCTCAACCGGTCGAAAACCGATCGTTTTGCTTTGGAACAGCAGCAATTAATCACAACCTTATGACTATTACAATAGTGCTCGCTAGGAGGCGTAATAGACATGTTGGAAGGTTCCCTCTCTTTACGCTTCTGGATTAGATATTCGTGCAGGTCGGGAGGAGTTACCGAAGAAGAAGACGAAGGCTTATTTCTTCTGTTCCCATCAGCGGGCATGCGGAGGTTGGGCACCCCGGTTTTTCCTGTGCCACCTGTGTACAACAGATTGGCCATCTGGGTGGCGGATAATCCCCTGGGAGGGTGTCTTTCCGCAACCTGAGCTTGTTTTACGCTGAGGGACCTTGCCTGGCGTAACTCGGAGATTCGCTCAGACTGGCATAAAGCTGGAGAGGCCCTCAGTCGGCCATCGGCTTCTCGCATAATCCGGAGGGTAGGCAGACTGTTCCCTTGCTGGCGTAAAGGCCGAGAAGTTGAGTACTCTGCCGCTTGCTTTCCCTTGCGGAGATCACAGCGCTCATCTGGTTCACCGTAGAGGCCAGATGTTGTCTTGCACGTGGAGCGTGATCTGTACCTCCGATTTAGCGTTGAGGCACCATCAGAAGTTTTGTCTGTACCGCACGGAGCGGGAGACTGATTTCTACGCGTGGAGCGTAGTGGATGCTTCTGGGTTAGCGCTGAGACTTTGCCCGAAGTTTCGTCTGTACCGCGCGTAGCGGGAGATTGATTTCTACGCGTAAAGCGCAGTGGATTCTTCTGGGTTAGCGTTGAGGCTTTGCCCGAAGTTTCGTCTGTACCGCAGCGGAAGACTAAATTTTACGTGCGGGGCACGGAGGGAGCGATGCTACAACCTCATTGGTCGGAGAGATCGGAGAGTCCACAGGAATGGCGGAGGATGTCTTGGGCATCTACACTTTGTGCAGCTTCCTGTTGTCTTGGACGGAGAGAGGGTGAGAGCTACCCCCGGTTCGAAGCATATCTTCGTAGGCAGACTGGTCAAAATAAATGACCAGTATCTTCTTCACGGTTCCTACAGATACCGCATCGTGTTGAGCAATTACTTCCTCATCAGAAGAGAAAGACGTCCCCAGCAGAGTCGCCATCTTGTTTGTGGTATTAAACGAAAGAATGAAAGTGTATTTCAATGACGGGGTTTATACGAAACTCGTGCCCTTTGGTTTACAAACAAACTTGTACAATTTAATCCTATGCGAGGATGTGGGAGTACAATTTATTTAATCTGGGTATAAATTGCTATAGGTGTCTGATCTGCGGTCGATCCCTTTAGCCCTTGGACCACACGATGTTGAAGAAGTGCCGTGGAAGACAGGTAGCAGCTTCGAAGGTTGCAAAGGAGGGTGGATGCACGATGCCAAAGTCGTCGATCCCTACTCTTTGCCTGAGCTTCGGACTCTCTCTCTCTCTCTCTCTCTCTCTCTCTTGACCTCCGGTTCGATCTTTCTGGGAAGTTCGACCTTGATCGATCCTTCTTTCAAAGTTTCGACCTTGTTCGATCTTCAAGTTTAAAGTTTTTCGACCTTGTTCCCCATTGATAGGGGTCTCTATTTATAGAGTTTTGGTGACAGTGACCACTCCGTTGGTGTAAAAACCGAGGAGTAGAAAGTACAGCACCCTTTTACACAACGGTTAAAATAATCAATGCCTGCATATAGATGACCTTTTGAGTGAGCATGTGACGCGTGTACAACTAAAGGGACAAAACGCGTATATCTGCTATGAAGATCACGGCGTAGAAGCCACGTAGGTAGGTATCCCTTATATAGAAGAGGTTGGCGTAGAAGCCAAATGACTGTCACCCTGGCGTAGAAGCCAAAATAGGCATAGAAGCCGAGTAGGCGTAGAAGCCGGATGGGCATAGAAGTCGAGTAGGCGTAGAAGTCGAATGGTCGTAGAGACTGAGCGAGCGTTTGAAGCCGAATGGTCGTAGAGACTGAGCGGGCGTTTGAAGCCGAATGGTCGTAGAGACTGAGTGGGCGTTTGAAACCGAATGGGCGTAGAAGTCGAATGAGCACAGATCTTGAATGGACGTAGAAGCCGCTGCGTACCGTGCCAGAGTGCTGATGTGGACGTCTTAGCCAGAATTATGGCTTTTGAAGATATAATCAAATCTCTTGCAGAGATTTACCACCATCTTGTGCATTAAATACGGAGGCGTATTTTGAAGGTCTGCAGCCCTTCTGTGCATCCGTCGCAGAGACGTGCCTTGAGAGAAACTGTCACCGCTCTGTGCAATTAGACGTAGAGACGTGCCTCGAGTCCCGTACGAAGTGCAGCTTTTGACGTGGCAGGCGGTTTGTCTACTGCGGAGTGTAAAATAGCTCATGTTTGCCTGTGTAAAACAAGGCAGCGTATCCCTTTGTACGCGAAAGAGCAGTTTATGCTGAGGGGACGTCAGTAAACGACGGTTCGGTGATATTTTAACCAAATCCTCTGCATTAAATGTAGAGATCCGCATCATACTGTGGTGCGCGTCCTGAGGGGTCTGTCCTCGTTTCCAGCCGTCGTCTGGGTAGCCGTGCAGCACTTTTTGTCAGGAGTCAGAGGTCAGGTTTACTGCGTGACTTGACAGGTTCATTTCGGGGAAGACAAAGCGTTCCTCGTACGCTTTAACACTGCTTTGAGATCGGCTGAGTTTTACGCCATGGAGGCGATGAAGAACCCAGTTTACGCTGGAGCGGCCTGGACGTACTGCACTTACGCTGATGGTCCTTTGAGCTTGTACTTTACGTTGTGTTTAGCGGAGAAAGCTCTGCTTGTATGCTTGATGGCTCTGAAGGCCTCTGTTTATGCTGCTCTGCATCAGTATGCTGCGTAGCTCCTCCCAGCGTATTTTTCATGCTTCTACAGCTGGTAACCTCATGTTATAGTGGTGTGACACCACCAAGAGGTAAAAGATGTAAAGCCTTGACTATGCGAGCCATGTCACAGCTGTGTAACACCACAAAGAAGCACAAGGCTTTATGTTGGATAGTACAACACTACAAAGAGGCTTGGGACCAACCGTCAAAAATCCTGCCAGTTGGGGTCTGACATGTGGCCCGCGGTCCATGACCGCGGGCCATGTAGTAGCGTCCAGACTCATATTTTCAAGTAATTGTCCTTGGTTGTATTAATTATCACTGTATTAGCTAATTTAACTGGAAACATCCACCTTTTAACAGAAGATAGATCATTAACTCCATTATGCAGAATTGCCTCGTACTTTCAAGGTTTATTAAGGAATTTTGTTTAAATTACTTTGTCACCTAATTATTTCACTTTCCTCGGACCACATTGTTGGTGTTTTTACCTTTGGACTAGGTAAAGATAGTCCCACATTGGCTAAAAACCAAGTGGGTATCTCAATATAATACTTTGTATGAGTTGAGGTGTGCACATGGGGTGTGGTGGGGCACATGGGTGCCATGCAGGGGTATTTTTCTAGAAGAAAAAAGGATTAACTCCTCATGAAAGCATTTATGCTTTTTGTCAAGCTCTTGGAATTATTTTCATAGGAGCTAAGCTCCAAAGGGGCTTAGCAACTCAAACTCGGACTCGGGCTCTGGCTCAATGGCACAAAGTGGCACTTTATTGGCGTACTTTGCACTTAGCATGTCATCATCGTCGTACTTGTGTGCTATTGTTGCGATCGTGCAGTTATTTTATGCACGAATTTTATGCTCGGGTTGCATGGGTGTGTTATATGTGCGTGTTGTATTAGCGGGCACTGAACGGGTGCTAGATGGGCTCTGAGCGGGTGCTGAACGGGAGTTGAGCGGGCTATGCATTGGGCTGCTATTGTAGGATATTAATTTTTTATATTGGCTTTTTAGTCCCACATCGGAAAGAAGAAGATAATGGGCTTCCATCATTCCCTATATAAAGAGCCCTCTAGCCTCCTTTTTGAGACGGACCAAAAAAGTTGAGAAAGAGGAGTCCAAATGAGTCAGTTCGAGTCACACAAAGAGGTAACTACGAGCGTTCCAGAAGTTCTCTTGTGAACTTGCTAGATCCTAGAAGAAAATTATTGATAGTGGACGAATCTTGCTTTGAGCAACGGTGGTATTCACCGCCCCAGCAAGAAATTTTTTTTATTCTATCTTCTTCTCTTTTTTTTCTTGGTTCGTTTTGTCTGATTGCAACTGCATTTTGCAAGAAAGAACGAAGCTAGTTTTCATTTTATTATAACTCTGTTCTTTTTGTCTGCAATTGTGATTGCAAGAAAGAACGAGAAGCTTGGTTAATTCTGATTCTTTTGTATTCTTGAGAGCAAGTCGTAATCAGAATCCTTATATAGTTCTTCATGGAAATCGAGAATAGTCAGAGTGGAAACTTTTATATGAACCTCTGATCTCGACTACGCGTTCTTCCATTTTTGGTTAAGCCTTGGGACTAACAATCTCAAAGCAAGATCGGAATAAAGCTGGGGAACATCCGTTCAAGTATTCTGGATACATATTTTTACAAACTTGAGAAGATTGACGGAATTTACTTTGAATATTTGGATGAGGGGAGGAGTCATTTGTGAAATGTTAAAAGTGAGTTGTCGATACCTACCATTTTCGAGGATGGAGGAGATAGCGACTGAAGGACGAACATTTCAGTTGGAAGAAAGATTATAAGATGACCAAGGATTGCAGAGTATGCGCACAAAGGGCAGACCTCTGCGCATGACAGGACTTGGCGCATGGCAGAGCATTGGAAGTCTTAGTGTCTTGGCACATAGCAGAGCTAAACGCATAGTGTCTCAATGTGCATGATGGTCTCTGCGCATGCAGGACGCGCATGAAGGCCTATGCACATGGATTGGCGCATGATAGCTTATGTGCATAGATTAACGCATGGTGGCTTATGCGCATGGATTAGCGCATGGTGGCTATGCGCATGGATTGGCGCATGGTGGCCTATACACATGAAGGTCACTATACGATATAGGACTTGACGTATGGCTAAAATTAGAACTTAGAAGTAAAACCAATTCAAACCAATATAGCAAGATATAACTAAACTTGTTTTCTTTGATTACTTAACTTGGTTGATGTGATTGCACAGATTAAGTCCTTTGGCATGGTTGCTAACTAGTGGAAGAAAACTGGTGCATCTAGCCACATGTGCTTTTAGAATAGCTGTTGATCAAGGTCAAACCTTTCAGTGGTGAAGGTCTTGATGGCAAGCAAGGGTCAAGCCGAGGATATGGGGATTGGGGCAATGGTTCTGAACTTCGAGAAGTTACAGTCAAATGAGTGCGTGTAGCAACGTACCAGTGATTACCAAGGACCCGATCTTAGGAAGTCTGTTGTAGACTTGAAGGTGAAAATCCATGTTTGCCAGATGATGATATCTTAGTAGGGGACATACTTTGAAACAAGGCGTTCAATTTTAAATGGATGTTCTAGCTTCTGCTTGTGACTAAAGTCTCATTATAATAGTTGTGGGACCCCATACTAGGACATGTACTTCATACTGCCAGATCTCTAGTCTAGGGTTTATCTCCAAATGTGGGAGTAAGGAGGTGGAGAAGTGTAAGGTCTGTGCGCAGACAAAGATCACAAAAAAATTGTTCAAATGGGTAAATCGAAGTACAGATCTTCTGGAGTTGGTTCACTCAGATATTTGTGACTTCAAGCAGTTCTCCACAAAGGCAAAAATAAAGTACTTCATTACTTTCATCGAAGACTACTCGAAGTATGTGTTCGTCTATCTGCTCTAGTTAAAAGATGAAGCATTCAAAAAGTTCAAGAAGTTCAGGGTTGAGGCTAAACTTCAAATGGGGCAATAACTCAGGAGAATCAGAAGTGATTTAGGCGAAGAGTATAGGTCTATTCAATTTGCATCATTCTACAAAAAAAATATAATTGTCAATGAGACAACTGCTCCATATTATTTTTAATCAAATATAGTTTTTGGAAAGAAGAATAGGACATTGACAGAGATGATGAACTCAATACTGTTGACTACGGGTCTTCCAAACTACTTCTGGGAAGAAGCTGTACTGACGGCTACGTATATTCTGAACAGAGTGCCGTATGCAACTTTCGATGTCACTCCTCAGGAACTCTGGTTTAGAGTCAGACCAAACTTGAACGTCATTTGAGTATGGGGGTGTCTGGCATCTGTGAAGCTTCCTGAATTAAAGATTCAGAAGATGGAATCGATTACTACAAAGATGATAAGAAGAGTAATGCTCAAAAATTTCTTGATATCGAATGAAATCATATCATTGAATCTCGCAACACAGAACTCCTAGAAGATAAATTTGTAAGGCACAAGAATATTGTTATCATGGATATTTCAAAAAATAGTATGGGTTCATAAGAGGCTGAAATTTCCAATGAAGATATAGTCCAAGAAGAAGTTGTCATCTTCCAACGAAGATGTAGTCCAAGGAAAAGAAGAAGATGTAGTCCAAGAAGATCATATTATCTAACTTATAAGAATTTAACTAATAGTGTTATTGAACAATGGAGTGTATATACTTAGTACAAGTCACCTTCCTAACCCCTATCAAGCACGAAAGAAAGATAAGATTAACGTTATGAAAGGATCAAGCAAGATGCAATGCAAGCAATCAAATAAGAATGCGAAATAAAATCAATGGAGGTGATTAAATAATTGGATGAGATCCTATACTCTAATCCTATGTGCGGGCTTGCTCAGTACAGTAATGTAACCAAGACAATATGCTCTCGACCTGCATAGGCCACCACAAAAATATATTATGCCCCAGTCCCAAAATACGTAGGACTAGGAATACATAAGCATGCCAGTCGTATGTATATGGCAACTCCAATATATGGAAACCATAATACATACGTACGTTGTATTATGAACAATAATTCACAAGTGGTATAGATTTATGTCGTAAGTCACAGGGCATAACTAGATCTCATCCACAAAATTAATAATTAATCAACTATATAACTGAATCAAGTATAAAATATTTGATAAGAAAAAGTAGTTGGGTGGAGACAAATCTACTACCAACTAGAATATAAGAGAAACCATATAAGAACATCTAATGTACAATGAGCCTCGATGAGAAGACCTCCTCGAAAGAGATAAGTAGCAAGTCCTGATCCATGCTCCTGCGAATAGTCAAGATCGTCTACACCTGAAAAGGGACCAGGTCCTCAGAGGGACGTAACAAGATACATAGAAGTATTCCAATTGAATACAGTAAAATATGCATAATAGACAGAAAATATATAAGTACGCTGTACAAGACAATCTATATGAATTGCATAATGAGGACAACTTTTTAACGTATGGGCATGGGTAGGCTACTCTATCTAATCTCACAACTCACACACACGTCAGGAACATCAGAAATTGACATACCTCGAGGGTAGCGACCGGCAAGACACCAAAAATTGATATACCTCGAGGGTAGCGACCAACGCGACACAACTACCGTAGTGCGTGCTAGATACTACATTTTACCAGAGTGGTTATAGCCCATACGCCTAATGATTGTCCTCCTCTCCCATGATACTATGTGTCAAGTATGTGTCAACATATATAATATATAATTATGACTGAAAGCAAACACACATGCAATAAATATATAAAAATATAATAAGCATGCAAAGTACTGTAAGCAATTTGGCAAGGTATCTTGCCTGGTCTGAAAATGATGAAGTCCCAACTCAAGGCGTCGTCCGATCTATCCGTCACATAAATTAAACAAGTTAGGTTACAAAAGTGGGTGAATAGTTTCCATCATTTTAATCTATTTTAACGCTGAATAAAATAACCTAAAATAGTATTTTAATCTTATTATAATTTGGTTTTATTGTTAAACCCTAATTTTGGTCCAAGAAAGTCAACTTTACGGATTTGTGATCCGTGGCACGCAAATCGAGGCAATCCGTTGACCAAAAAATCAACTAACTCAAATCTTGGATTTGTGTGTAAAATCCTATAGATTTTAGTGCTACATAAATTTTGGAATCGACAATTTCATAAAATCACAAGTCCGTAAAGAGTTATGGTTACAAGGGCGCACATATGACAGTTTTCGGTAATTTTCTATTTACGTCTATATTGCACAAATTTTATAGTAAATTAAACTTATATGTTAAATTATGAAAAAATAATTTTATTTAATTTCATCATGTCAACTTTCCGAAACTTCAAACGGTTCATAATTCCGAATTCGAAATCTCCTGAAATCTCGAAAATACGGAAACGCGTCTAATTTCGGACAGCTGGCACTTTTAGAATTTTCTAAAAAATAGGTTCATAAATTATTAAAATAATTTATATATTCAGAAAACTAACCTTGATATGGTTCTAAAAAAAAACTGGAGCACGTTTGGAATCCGGAGATAGGAGATATCGTCTTTTTAAGTTGTCATAACTACTAAAAAATGAGGCTGGATTTATGACGAATTTTAACTATTTTTTGGATGAAAAATAGAGGAGTTTGGGGAAGAAAAATATGAAAGAAGAGTTTATTCCATAAGTCTAATAGATATTTATAATGGTGGAGACTACTTAATTGAATATAACTAGGATTGGTTAATTTGTATATGATTAGGATCAGTTTAAATAAGGATAGGATATGCATGAAGTTGCTTTCCTAGTAGGCTCAGAATTTAAATTAATTTAAAATAGAGTTTGAGTTTATCTCAATAATTTATAATCTTAAATAGAATTATAGATAATACAAATAATTTACATATAATCTTATTAATATCTATTAACACTAAATTAGCATCTATCTAATATTAAGACTATATATATCCAAATAAATCCTAAATAATTTCAAAACTCTAAATAAATTTCTTAAAATTCTAAATAAATTACAAAAAAATTATAATTAAATATTTTAACCTAAAATAAATATTTGGTAGGAACAATATGCAAGTATGGTCTCATAGTAAATCATGAAAGTCCTAAAAATTTGTGTTCCCTACGTTTTAATTACCTAAAAATTCTAGAAAAATCTCCAAAAATCTAAAATAGCCTAAAAATGATTCTAAATAAATATTTATATAAGTAAATATATTACAAAATTTATTTTCTAATTAGCTAAGAGAATACTCTAAAGTAATTTAATATTTAAAATAATCGATAATAAATATAATAATATAAAATACACACAAAATACCTATTTTGGGTGAGGGGGTTTACATCGATGAAGATGAAAGCAGACAAAATAATTGAGTTCAAGACAAGGCTATCTGCCTAGGGGTTTTCTCAAATAATAGGGGATTGAGTTATTTGGCACCTCGATAGGGGTGTCATAGATCTGGATGATGATTGTCGTAGCTGATATTGACAAGATGATTATTTATCAGATGATGCGAAGACAACAAGTCTTAGATGAAGACAGACATGAGAGATTCACAGACAACAGTCAGAATTATTGTCATTCAGATTTGAAGACGGTCTACGAGTTGGTAATATCTCGGTACGTCCTGAAGCAATTTCCAAGATGTGGCAGTAGGAGTTTGACAAGTCATCTAGTCAAAGTTGTCTCAGGATCAGCGAGATGGATAAGTGTATGTACACGAAGTTCGCTGATAATTGTCACGCCCAGATCCAGAATACTGGAGAGCGGGAGAATGACTCAGCCAACCACACCTTGCAGAATACAGAAGCAACCCGCAATGTGTTAAGGTTGTCTAGAGACAAGGGGGTGCATACTATAATCAAGTCTTCTAGGATCAAGAACTTATATATCTCAACAAAATAGAATATTTTAGAATAAGCAGTAAGGCATCCCCAACGTCGCATCTGAATATTCTAGAGATCTAGAAATTACGAGTGATATACCAGATACACCATCAAAAATATACATGACAGTGAGTCAGCTGCAGTCTGAATATATTACAGTCATGTACGAAACTAGTATCCAAATTGTCCGACTAACAGGTGTCGGTTGGCTAAACGCCCAAAAGATTATAGTTTACAAAAGACGAGTAGTGAATGAATGAACCAACTTGTGACCCTCAGCAGTTATTCTTCTGGTGTGTGCCATCAGGAAGAGAGAGATACGCTTGATCCTTCCGTGCTTGCTCTAAACCTGGCCATGCAAACCCAGTGGGGTCAGACCCCAAATAGCAAGTACTACAAAGAAAGCACGAAATAAAGAAACAAAACCAGTTCTATAACATGAGATGCTTAAACCAATAATCAATGGCATATATTCCATCCATGACATGACATGACACAACACGCCTTCACCAAACAAGGACGGAAAGTGCCACATTATATCATGATAGAATACGTTCCTTGATTATATTCCAACTGGAATAACTCTGCGTTGTAGTTTCAGTCCACATGCTATCGTAACACTGTAGCACAATCCAACAACCAAACAAGGATATGAGTTGAACTATCATGCCACGACAGTTTATGTCCCTAATTCCACTCAACAGAAGGCACAATACATAAGCAAGGATACAATATTAAGTAAAAATAATATAGTAATAATAAGTAGCTTTAATTCGTGTCCCATTGTAACACAACAGTACAATTCAACAACCAAACAAGGATATGAGTTAAACTTTCATGCTGCAACTGTCCACTTCTCTAACTAAAGTAGATTTAATTAGCCAACATATGATATGGCTTGATATGTGATCTATGGGTTATCCCAGTAATGCAATATATAAGTATCCTTAGATCATGCCATAATCGAGCAGCGCTGGCTGAACCAATGATATACAAGCAAGAATAAATGATGTATCAGTCCCTTACAAGGGCCCTGAGCTAAATTAATAATCAGTAGCAGTTCTAAGCTTTCTATAGGAAGACACTGGCTTGGCTTATAATTAAGTCAAATACTGCACTCCACTAATGCGGATGATATACATTATCCGTGGTGGTCAGCCTTTACTCCTAGCTAACTTAGGGTGGTTCGACATGCACGATATCGAGATACCGTTCTGTAAAACCACATATTTTTAAAAATTTTATTTATTTAATTAATAGTTATTTACTTATTTATAATATTTCGTAGTTATTTAGATAATATATACGTAGTGGGATAATTACCTAGATAATTATTGATTTAGAAATTGTTGTACAAAAACCTATTATTTTATTTTAGGAATAATTTCAGAGGGGTGATAAAATTTTGTAGAATTTAATTGGGTGCTAATGTAATTTTTATATACCTTAATTATATATGTAAATATTAAAAATAGCGTATTAATAATAAGTATAATAATCATAATCATAATGTATATATTAATAATAATAATAATATTATTATTATTATTATTATTATTATTATTAGTAATACTAATAATTTTAGTAATAGTGTTAAGAAAAGAAAATAGAAAAGAAAAAGAAAAAGAAAAGAAAAAGAAAAGGAAAAGAATGGAAAAGAAAAAAAAAAATTAAACAGTACCTTCCTCCCCCCCCCCCCGTGCTGTGCACAGAACCCCGGCCCAGGGAAGCTCACCCGCACACAAGTACCCGTTCCGCTCCCTTTCTCTTCCCCTCTATATATATTACTCTATAACCTAAACCCTAACCCTAAACACCAACCCACCTCGATCACCTTAGCGTCGCGCCACTGACCCAGAGCCACCGCCGCCGGAGCCCAGCGCCGCTCGCCGCCGGCCGCACGCCCCCGCGAGCACTGCGCCGTGCAGAAGCTACAGCAACGAACCTCTCTTCTCACGCCATTTTCCGCCATCTTGCTCGACCAAACTCGACCCCATCTTCGCTGGTACGATCCTGACATATCCCTCTCTAAATTACGTAATTTAGTTTCCTCTGAACAACGCACAAAAATAGGTAAAAATCGACGCCAACTTTAGGAAAAACTATATTTTTTATATTTCAGAAAATCTATTTACGATAACCTATGTTCAAGGGCTCGTATCTCCCACCACAGGGATCCAAACCTAAAAATTCTTTTTGCTATGGAAAGACCACCTGACCGAGATCATTCTCTGTCAATTATATTATTTTATTAGGCGTTATATACAGAATTAAAATAGGTTAAAAATCACAAAAAAACCATTTTTCTAACTTTCAAAAATTATTATACGGAGCGCGTCCCGCCAAACGGGACCTCCCCATCATGTACCAAGTGCATCAAAAGGTATACGAGGTATACCCAAATGTGTGAGATTTCACAAAAACTGATTTGGGCCCGTGTGCGTGTCGAAATCAGCCCGTATCCGCAGAAAATCCCCCGCATCGTAACTTTTGTAAAAGCCCTGCGCATTTAGTGTACGCTCGTTAGAATGCGATAAAACTTACGCCAATGGAGTCATGGTAACACGCTGGTCTTGTTATCCTATTTTCATGCAATTCTGAGACAGTTGACCAAGTCGCCAATTGGCGGGCTACACGGTTGACTTTTTGGGCAAATTTATGTTCGGCTCACCGAAATCCAAAACTGGACGTGTCGTTGAGTTCATATTGACGTTTATAATTAGTTTAACCTATAATTTGTCCCATTTAGAGACTTTTACCCCTGGCATACTTTTCGGTGCAAAGTGGGACACATGTGGACCCTACTTTGATCCGAAATTACCGTTTTGCTCATGTGTCCAAATTGGACAAAATGGTAGTATTTTTTAGCTATCTCGCTTATTCTAGAAACATTGGTGATTTCTATTTCAGTATCTGAAGACGTTTATTCCGAGGCTGCAGCTTCTACTACTGTGTGCGTGATGCCTGGGCATTACATTTCGCAGCTCTTCTTGCCAGGCAAGATACCTTACCAAATTGCTTATTGTACTTTGCATGTTTATTATATTTCTGTATATTTATTATATTTCTGTATATTCATTGCATGTGTAGTTTTTTTTAGTCATTACTATATATTAGATATGTTGACACACACATGACACTTAGTATCATGAGAGGACAATCAGTAGGCGTATGGGCTTTAACCACTCTGGTGAACCGTAGTAACTAGCACGAACTATAGTAGTCATGTCTGATGGTCACTACCCCCACGAGGCTCACTACCCCCGCGGTATGTCGGGTGATGATGTTCTAGATGGGTGTGTGAGTTGTGAGGCTTAGATCGAGTAGCCTACCCTTGTCCATACATTAAAAAGTTGTCCTCATTTGCATTCATATAGATTGTCTTGTACAGCGTACTTATATATTTTCTGTCTATATTGCATGTTTACTGTATTCAATTGGCTTGCTTCTATGTATCTTGTTATGTCCCTCTGAGGACCTGGTCCCTTTCCAGGTATAGACGATCAGGAGTATCCGCAGGAGTATGGGACTGGACCTGACGCATTATTTTCTGCCGATGAGGTCTTACCTTCTGAGCATCATTGATTATTTCTAGCGATGGATCTTCTTAGCTGAAATACTTATGCCATCACCTTATTTTATATTAGAGATTTTATACTCCTCTCTCATTTTAGTTTTGGATATAGTCTTTGGTAGTGGATTTGTCTCCACCCGACTATTATTTTGGATATTTTAGACTCTTTATTCTAGTTTAGTTATTTTCTTTCTGCGACTTGTTGTGTGGATGAGATTAGTAATTCTGTGACTTGTGATAATATAGATACCACATATGAAGTACTATTTATATTACAGCGTACGTGTGTATTATGGTATCCATATATTAGAGTTGTCATATACATACGGCTGGCATGCTTACGTGTTCCTAGTCCTAAGTATTTTAGGATTGGGGCGTGACATATTTTTATGGTGGCCCATGCAGGTCGAGTTAGCCGTTTCGGTTACGTAACTGTACCGAACGGGCCTGCACCTAGGATTAGAATTTTAGATCTCATCCACACTTGACTATAACTTACCTTCCTTCCAACATGTCCTACTTAAGTGCTTGCATCCTGCTTGATTCATGAACTCTTCTTAATCCTTCATCCATCTCTTGTAGAGAGATAAATTTGCGTAACGGGCATGCCACCACCGGGGATAACACGTCTCCAGGGGACGATGACCAATCACCAGAAGAGACCTCAACGACACCTCTTCTTCCCGGACCAGATGGACTGATTAGCAATCAAATTTCATTAACTCCTTCCACGATACCTGATGGGACCCTTCCAGCTTTATCAGCACCACAGGATGGCCAGACACAGCTGTTCCAATTCTTTCAGATGATAATGCAAAAACAAAGGCAGCGAGCAGCAGAGCAGATGCTAGAATTTCTGGCAGCACTTGAGAGAATGGTTGCACTAGCCCCTGTACCAGCCCAGGTACTATTTTCAGTACCACAAGCTCGGGTTGGTTCAGTCAAGGACTTTGTGCAGATGGGCCCTAAGCCGTATAAAGGTAATGAGAGTCCAGAGGAGACCACGAATTGGATTGCCAATACCAAAAAGTTGTTAGAAGCATCACAACTACCTACAGAACTATGGATGATAGGCGTAAGGACTCAGCTAGAGGGTAACGCGCATCACTGGTGGGAATCAATAGAGCGCCAGTTAGGTACGCGTCAGGCTTGGGAACAATTCTTGGAGTGCTTTGAGAGGAAGTACTTCCCGGACACTGTAAGGGCCGCGTTGTACGATCAGTTCCTCCATCTAGAGAAAGGAAACAAGACAGTTAATGAGTATGACGCCGAGTTTAGCCATCTCAGTAAGTATGGCACTGTCCTAATACCTAATGACTTGGAGAAGGCTAAGAGATTTTACCGTAGGCTGACTCAGAAGCTCCAGCACTACACTAGCTCACAGTCTCGGATCTCTTATACTGAGTTATTGAGAGAGGCCAGGATCCAGGAGGCCATCAGCAAGGGAAACGGAACTCAACAGAGAATTTACCAAGGATCGGTAAGGACACAGCAAGGAGGACCCATTAGATACCCTTTGACACCCCAGCAACCATATAGCGCCGCACCATATCCATCCAAGGAGCTCCGTACTTGTCACTATTATGGTAAGACAAGTCATATTCTAAGAGACTGTAAACCCCCTGAATTTTTAAAAATATTAAACTTGGATTTTTTCACAATTTTCTGGAATTTTCTGGGAATTTTCTGTAATTAAAATCAGGATTCTAATTATTAAATGATTTTTTAATTGTCAATAAATAATATTAAAATATTATGGAAATAATATTTTTTGGGTGTAAAATGGAAAACTGGACTTAGGGTAATTTTTCTGGAATTTATTGGGCCTCAGACCTATTTTTAAATGCTTAAAAACTATTTAATTATTTATTTATTTAATTAACTGATTTATTAATTATTATTATTATTATTACTATTATTATTGTTTTAGGCCGGCCCGGCCCAGTGGACCGACCCAGCAGCCCAGCCGCCAACCAGCCCAACCCGCTCCCCTACCGGGTCGGGTCGGGTTTGCCCAGACCCGACCCGCCGCCTCCGCCCGCTACCAGCACCCCCTCCCCACGACCCGGCTGTCCGCATTGTCCGCCGCCCCGGCCGGCCACGCGGCGCCCCGCCGCGCCACGACCTGCCACGACGTCCCGCTCCTCCCAGCGTCGATCCCCTCTTCCCGCCGCCATCCCCGGCCGACCCAGCGCCCTCTTCCCTATATAAACCCCCCCTCCGGCCATCACAACCGGCCACCACCCTAACCCCCGAGCTACTCCGCCGCTCTCCGACCAGCGCCTTGTCGCCGCCATCGCAGAACCCCCTCGCCGCCGTCCACCGCTGTGCTGTCCCGGCCTGCTCCTCCCTCTCCTCTCCCTTTCCACGACAGCAGCCGCAGCAGCCGCCTCCGCCGGAATCCGGCTCCGCTCGCCTTCGCCTCGCCCCGACGAACCCTCCCCGGCCCTCTCCGGCGCGCCTCCGGCCGGCCCCCACCGTCCAGAACGAAACCCTAACCCTAATCCCAATTCTTCGTGTCGTGTCGGACACGACACGGACACGGAAATTTCCGGTTTTTCGAACCTCGTTTAGGTACTCGTATCTTGCACCCTGTATCTCCGATTTCAACTCCGTAAATTACATTGCGAAGCCTGTATGACCCTCTCGGTGCCCGGACAAACCGCTCGGGGCATCGCGTCTTGTGGTGATCGCACACCGCGATCCAAAAACAGAAAAAACCAGACCCTATTTTACCCCGGAACTGAGTACGCCCCGCCAAACGGGATGACTTGGTCGCGTGCGGTCTTCACAGATACGTGCGCGTCGTCGATACGTACGTGTGAGATTTCGCGGAAGCTGATTCGGGTGTGCGTGCACCCCAGAATCAACGCGTATCCGCGGACATCGCCCCGTATCCAACTTTTCTGCAATTTGCCCTAACTTTTTGCACACACGTCGGATCAAAATAAAACTTGCACCATCGGACTCGTAGCAATACGCTAGTCCTGTGGGTCAAGTTTGGTTCGATTCTGAGAACGTTGACGAAATCGCGTGTCGTGGGCCCCACAGGCCCCGCTCGACAGGCAATTTCGTGATCGGCTCATCGGAATCCAATTCTGGAAGTTCCGTTGGGTTCGTATCATCGTTCCTGACCTGTTGACACTAAGTTTGGTGAATTTGGAGACCTTTGACCCTGACACGTTTTTCGGTGCAAAGCGGGTCCACAGGCGGACCCCGTTTTGACCCGAAATTACCGTTTTGCCCTTGTCTCCGAATTGGACCCAAGGACAGGCGTTTCTAGCTATTTGTTATCTTCTGAGCATGATGGTATTATTTATTTCAACATCTGGACACATTTCTGGAAATTTCCCCGAGATACAAACTATATTTGGATCCAAACAACAGGCAAGTACCTGCACTTCAAAGTTTAATCTTTATATTATGATAATTAATTTCCTGCTTTACTAGTACCATTGATGATTACACGTAGTCTTGAATACTGGAGTTCATGTCTTATTTTTCGTGTCGGGTGGAAGAATACTAGAAGGCATATAGTTTACCCTTCCCCCTGTCGTGACTAATAGCTGTTGGTACGCGACTGTACCCTCAGCCGGATCTCGATTATTCATGTTTAATAGCCATCTATGATGGCCGGATTAGCCTTATAAACCCTTGCATGCCAACTATGTATTCTAAAATAAACACAAGTTCACACACATAGCTTCTTGTCTTGTTGCAGTTCCTGTTGTCTTATTGTAGTTTCATTTCCTGTCTCATATTATTCCTGTTTACTCATATTCCTGTTTATAGTATTGACTCTTAGTTATTGTTGTTTCTTTTATGCATATTCTCAATATGATACTCAGTCAATTTCTTTTCTAATTGTCATAAATATTTAGTTTAATCTTGTTGTGCATTGTGTACTTTGCTCCTTTCCTGACTGGATCCGTTGATTTAGGCGATGATGAGGATTTTGCCCCTACCTATTATGGCCCCTATGAGGGAACAGATGACACATATGAGGAGCCAGTTCCCACCCAGGAGACTACTTCTGCAGAGTAGTTAGCAGTAGCTTTTATTTATGCTCTTTTATCTTAGTAATCGGGTTTGTCCCCGATTTTATTTCTGGATTCTGTACTAAACATTTGAGCTGTTGTCACATTTATTTCATTGAAATCTCAGCATTCTTTTCCTGTTATTATCTTTGCCTATTTCATCTTTTGTGAATGAGCTAGATGTTTTAACTGTGGATATGACCTAGACAGCGTACTACCGTCGACTCTGCGGCGTAGGCTGGACGTACCCACGCACTCGCGCCGGAATTTTCGGGTACGGGTCGTGACACGTTTTTATGGTGGCCCATGCAGGTCTAGTATCCTTAAATAGGGTAATACCCTAGGACAGGATATGGAATAAGATTGAGGATTCTAGGAAAAGCTCATTCACATAATAGGATCTTCATTTCAATCCTTGATATCATTCCTAATCAATTTTCCTATCGCCCTTGATTTTCAAGTAATCTATTCTAATCTTCCTATCCCTTAATCTTTCAGAATGGTTCAGACAAGGAACACAGTAGGAGGCACATCAGAACCAGCTGAGCAAACTGTGCCTGAAACTCTTGCACTCCCGCCGCCTCCATCTACTCCAGCAGTTACTCTAGATGGGGCACAGCTACTCGGAGTATTCCAGGGACTTGTAGAATCCCAGAAAGAACAGACTGCACTCCTACGAACCAGCCTCTCAGAAGCTCTTCAGTCCCAGGAGTCACCACTAAAGAGGTCAGGAACTGCCAAAGACTTCAAGAACCTCAAACCCCTGGAATTCTATGGAACTGAAGGCATTCTCTATGCCGATGAATGGATAGAGAATGTAGAGCGACTCCTGAAGACTGCTCGGGTCCCTGATGATCTCAAAGTGGAGTCTGCAAGCCTGCAATTGTTCGACATAGCTCGGACCTGGTTTAGAGATGAACCCCAACTATCTGCCCCTGACCTCACCTGGGAGGACTTCAAGAGGCTATTCAAGGAGAAATTATATCCCGAAGTGGCTCGGGAAGCTCTCGAAAGCCAATTCGAGAGACTGGAACAAGGTAACCTATCTGTTGATAAGTACACTGCTGAATTTAGCAGGTTGAGCCACTTTGCAGAGTACATGGTTCGTACCCCGGAGGACAGAGTCCGTAGATTCAAGAAGGGGTTGTCTCCGGATATTCGCCTTGCTGTCACCACTAGCCGAGCTCGTACATACGAGGAAATCTTGAGCGTGGCACAAGGCGTTGAGAGAGACATGGGGCATAAACTAAAGCGGAAGAGAGATACTGGAAGTATGGGACCCCACAAACGCCCATTTCAACAACAACCACAGCAGAGAACCCCGCAGCAAACTCAGCGTCCTCTCCCTCGAGCCCCAGCACCCCAACACCAAGCTCAAGGACAGAACCAACAAGCTACCGCTTGTAACTTTTGCCAAAAACCAGGTCACACTTGGCAAGTCTGCAGGAAGAGGCTAGGTGCCTGCCTCTACTGCGGCTCAGCAGCGCATCAAATGAGGGACTGTCCTGCTGCTCAAGGACGCCCAGCTGCACCAAAGGCTCCAGTCCAGGCCAGGCCCCCAACAGCACAGCAGAGGGGACCCCCGCATCCAAATCAACAACAACGCTTTGCTCAGCACCAACAGCAGCAACAGAGGGGTGCACCTCAGCAAGGCCATGCTTTTGCAATGACTCTGAAAGAATCTGAAGCCACAGCAGACGTGATCACAGGTTCCATGCTTATAAATTCAATACCAGCCATTACTTTATTTGATTCTGGAGCTTCACATTCATTCATGTCAGTAGATTTCCTTATGAAGCATAGTTTAATCACTGAACCCCTTAGGAATTGTTATAAGATCATTACCGGTGGAGGAATTATCCCGGTTAGTGATGCATGTAACAATTTTCCTATTATATTATGTGGAAAAGAACTATATGCTAGGCTACTCGTAATGCCAGTTCCCAGTTTTGACATTATACTGGGTATGGATTGGTTGAGTCAACATCATGCCACTATAGACTGTCACAGAGGTAGTGTAATCTTCAGGCCCCCTGACAAGCCAGAATTTGAATTCGCTAGAGGTTCTAGAGAAATGGGTAGTAACAAAATTTGTGGAGCCCTAATACCAGAAGAATTGCCACTACCTATCATCTCTGAATATCTTGATGTCTTCCCTGAGGATCTTCCAGGTTTATCCCCAGACCGAGAAGTTGAATTCTCTATTTACTTAGTGCCAGGAGCAGCGCCAGTATCTCAAAATCCTTACAGAATCAACAAGAAAGAGATAATAGAGCTAAATGAGCAGATAAAAGAGTTAGAAGACAAATGCTTCATTAGGTCTAGTGTCTCACCCTGGGGAGCTCCAGTATTATTTGTGCCCAAGAAGGACGGAACATCCCGAATGTGTATTGACTATAGGGCCTTGAATGCCTTAACAATTAAGAATAAGTATCCCCTACCCAGGATAGATGACTTATTTGATCAATTAAGTGGAGCTCAGGTATTTTCAAAGATTGACTTGAGGTCTGGTTACCACCAAGTAAGGGTGAGGAAGGAAGACATCCCTAAAACTGCTTTCAATACCCGAAACGGACACTACGAATTCTTAGTGATGCCGTTCGGGTTGAGAATGCTCCAGCAGTTTTTATGAACTTAATGAACAGAGTCTTCCAGCAATATCTAGACAAATTTGTAGTGGTCTTTATTGATGATATTTTGATCTATTCCAAGACTCCCGAAGAATATGAAGAACACTTGAGGCTGGCATTGGAGACTTTAAGGAAGGAAAAACTTTATGGAAAATTATCCAAATGTGCATTCTTCCTAGACAAAGTAGAATTCTTGGGACATGTTGTGACTGGAGATAGAATAGCAGTAGATCCCAAGAAGATAGCGGCAGTAGAATCATGGCCCACTCCAGACTCTGTAGCAGAAATTAGAAGCTTCCTGGGACTAGCTGGCTACTATCGGAAGTTCGTGAAGGACTTTGCTAGAATTGCTGAGCCCATGACAAAATTAACAAGAAAGGATAAACAGTTCATCTGGACTGATGAATGTCAGTATGCTTTTGAAGAATTAAAAAAAAGGCTGACAACTGCCCCTATTCTGACCTTACCATCTGGAACCGGAGGATTCGCTATATATAGTGATGCTTCTGGAAAAGGTCTAGGTTGTGTATTGGAGCAGAACAAGAAGGTGATAGCATATGCCTCTAGACAGCTTCGACCTCATGAAAAGAACTATCCAACTCATGATTTAGAATTGGCAGCTGTTATCTTTGCTCTTAAGCTATGGAAGCATTATCTTTATGGAGAAAAGGTAGAAATATTTACAGACCATAAAAGTCTAAAATATATCTTCACTCAGAAAGAGCTGAACATGAGGCAAAGAAGGTGGCTGGAGCTAATGAAAGATTTTGATATCACCCTTCAATATCATCCTGGGAAGGCCAATGTAGTTGCTGATGCTCTAAGAAGATATCCTATGGCGATGTACTTGACTATGGACCGACACTTGCTCGAGGACTTGGAAAGTTTAGGTATTGTAAAACCCCTATTTAAAAAAAAAAAAAAAATTTATTTTTTATTAATTAATAATTTAATTATGGTAATTATGTGCTAAATAGGAGAAATAGATTTTTAATAATTTTTATGTTGGGTGTTCGGGCACTTAGAGGACTTATGGGACCTTCAGGAATTTTTAGGAATTTATTCCATGTAGGAGACCCCTTGAGCTGTTGCTAGCCTAACGATGTACAATACCCTAATCTATAAATTTTCTTATGTGTGAATATATATATATATATACAAATATATATATATGTATATATATATTTAAAGAAAGAAAGCAAAAGTGTTAATAAGAATTTAAATAATACTAATAATAATAATAATGACAATAACTTACTTAGTATACATCCAACCATCCCTTAGTAATTGTTCCAAACTTCCCTTGCCAGCAACTTGTGTTTGGCCGCCCATAGCAAAGCAACCACTTGCAAACACACGTAGACCTTCCACTCAGCGGCCAGGACCCGCCCCCTTAGCCCACGGACAGCGCCCAACTCTCTCTCTCTCTCTCCTTAATATATATATATATATTTATATATAATTAGCTCCCAAAAACCCTAACCTATTTCCAGACCTCCCCTTCCCATCTAAGAGCCGTCACCACAGCCAGAGAAGCCTCCCCAAGCCATCCAACCATCCCGTCGACGCCGACATCGCGAACTGCAGTCTCCCACTCGAGGCACCTTCGCTCCGGCGTGAATTCCCGTTGACTCGCTCGACCAAACGCTGTTCCGTTTTCATAGGTATGATCTTCCCTCAACCCTCTCAAATATTTGTTTTATAGTCAACTTCGAAAAACGTGTGCCCCTAGGTGAAAAACAGCGTCCAAAGTTGGACGAGCAGACAGAATTCTGCAATCGCAGAATTCCAGATTGACCACCAATATTGCCGAGTTCGTATCTCCCACCACAGAGATCCGAATTCGGTGATTCTTTTTGATACCTGTAGATTAGATGACCTAGTTTATTTTCTGTATATTAACTTTGTGCTATTAGTTGCTGTGGACAAATATATATTCGTCACAAAACTACGCGCACCCACTTTTTCCGGTTTTCCAAAAGTTGGAGATCGGAGCGCGCCCCGCCAAACGGGACCGCCCCGCCATGTGCCAAGTGTACCAAATTGTGCACACAGCATAACGGGACACGTGAAAATTTGTGGAGACTGATTCGGACGCGTGAGTGCGCCGGAATCAAGCCGTATCCGCGGACACATCTCGTGTCGCCACTTTTGTGGAACTCGCGTGTATTTTGTGCACGGTCGTCAGAATGCGACGAAACTTGCGCCACTGGACTCGTGGTAATACGCTGGTCCTGTGACCCAATTTTCACGCATTTCTGAGACGGTTGACCAGATCGCCAATTGGCGGGCCCCACAGTTGACTTTTGGACCAAATTTTGTTCGGCTCATCGGAATCCACATTTGGACATACCGTTGGGTTCGTATTGACATCTAGAGTTGTTTGACCTATAGTTTGTCCCATTTAGAGACTGTTATCCTTGGCACGCTTTTCGGTGCAAAGTGGGCCACACGTGGACCCAACTTTTGTCCGAAATTACCATTTTGCCCCTGTGTCCAAATTGGACGAAAGGGATGTGCTTTTTAGCTATTTTGCTCATTCTGGGAACGTTGGTGATGTTTATTTCAGCATCCGGAGACGTTCATTCTGAGGCCGTAGTTTCTGACTCTTGGTGTTGACATTGGGACACTACATTTTGCAGCCTTCTTGCCAGGCAAGATACCTTGCCAAATTGTTTACAGTACTTTGCATGCTATTTATATTTCTGTTCATTTATTTTATTTCTGTATAGTTCTTGCATGTGTAGTTTTCCTTTCAGTCATTACTATATATTAGATATGTTGACATACACTTGACACTTAGTATCATAGAGGACAATTATTAGGCGTATGGGCTTTTGACCACTCTGGTAAACCGTAGTATATAGTTCGCACTACGGGCGTGTGTGTCCGCTGGTCGCTACCCCCGCGGTATGTCGATTTCTGGAGTCTCGCTGGTCGCTACCCCCGCGGTATGTCGATTTCTGATGTCCATTGACGTGTGTGTGAGTTGTGAGGTAGATCGAGTAGCCTACCCTTGCCCATACGTCGAAAAGTTGTCCTCACTTGCATTCATATAGATTGTCTTGTACAGCGTACTTATTTATTTTCAAATTATATGCATGTTTACTGTATTCAAGTTGGCTCGTATTTTCTGTATCTTGTTACGTCCCTCTGAGGACCTGGTCCGCTGCCAGGTGTATCTGCTCTTGAGTATTTGCAGGAGTACGGGCCTGGACCTGACGCATTATTTTCTGTCGAGGAGATCTTACCTTCTGAGCATCGTTGATTTTCTGGCGATGGATTCTTTTAGCTGATACACTTCTGTCCTTACATTATTTTATATTGGAGATTTTACACTCCTCTCTCATTTTAGTTTTGGATATAGTCATTGGTAGTGGATTTGTCTCCACCCGACTATTATTGTGGATATTTCAGACTCCTTATTCTAGTTAGTATTTCTTTTCTATGACTTGTTGTGTGGATGAGATTAGCATATCTGTGACTTGTGACATTATATATACCACATGTGAGTTTATATTCATATTACAGCGTACGTTTGGGTTATGGTTTCCATATATTGGAGTTGCCATACCCATGCGGCTGGCATGCTTACGTGTCCCTAGTCCTACGTATTTGGGACTGGGGCGTGACATGTTTTTGTGGTGGCCCATGCAGGTCGAGTTAGCCATTTCGGTTACGTCACTGTACCGAGCGGGCCTGTACCTAGGATTAGAATTTTAGATCTCATCCACACTTGACTATAACTTACCTTCCTTCCAACATGTCCTACTTAAGTTCTTGCATCCTGCTTGATTCATGTACTCTTCTTAATCCTTCGTCCATCTCTTGCAGAGAGATGAATTTGCATAACGGGCATGCCGCCACCGGGGACAACACGTCTCCAGGGGACGACGACCAACCACTAGGAGTGACCTCAACGACACCTCTTCTTCCCGGACCGGATGGACCGACTAGCAATCCAACCATCCCATCAACCCCTTCCACGATACCTAATGGGACTTTTCCAGCTCCACTAGCACTGCAAGATGGCCAAGCGCAGCTGTTCCAACTCTTCCAGATGATAATGCAAGAACAGAGGCAGCAAACAGCAGAGCAGAGGCAGCAAACAGCAGAGCAGAGGCAGCAAACAGCAGAGCAGAGGCTAGAATTTCTGGCAGCACTTGAGAGAATGGCTGCACTAGCCCCTAAACCAACCCAGGCACTAGTTTCAGTACCACAATCTCGGGTTGGTTCAGTCAAGGACTTTGTGCAGATGGGCCCTAAGCCATATAAGGGTAATGAGAGCCCAGAGGAGACCACGAACTGGATTGCCAATACCAAGAAGTTGTTAGAGGCATCACAATTACCTTCTGACTTATGGATGATAGGCGTGAGGACTCAGTTAGAAGGCAACGCGCATCACTGGTGGGAATCAATGGAGCGCCAGTTGGGTACGCGTCAGACTTGGGAACAATTCTTGGAATGCTTTGAGAGGAAGTACTTCCCGGATACTGTAAGGGACGCATTGTACGATCAGTTCCTCCATCTAGAGCAAGGGGACAAGACGGTTGATGAGTATGACGCAGAGTTTAGCCGTCTCAGTAAGTATGGCACAGTCCTAATACCTAATGACTTGGAGAAGGCTAAGAGGTTTCACCGCGGGCTGACTCAGGAGCTCCAGCACTACACTAGCTCCCAGTCCCGGATCTCTTATGCCGAGCTATTGACAGAGGCCAGGATCCAGGAGGCCATCAGCAAGGGAAACAGAATTCAACAGAGAATTTATCAAGGACCAGTAAGGACACAGCAAGGAGGACCCATTCGACACCCTTTGACACGCCAGCAACCAGATAATGTCGCACCATATCCAACCAAGGACCCCCGTACTTGTCACTTTTGTGGTAAGATAGGTCATATTCATAGAGACTGTCATCGTCGATTGGGGCTGTGCATGATATGTGGATCAAGTCACCATCAAACCCGAAGATGTCCTCAGCAGAACCAGAGGTCTATGGCATTAGAATCAGGAACACCGCAAACACCCTCAAGTATAGAAGACCAAAGTGACCCACCACTGCTTCTACAGTCTGCACAAATGGAGGGGACTAGACCCCAGTTGAACAATCAAGGACAAGGTCAAGCACTCATTATGACAAGTATGGGAGAGCAGACACAGGAAGCCGTAGATACAGGTACGACCTTTTAGTTATAATTGTCTTTGTATACTCATAACCCCATTGTGACACAAGATCTTAGATGTACAAATAGCTGTAGAATTTTATATATGGTAGCTTAGCAGTTATGAGGAGGTATGCATATTCTATCCAGATGGCATACACGCGATGCTAATGGATGACGGGAGTAGCAGTAGTAGTATTCTTCCCCTATCCTTATCTCATCCTCTTGGGTGACTCATTTTCTCCTTTTATATTCATTCCTTATCTCGTGCGTAACTCTTCCTATCATAGTCGTATCTTTCGTGCCATTATGAATTGTTGATTTACGTCAACCTCACCCCTATTTTGTTAGTTAAACATAAAGGTGTTAGTAATGCTTGATAACTAAGGATGAGTTCTTAATATATATATGCACTATAGCAATATCTGTATTCTTTAGTAGTTTAACCCTTAAGTAGCACCATGTAGCCTAGTAGAAATTGTTAGATTATTTGAGCTAGATCATACCCCTAATAGTTAGTCAAGACCTTCAGTGTTCCCTAAAACTTAGACTATACCTAGGAAAGAGTTGAAGGCACTTGTTACGAACTGATGACTATGATAAATCGCTGGCAAGGTAGCGACAGTTGCCGCCAGATGATTATGGTAGAGTAGTCGAATTACTTGCAGCCATACTGGCCAGGTGGCGAGGCAGTATTAGACTATGATACTTGACGGTTATGGGAAAAAGTCATAGTTATGAGATTCCAGACAGGTATCCCAAGATTCTCGACCCAATAAATATAATTGCCTTACAATCTAGACAATAGCTTCAAAGAAGGTGACCACTAGTAGAATTCTTGTAAGTTGGGTAGTGCAGACAAGTTAGAGGATGATAGAATAGTGTATGGACAATAGATGAGAAAGTATTAGAATGGCAGACCATGAGTTTAAGAGTCCTGCTAGACACCAATGTAGTGTAATAGTTATAGTTATCATTATGAATATGGGTTAGTGTCAATTTCGAGGACGAAATTTTTGTAAGTTGGGTAGAATGTAAAACCCCTATTTAAAAAAAAAAAAAAATTTATTTTTTATTAATTAATAATTTAATTATGGTAATTATGTGCTAAATAGGAGAAATAGATTTTTAATAATTTTTATGTTGGGTGTTCGGGCACTTAGAGGACTTATGGGACCTTCAGGAATTTTTAGGAATTTATTCCATGTAGGAGACCCCTTGAGCTGTTGCTAGCCTAACGATGTACAATACCCTAATCTATAAATTTTCTTATGTGTGAATATATATATATATATATACAAATATATATATATGTATATATATATTTAAAGAAAGAAAGCAAAAGTGTTAATAAGAATTTAAATAATACTAATAATAATAATAATGACAATAACTTACTTAGTATACATCCAACCATCCCTTAGTAATTGTTCCAAACTTCCCTTGCCAGCAACTTGTGTTTGGCCGCCCATAGCAAAGCAACCACTTGCAAACACACGTAGACCTTCCACTCAGCGGCCAGGACCCGCCCCCTTAGCCCACGGACAGCGCCCAACTCTCTCTCTCTCTCTCCTTAATATATATATATATATATTTATATATAATTAGCTCCCAAAAACCCTAACCTATTTCCAGACCTCCCCTTCCCATCTAAGAGCCGTCACCACAGCCAGAGAAGCCTCCCCAAGCCATCCAACCATCCCGTCGACGCCGACATCGCGAACTGCAGTCTCCCACTCGAGGCACCTTCGCTCCGGCGTGAATTCCCGTTGACTCGCTCGACCAAACGCTGTTCCGTTTTCATAGGTATGATCTTCCCTCAACCCTCTCAAATATTTGTTTTATAGTCAACCTCGGAAAACGTGTGCCCCTAGGTGAAAAACAGCGTCCAAAGTTGGACGAGCAGACAGAATTCTGCAATCGCAGAATTCCAGATTGACCACCAATATTGCCGAGTTCGTATCTCCCACCACAGAGATCCGAATTCGGTGATTCTTTTTGATACCTGTAGATTAGATGACCTAGTTTATTTTCTGTATATTAACTTTGTGCTATTAGTTGCTGTGGACAAATATATATTCGTCACAAAACTGCGCGCACCCACTTTTTCCGGTTTTCCAAAAGTTGGAGATCGGAGCGCGCCCCGCCAAACGGGACCGCCCCGCCGTGTGCCAAGTGTACCAAATTGTGCACACAGCATAACGGGACACGTGAAAATTCGTGGGGACTGATTCGGACGCGTGAGCGCGCCGGAATCAAGCCGTATCCGCGGACACATCTCGTGTCGCCACTTTTGTGGAACTCGCGTGTATTTTGTGCACGGTCGTCAGAATGCGACGAAACTTGCGCCACTGGACTCGTGGTAATACGCTGGTCCTGTGACCCAATTTTCACGCATTTCTGAGACGGTTGACCAGATCGCCAATTGGCGGGCCCCACAGTTGACTTTTGGACCAAATTTTGTTCGGCTCATCAGAATCCACATTTGGACATACCGTTGGGTTCGTATTGACATCTAGAGTTGTTTGACCTATAGTTTGTCCCATTTAGAGACTGTTATCCTTGGCACGCTTTTCGGTGCAAAGTGGGCCACACGTGGACCCAACTTTTGTCCGAAATTACCATTTTGCCCCTGTGTCCAAATTGGACGAAAGGGATGTGCTTTTTAGCTATTTTGCTCATTCTAGGAACGTTGGTGATGTTTATTTCAGCATCCGGAGACGTTCATTCTGAGGCCGTAGTTTCTGACTCTTGGTGTTGACATTGGGACACTACATTTTGCAGCCTTCTTGCCAGGCAAGATACCTTGCCAAATTGTTTACAGTACTTTGCATGCTATTTATATTTCTGTTCATTTATTTTATTTCTGTATAGTTCTTGCATGTGTAGTTTTTCTTTCAGTCATTACTATATATTAGATATGTTGACATACACTTGACACTTAGTATCATAGAGGACAATTATTAGGCGTATGGGCTTTTGACCACTCTGGTAAACCGTAGTATATAGTTCGCACTACGGGCGTGTGTGTCCGCTGGTCGCTACCCCCGCGGTATGTCGATTTCTGGAGTCTCGCTGGTCGCTACCCCCGCGGTATGTCGATTTCTGATGTCCATTGACGTGTGTGTGAGTTGTGAGGTAGATCGAGTAGCCTACCCTTGCCCATACGTCGAAAAGTTGTCCTCACTTGCATTCATATAGATTGTCTTGTACAGCGTACTTATTTATTTTCAAATTATATGCATGTTTACTGTATTCAAGTTGGCTCGTATTTTCTGTATCTTGTTACGTCCCTCTGAGGACCTGGTCCGCTGCCAGGTGTATCTGCTCTTGAGTATTTGCAGGAGTACGGGCCTGGACCTGACGCATTATTTTCTGTCGAGGAGATCTTACCTTCTGAGCATCGTTGATTTTCTGGCGATGGATTCTTTTAGCTGATACACTTCTGTCCTTACATTATTTTATATTGGAGATTTTACACTCCTCTCTCATTTTAGTTTTGGATATAGTCATTGGTAGTGGATTTGTCTCCACCCGACTATTATTGTGGATATTTCAGACTCCTTATTCTAGTTAGTATTTCTTTTCTATGACTTGTTGTGTGGATGAGATTAGCATATCTGTGACTTGTGACATTATATATACCACATGTGAGTTTATATTCATATTACAGCGTACGTTTGGGTTATGGTTTCCATATATTGGAGTTGCCATACCCATGCGGCTGGCATGCTTACGTGTCCCTAGTCCTACGTATTTGGGACTGGGGCGTGACAGGTATTGAGATAATTATCCCAGGAAAAGAAGGCCAAATGATGAACTTGCAGATTCAATCTACCTTAATAGATAAGATCAAGGAGACTCAGTTTCAAGACGAAGGCCTGCGAAGCATTCGAGGTCAAGTGCAAGCTGGATTAGTGGAGGACTTCAAAATTCATGAAGATGGATCACTGAGGCATGGAGATAGATTATGTGTACCTCAAGGAGACATAAGAGAAAAAATTATGCAAGAGGAGCACAGATCGCAATACTCTATATATCCAGGAGCCAACAAAATGTACAAAGACTTGAGGACGCATGTTTGGTGGCATGGCATAAAAAGGGAAGTAGCCAGGTTTGTATCTCGTTGCTTAGTGTGCCAACAAGTCAAGGCTGAAAGACAAAGACCTGGGGGATTGCTTCAACCACTACCCATTCCGGAGTGGAAGTAGGAACATATTATAATGGATTTTGTTTCTGGACTTCCAAGGACACCTAGTGGAAAGGATGCAATTTGGGTGATAGTGGATAGACTGACCAAGTCTGCACATTTTCTACCCTTCAAAGTAGGGCTATCTACAGAAAAGTTGGCAGATTTATATATCAGACATATTGTTAAATTGCATAGGGTTCCAGTAAGTATTGTCTCCGACCGAGATTCAAGATTCACCTCTCACTTCTGGAAGAGCTTACAAGCCAGCTTGGGGACTCAACTCAAATTCAGCACAGCGTATCATCCCCAAACCGATGGACAATCAGAACGTACAATCCAGACCCTTGAAGTTATGCTCCGTACATGTGTTCTGGATTTTGGAGGATCGTGGGAAGACTATCTACATCTTGTGGAGTTCTCTTATAATAACAGTTACCAAGCAAGTATTGAGATGACTCCATTTGAAGCTTTGTATGGACGAAGATGTCGTACCCCGCTATTATGGGACGACGTAGGAGAAAGAGCCTTACTGGGACCAGAGATGGTGATCGATTCAACTGAGAAGGTAAAACAAATAAGGGAAAGACTTCGGGTGGCTCAAGACAGGCAACGACATTGGGCAAATAGCCACCGAAGGCCCTTGGAATTTGAGGTAATTAAATTTATGAAATTCAAGTTAATTTAAACATTATGATTATGGAACTAAGACTTGATTATGACTTTATTAAAGGTTGGAGAACTGGTATTCTTGAAGATTTCTCCGACACGTGGCACCATTAGGTTCGGAAGAAGTGAAAAACTCAGCCCAAGATTTATTGGACCTTTTGGCATACAAGAGAGAATCGGAGAAGTGGCATACCGTCTGACATTGCCACCCTCGCTGGATGGAGTCCATAACGTTTTCCACGTGTCGCAGCTGAGAAAATACGTGTCAGATTCCAGCCATATTTTGGATCACTCAGAGCTCGAAGTAGGTCCAAGCTTGACTTACCAAGAGCAACCCGTGGAGATACTGGACCGATCGGAGAAAGTTCTAAGGAACCAGGTTATTTCCCTCGTTCGTGTAGCTTGGAAGCACCACTCTCCCGGCGAATCCACCTGGGAGCGAGAAGACGAGATTAGAGAGCGCTACCCTTATCTTTTTGAATCCTGAGGTATATTTTAACTCTCGGCCCTTCCTTTCGTGCCATTGTTATTTTTAAATTTCGAGGACAAAATTTTTATAAAGTTGGGTAGATTGTAAACCCCCTGAATTTTCAAAAATATTAAACTTAGATTTTTTCACAATTTTCTGGAATTTTCTGGGAATTTTCTGTAATTAAAATCAGGATTCTAATTATTAAATAATTTTTTAATTATCAATAAATAATATTAAAATATTATGGAAATAATATTTTTTGGGTGTAAAATGGAAAACTGGACTAAGGGTAATTTTTCTGGAATTTATTGGGCCTCGGACCTATTTTTAAATGCCTAAAAACTATTTAATTAATTATTTATTTAATTAACTGACTTATTAATTATTTTTTTTTTTTTATTATTACTATTATTATTGTTTTAGGCCGGCCCGGCCCAGTGGACCGGCTCAGCAGCCCAGCCGCCAACCAGCCCAACCCGCTCCCCTACCGGGTCGGGTCGGGTCTGCCCAGACCCGACCCGCCGCCTCCGCCCGCTACCAGCACCCCCTCCACACGACCCGGCTGCCCGCATTCTCCGCCCGCTACCAGCACCCCCTCCCCACGACCTGCCACGACGCCCCGCTCCTCCCGGCGTCGATCCCCTCTTCCTGCCGCCATCCCCGGCCGACCCAGCGCCCTCTTCCCTATATAAACCCCCCCTCCGGCCATCACAACCGGCCACCACCCTAACCCCCGAGCTCCTCCGCCGCTCTCCGACCAGCGCCTCGTCACCGCCGTCGCAGAACCCCCTCGCCGCCGTCCACCGCCGTGCTGCCCCGGCCTGCTCCTCCCTCTCCTCTCCCTTTCCACGACAGCAGCCGCAGCAGCCGCCTCCGCCGGAATCCGGCGCCGCTCGCCTCCGCCTCGCCCCGGCGAACCCTCCCCGGCCCTCTCCGGCGTGCCTCCGACCGGCCTCCACCGTCCAGAACGAAACCCTAACCCTAATCCCAATTCTTTGTGTCGTGTCGGACACGACACGAACACGGAAATTTTCGGTTTTTCGAGCCTCGTTCAGGTACTCGTATCTTGCACCCTGTATCTCCGATTTTAACTCCGTAAATTATCTTGCGAAGCCTGTATGACCCTCTCGGTGCCCGGATAAACCGCTCGGGGCATCGCGTCCTGTGGTGATCGCACACCGCGATCCAAAAACAGGAAAAACCAGACCCTGTTTCACCCCGGAACTGAGTACGCCCCACCAAACGGGATGACTTGGTCGTATGCGGTCTTCACAGATACGTGCGCGCCGTCGATACGGACGTGTAAGATTTTGCGAAAGCTAATTCGGGTGTGCGTGTACCCTGGAATCAACGCGTATCCGCGGACATCGCCCCGTATCTGACTTTTCTGCAATTCGCCCTAACTTCTTGCACACACGTCGGATCGAAAAAAACTTGTGCCATCGAACTCGTAGCGATACGCTGGTCCTGTGGGTCAAGTTTGGTTCGATTCTGAGAACGTTGACGAAATCGCGTGTCATGGGCCCCACAGGCCCCGCTCGACGGGCGATTTCGTGATCGGCTCATCGGAATCCAATTCTGGAAGTTCCGTTGGGTTCGTATCATCGTTCCTGACCTGTTGACACTAAATTTGGTGAATTTGGAGACCTTTGACCCTGACACATTTTTCGATGCAAAGCGGGCCCACAAGCGGACCCCGTTTTGACCCAAAATTACCGTTTTGCCCTTGTCTCCGAATTGGACCCAAGGACAGGCGTTTGTAGCTATTTGATATCTTCTGAGCATGATGGTAATGTTTATTTCAGTATCTGGACACATTTCTGGAAATTTCTCCGATATACAAACTATATTTGGATCCAAACAACAGGCAAGTACCTGCACTTCAAAGTTTAATCTTTATATTATGATAATTAATTCCCTGCTTTACTAGTACCATTGATGATTACATATAGTCTTGAATACTGGAGTTCATGTCTTATTTTTCTTGTCGGGTGGGAGAATACTAGAAGGCATGTAGTTTACCCTTTCCCCTGTCGTGACTAATAGCTGTTGGTATGCGACTGTACCCTCAGCCGGATCTCGATTATTCATGTTTAATAGCCGTCTATGACGGCCGGATTAGCCTTATAAACCCCTGCATGCCAACTATGTATTCTAAAATAAACACAAGTTCACACACATAGCTTCTTGTCTTGTTGCAGTTCCTGTTGTCTTATTGTAGTTTCATTTCCTGTCTCATATTATTCCTGTTTACTCATATTCCTGTTTATAGTATTGACTCTTAGTTATTGTTGTTTCTTTTATGCATATTCTCAATATGATACTCAGTCAGTTTTTTTTTTAATTGTCATAAATATTTAGTTTAATCTTGTTGTGCATTGTGTACTTTGCTCCTTTCCTGACTGGATCCGTTGATTTAGGCGATGATGAGGATTTTGCTCCTACCTATTATGGCCCCTATGAGGGAACAGATGACACATATGAGGAGCCAGTTCCCACCCAGGAGACTACTTCTGCAGAGTAGTTAGCAGTAGCTTTTATTTATGCTCTTTTATCTTAGTAATCGGGTTTGTTCCCGATTTTATTTCTGGATTCTGTACTAAACATTTGAGCTGTTGTCACATTTATTTCATTGAAATCTCAGCATTCTTTTCCTGTTATTATCTTTGCCTATTTCATCTTTTGTGAATGAGCTAGATGTTTTAACTATGGATATGACCTAGACAGCGTACTACAGCCGACTCTGCGGCGTAGGCTGGACGTACCCACGCACTCGTGCCCGAATTTCCGGGTGCGGGTCATGACAGAGACTGTCATCGTCGATTGGGGCTGTGCATGATATGTGGATCAAGTCACCATCAAGCCCGAGAATGTCCTCAGCAGAACCAGAGGCCTATGGTATTAGAATCAGGAATACGCATACACCCTCAAGTATAGGATACCAAAGGGACCAACCACTACTTCTGCAGTCTGCACAAATTGAGGAGGCTAGACCCCAGTTGAACAACCAAGGACAAGGCCAAGCACTCATGATGACAAATATGGGAGAGTAAACACAGGAAGCCGTAGATACAGGTACGACCTTTTAGTTATAGTTGTCTTTGCATACTCATAACCCCATTGTGACACAAGATATTAGATATACAAATAGATATAGAATTATATATATGGCAGTTTAGTAGTTATGAGGATATATGTATATTCTACCCAGATGGCATACACGCGATGCTAATGGATGACGCGAGTAGCAGTAGTAGTATTCTTTCCCTATCATCATCTCGCCCTCTTAGGTGGCTTATCTTCTCTTCTATATATCCATCCCTTATCGTGTGCTTAACTCTTCCCATCATAGTCGTATATTTTCGTGCCATTATGAATTGTTTGATTTATATCAACCTTGCCCCTATTTTGTTAGTTATAACATAAATGTGTTAGTAATGATTAATAACTAAAGGATGAGTTCTTAATAATAATCCTTATGTATATGCACTATAGCAGTATCTGTATTCTTTATTAATTTAACCCTTTAAGTATCACCATTTAGCCTAATAAAAATTTGTTAGATTGTTTGAACTAGTTCATACTTCTAATAGTTTTATAAAGTTAGTCAAGGCCTAAGTGTTTCCCTAAAAACTTAGACTATGCCTAGGAAAGAGTTGAAGGCACTTGTTACGAACTGATGACTATGACAAATCGCTGGCGAGGTAGCGACAGTTGCAGCCAGACGATTATAGTAGAGCAATCAAATTACTTGCAGCCATACTGGCCAGGTGGCGTGGCAGTATTAGACTACGATACTTGACGGTTACGGGAAAAAGTCATAGTTATGAGATTCCAGACAGGTATCCCAAGATTCTCGATCCAATGAATATATTTGCCTTACAACCTAGACAATAGCTTCAAAAGACTGTGACTACTAGTATAATTTCTTTTAAGTTAGGTAGTGTAGACGAGTTAGAGGATGATAGAATAGTGTATGGACAATAAGTGAGAAAGTGTTAGAATGACAGACCATGACTTTTAGAAAGCACTACTAGATACCAATGTAGTGTAATAACTATAGTGATTATTATGAATATAGGCTAGTGTCAATTTCGAGGACAATTTTTGTAAGTTGGGTAGAATGTAAAACCACATATTTTTAAATATTTTATTTATTTAATTAATTAATTATTTACTTATTTATAATATTTTGTAGTTATTTAGATAATATATACGTAGTGGGTTAATTACCTAGATAATTATTCATTTAGAAATTGTTGTACAAAAATCTATTATTTTATTTTAGAAATAATTTCAGAGGGGTCATAAAATTTTGTAGAATTTAATTGGGTGCTAATATAATTTTTATATACCTTAATTATATACGTAAATATTAAAAATAGCGTATTAATAATAAGTATAATAATCATAATCATAATAATCATAATGTATATAATAATAATAATAATAATAATAATAATAATAATGATATTATTATTATTATTATTATTATTAGTAATACTAATAATTTTAGTAATAGTGTTAAGAAAAGAAAATAGAAAAGAAAAAGAAAAAAGAAAAGGAAAAGAAAAGAATAGAAAATTTAAACAGTACCTTCCCCCCCCCAGTGCTGTGCACAGAACCCCGGCCCAGGGAAGCTCACCCGTTGTAAACCCCCAGATTTTGTAAGAATTTTAAATCTTGGATTTTCCCCAATTTTCTGGAATTTTCTGGGAATTTTCTGTAATTAAAATCAAGGTTTTTAATTAATAAATGATTTTTAATTGTTAATAAATAATATTAAAATATCATGGAAATAATATTTTTTGGTGTAAAATGAAAAACTGGACTTAGGGTAATTTTTCTGGAATTTATTGGACCTCAGACCTATTTTTAAATGCCTAAAAACTATTTATTTAATTAATTAATTAATTAATTAATTATTATTATTATTATTATTATTATTATTATTTCTATATCAGCCCGGCCCAGCCCACAGACACCCGGCCCATCAACCTTATCGGGTCGGGTCGGGTCTGCCGAACCCGACCCGCACCGCTAACCCACCCGGACCCGCTCCCCAGCCACCTGACCCATTCTCCCCCTCCGCCGCTTCCGCCGGCGCCTCCGCCGCCCCGTTGGCGTTCCGCCCGGCTCGCCCCACGCAGCGCCACCACGACCCCTCCCCTCTCTCCGCCTTCTCCGCCTAACGCCACCGCATCTCCCCTTTAAAACCCCCTCGAGCCTCCGGCCACCTACCCTCCCTCTCTGGTCACCCCCTCCGGCCACCTCGCCGTCCTCCTCCCCTCTAGCGCCTCGCCACCGCCCTCAACGACGACCAGCTGCCCCTCCTCTGCTCCTCCTCCTCCGCCTGCCTCCGACCCCCCCAGCAGCTCGAGTCGACCCCGCAGCCAGCGCTCATCCACCGCCTCCGGCGCCTGCCACCGCGCCGTGCCGCCCTCGCCGGCGCCGCCCAGCACCCGGCCGGCCTCCCCCGCAGCGGCGCCGCCCTCCTCCGGCCGAACCGCCGCCTGCAGCGTTCGAAACCCTAACCCTAGCCCTAATTCTTCTTTCCGTGTCCGACACGAGTCGGACACGACTCGACCGTGATTTTCGGGTCCCCTTCAGGTGCGTGTAACTTTTGCCTCGTAGCTCCGTTTTTAATTCCGCAAATTGCGTTGGGAAGCCTGTATGACCCTCTCGGTGCCCGGATAAACCGCTCGGGGCATCGCGTCCTGTGGTGATCGCACACCGCAATCCAAAAACAGAAAAAACAAGACCCTGTTTTACCCCGAAACTAAGTACGTCCCGCCAAACGGGACGACTTGGTCGCGTGCGGTCTTCACAGATACGTGCGCATCGTCGATACGGACGTGTGAGTTTTCGTGGAAGCTGATTCGGGTGTGCGTGCACACCAGAATCAACGCATATCCGCGAACATCGCCCCGTATCTGCCTTTTCTGTAATTCACCCTAACTTCGTGCATACACGTCAGATCGAGACGAAACTTACGCCATCGGACTCGTAGCGATACGCTGGTCCTGTGGGTCAAGTTTGGTTCAATTCTGAGAACGTTGACGAAATCGCGTGTCGTGGGCCCCACAGGCCCCGCTCGACGGGCGATTTCGTGATCGGCTCATCGGAATCCAATTCTGAAAGTTCCGTTTGGTGAATTCGGAGACCGTTGACCCGGACACATTTTTCGGTGCAAAGCGGGCCCACCGGCGGACCCCGTTTTGACCCGAAACTGCCATTTTTGCCCTTGTCTCCAAATTGGACCCAAGGACCGGCGTTTCTAGCTATTTGACATCTTCTGAGCGTGATGGTAATGTTTATTTCAGCATCTGGGCTCATCTCTGGATATTTTCCCGAAGTACAATTAATCGGATCGAAACAACAGGCAAGTACCTGCACTTCAAGTTTAATCTTTATATTGTGATAGTTAATTTTCTGCTCTACTAGTACCCTTGATGACTACACGTAGTGCTAGAATACTGAATTTTATGTCTTGGATACTGTATTTCATGCCTTGCTTTTCATGTCGGGTGGGAGAATACTAGAAGGCATGTAGTTTACCCTTCCCCTTATCATGTTTAATAGCTGTTGGTACGCGACTGTACCCTCAGCCGGATCTCGATTATTCATGTTTAATAGCCGTCTATGACGGCCGAATTAGCCTTATAAACCCCTACATGCCAACTATGTATTCTAAAATAAACACAAGTTCACACAGATAGCTTCTGGTCTCGTTATAGTTCTTGCTGACTGTTGTAGTTTCATTTCCTGTCTTATTTATTTCCTGTTCTCATATTCCTATTTATAGCATTAACTCTGAGATATTGATGTTCTTCTATGCAACTTTCTCAACATGATACTCAAGTTAATTGTCATGAATATTTAGTTTAATCTTGTTGTGCATTGTGTACTTTGCTCCTTTCCTGACTGGATCCGTTGTTTTAGGCGATGATGAGGACTTTGCCCCTACCTATTATGCCCACTATGAGTTAGCAGGTGACACATATGAGGAGCCGGTTCCCACTCAGGAGACTACCTTTGAGGAGGAGTAGCCAGTTAGTTATTATTTTATTTCCTTTTCAGCATATACTCGGGTTTGTCCCCGATCTATCTTCTGGCTTTGTATTAACTATGGATCTGTTGTCACAATTTGTTTTATAAAAGTTAGCATTCCTATTTCCTGTTACTTTCCTTGTCTATTTATTGTGGATGAGATAGATACTTATTGACCCCAAAAAAGACCTAGACAGCGTACTACCGCCGACACTGCGGCGTAGGCTGGACGTGCCCACGCACTCGTGTCCGAATAACCGGGTGCGGGTCGTGACACGTTTTTGTGGTGGCCCATGCAGGTCCAACGACTAAATTATTCGATTTCAACTCAGGGACCGAACAGGCCTGCAATAAAGCTAGGATAAGTTTATAGGATCTCATCCACTTGCTTGAATCGTTTTTGATATCTGTATCGTATTCGAACTAATATGAACTTGCATCTTGCCTTAATTCCTGTGCGCCTCTTATTGGTTATTTTGCATACAGGGAAATGGACCCACAAGCCAGCAACGAGGCTCATGCAGAAACACCACAAACCGTTGTGGTTACCCAAGAAGACGATGTGATACCAGTCGGTGAAGGCCAATCATCACAAGGCAGTCAAACAAGTCAGCCTGCCTCAATAATCCATCAAGATGGCGTTCCACCCTCGATGCAGCCTATTCCACCGATGCCTTCCTTCCCACCGGGACCGCCTATGGACGAACAGCAGATGTTCCGCATGTTCTACATAATGATGCAAGCCTATCAGAAGGTTCAACAAGAAACTCAGCAAAACCAAGCGGAGAACTTCATCGACAGAATTAGCTCGGAGTCACGTAAGCCAAGCAGTTCAAATGCAATTACCTTCGACGAGGACGTTCTTACTGCAGCGCGACCTGTGGAGTACACCACAAGGATCGAGTCCAGCCGGAAGCGGCCGTCTGTGTCAGCACCAGACCAAGCACAACAGGAAAAAGCTGCAAAGCGACCACGGATGAATCCAACTCAAGGACAGAACCAACAAGCTCCCACTTGTGGCTATTGTCGAAAACAAGGTCACATTTGGCAGGATTGTAGAAAGAGACTAGGTGCCTGTCTATATTGTGGATCAGCAGCACATCAAATGAAGGACTGTCCTGCTGCTCAAAGACGTACACTGCACAAAAGTTTCAGTTCAGGCCAGGCCCCAGCAGCGCAGCAGAGGGCACCACCTCAAGAACACGGACAAGCTTAGACGATGACCATGGAGAATGTGCAGACTCTTAGAGTAACTAATGCGCGTAAGTGATTCGTAGATATCATTTTCTAGTATTATTTAGCTCGTGCCCATTGGTTCGTGACCTCAGCCCCAACCTAGTAAATTTTAAACTTGCTAATAACCTGGTATGCTTTTGTATTTGATAACTGTAGAGTTTGTAGAATCCTTTGTTACTGAGCTTATTGTAGGTTGTTTTGTGTGTTTAAATAATTTGTACCTCCTTTCATCATCATCTAGTGCACTAAATTTTGATGTACTTGACTTATGCTGCTATTTTATAGCCTAGTTTTGCAAGCTTACTCTTTATCGAGCTTGTTCATGACAAGTGTATTATTGGGGAGGCCCACAATAATATATTTCAGAATCAGTGTATTACGGTCTGATCAACCATAGTGCGCTTGATTCGCCCTTCGAAATAATACCTTACGTGGATTGAGATATATAGTTGATTAGTTGCCCTCTAGATATGATCGAGCATATCGTACCGATTGCATAACTGTAATAATACAAGCATGTGAATAGGAATTACCGAGATAGTATTCAATCCACGATCGCTTGACAATTCCCACCTGAATACTTTAAAACGCCTTGACCCCGATATTTCTTTTCTATCACCCCACCCTTGAACTCTTTATTATTGATCTTCGTCTTTCCTTATTTCGGAAAGACGAAATCTCGTGCCTGGTATAAGTTAGTACATAGATAGTACTGGATATGCCACATAGGCCGATCACATACTTGAGGATTAACTTTCGTAATTGAGGACATATCATGATCGGCGTTGAAGTTCGAGGATTGAATGACATAGGTAAACATATTAAGGAATATTTTCTTAAGGTATATAGTCTTTTGTGATGAATGGGTAAACTCTAAGTTGGGTAGCAATGCATTTGTCAACTCGAGAGGAATGTCCTTTGTATCGTGACCGAGTAAGGTCAGGTTGGAAGAAGCAAGCCATTATAATCTTGAAAATTTAGAGGAGTGACTAAAATGATTAATGAATTGATATCGAGGACCCAATAAGTTGTATCTTGGATACATGATTTAAATCTTGAATAATGAAAGTAAAATCGCCAAATTAAATTTAGGGGATATATGATTCAGACTTGAACATTGATGGACTACACTTAAATTATTTTTCAATTTGATGGTTTGATCTAAGAATTAAAATTTGAAGGTTGGACTACCTAGTTAGAATATTGAGGATGTGAATGGAATTTAAAAGTTTGGAGCATACAAATGGGAATACTGTTGGACTCGAATCACTTCTAGAGAAATTATGATAGTTAGAATAGTAAGACAAGGTCATAATCATGTGCAATCCTTGAAGTTGTTATAAGGACTTACTCTAAAATCTGCCTGTGGGAAATTTAAGGAAGTAAGAAGTAATGACTCTAGGTTGAATCTTGATTGGAACAATAGACATCTTAACCACGAAATGATTGCAGTGGATGTGATCGGGATTCTAATTATCGCAAGGAAATTATGATTGATGTACATGAAGGATTAACAGATTATGGCTAATTTTTAAATTTCGAGGACGAAATTTTTATAAGTTGGGTAGATTGTAAACCCCCAGATTTTGTAAGAATTTTAAATCTTGGATTTTCCCCAATTTTCTGGAATTTTCTGGGAATTTTCTGTAATTAAAATTAAGGTTTTTAATTAATAAATAATTTTTAATTGTTAATAAATAATATTAAAATATTATGGAAATAATATTTTTGGGTGTAAAATGAAAAACTGGACTTAGGGTAATTTTTCTGGAATTTATTGGACCTCAGACCTATTTTTAAATGCCTAAAAACTATTTATTTATTTAATTAATTAATTAATTAATTATTATTATTATTATTATTATTATTATTATTATTATTATTATTATTATTATTATTATTATTTCTATATCAGCCCGGCCCAGCCCACAGACACCCGGCCCAGTCCCCGCGGCCCATCAACCTTATCGGGTCGGGTCGGGTCTGCCGAACCCGACCCGCACCGCTAACCCACCCGGACCCGCTCCCCAGCCACCTGACCCATTATCCCCCTCCGCCGCTTCCGCCGGCGCCTCCGCCGCGCCGTTGGCGTTCCGCCCGGCTCGCCCCATGCAGCGCCACCACGACCCCTCCCCTCTCTCCGCCTTCTCCGCCTAACGCCACCGCATCTCCCCTTTAAAACCCCCTCGAGCCTCCGGCCACCTACCCTCCCTCTCCGGTCACCCCCTCCGGCCACCTCGCCGTCCTCCTCCCCTCTAGCGCCTTGCCACCGCCCTCAACGACGACCAGCCGCCCCTCCTCTGCTCCTCCTCCTCCGCCTGCCTCCGACCCCCCCCAGCAGCTCGAGTCGACCCCGCGGCCAGCGCTCATCCACCGCCTCCGGCGCCTGCCACCGCGCCGTGCCGCCCTCGCCGGCGCCGCCCAGCACCCGGCCGGCCTCCCCCGCAGCGGCGCCGCCCTCCTCCGGCCGGACCGCCGCCTGCAGTGTTCGAAACCCTAACCCTAGCCCTAATTCTTCTTTCCGTGTCCGACACGAGTCGGACACGACTCGACCGTGATTTTCGGGTCTCCTTCAGGTGCGTGTAACTTTCGCCTCGTAGCTCCGTTTTTAATTTCGCAAATTGCGTTGGGAAGCCTGTATGACCCTCTCGGTGCCCGGATAAACCGCTCGGGGCATCGCGTCCTGTGGTGATCGCACACCGCGATCCAAAAACAGGAAAAACTAGACCCTGTTTCACCCCGGAACTGAGTACGCCCCGCCAAACGGGACGACTTGGTCGCATGCGGTCTTCACAGATACGTGCGCATCGTCGATACGGACGTGTGAGTTTTCGTGGAAGCTGATTCGGGTGTGCGTGCACACCAGAATCAACGCGTATCCGCGGACATCGTCCCATATCTGCCTTTTCTGTAATTCATCCTAACTTCGTGCACACACATCAGATCGAGACAAAACTTGCGCCATCGGACTAGTAGCGATACGCTGGTCCTGTGGGTCAAGTTTGGTTCGATTCTGAGAACGTTGACGAAATTGCGTGTCGTGGGCCCTACAGGCCCCGCTCGACGGGCGATTTCGTGATCGGCTCATCAGAATCCAATTCTGGAAGTTCCGTTGGGTTTGTATCAGCATTCCTGACCTGTTGACACTAAGTTTGGTGAATTCGGAGACCGTTGACCCAGACACGTTTTTCGGTGCAAAGCGGGCCCACCGGCGGACCCCGTTTTGACCCGAAACTGCCATTTTTGCCCTTGTCTCCAAATTGGATCCAAGGACAGGTGTTTCTAGCTATTTGACATCTTTTGAGCGTGATGGTAATGTTTATTTCAGCATCTGGGCTCATCTCTGGATATTTTCCCGAAGTACAATTAATCGGATCGAAACAACAGGCAAGTACCTGCACTTCAAGTTTAATCTTTATATTGTGATAGTTAATTTCCTGCTCTACTAGTACCCTTGATGACTACACGTAGTGCTAAAATACTGAATTTCATGTCTTGGATACTGTATTTCATGCGTTGCTTTTCATGTCGGGTGGGAGAATACTAGAAGGCATGTAGTTTACCCTTCCCCTTATCATGTTTAATAGCTGTTGGTACGCGACTGTACCCTCAGCCGGATCTCGATTGTTCATGTTTAATAGCCGTCTATGACGGCCGAATTAGCCTTATAAACCCCTATATGCCAACTATGTATTCTAAAATAAACACAAGTTCACACAGATAGCTTCTGGTCTCGTTATAGTTCTTGCTGACTGTTGTAGTTTCATTTCCTGTCTCATTTATTTCCTGCTTTCTCATATTCCTGTTTATAGCATTAACTCTGAGATATTGATGTTCTTCTATGCAACTTTCTCAACATGTTACTCAAGTTAATTGTCATGAATATTTAGTTTAATCTTGTTGTGCATTGTGTACTTTGCTCCTTTCCTGACTGGATCCGTTGTTTTAGGCGATGATGAGGACTTTGCCCCTACCTATTATGCCCACTATGAGTTAGCAGGTAACACATATGAGGAGCCGGTTCCCACTCAGGAGACTACCTTTGAGGAGGAGTAGCCAGTTAGTTATTATTTTATTTCCTTTTCAGCATATACTCGGGTTTGTCCCCGATCTATCTTCTGGCTTTGTATTAACTATGGATCTGTTGTCACAATTTGTTTTATAAAAGTTAGCATTCCTATTTCCTGTTACTTTCCTTGTCTATTTATTGTGGATGAGATAGATACTTATTGACCCCAGAAAAGACCTAGACAGCGTACTACCGCCGACACTGCGGCGTAGGCTGGACGTGCCCACGCACTCGTGCCCGAATAACCGGGTGCGGGTCGTGACACCCGTGCACAAGTACCCGTTTCGCTCCCTTTCTCTTCCGCTCTATATATATTACTCTATAACCTAAACCCTAACCCTAAACACCAACCTACCTCGATCAACTGAGCACCGCGCCGCCGACCCAGAGCCACCACCGCCGGAGCCCAGCGCTGCCGGCCGCCGGCCGCCGGCCGCACGCCCTCGCGAGCACCGTGTCGTGCAGAAGCTACAGCAACGAACCCCTCTTCCCACGTCGTTTTCTGCCATCTTGCTCGACCAAACTTGACCCCGTCTTTGCTGGTACGATCCCGATATATCCCTCTCTAAATCACGTAATTTAGTTTCCTCCGAACAACGCACAAAATTAGGTAAAAATTGATGCCAACTTTAGGAAAAACCATATTTTTTATATTTCAGAAAATCTATTTGCGACGACCCATGTACAAGGGCTCGTATCTTCCACCACAAGGATCCAAACCTAGAAATTCTTTTTGCTATGGAAAGACCACCTGACCGAGATCATTCTCTATCAATTATATTATTTTATTAGACATTATATATAAAATTAAAATAGGTTAAAAATTACGAAAAATCTATTTTTCTAACTTCTAAAAATTGTGATACAGAGCGCGTCCCGCCAAACGGAATAGTCCCGTCATGTACCAAGTGAACCAAAAGATGCGCGCAGTATACCCAGATGTGTGAGCTTTCGCGAAAACTAATTTGGACGTGTGTGTGCGTCGAAATCAGCCCATATCCGCAAAAAATTCCTCGTATCGCAACTTTTGCAAAAGCCATGCGCATTTAGTGCACGCTCGTCAGAATATGACAAAACTTGTGCCACTGGACTCGTGATAACACACTGGTCCTGTGACCCAATTTTTACGCAATTCTGAGATAGTTGACCAAGTCGCCAATTGAGGGGCCCCACGGTTGACTTTTTGGGTAAATTTATGTTCGGCTCACCGAAATCCAAAACTGGATGTACCGTTGAGTTCGTATTGACGTTTAGAATTATTTTGACCTATAATTTGTCCCATTTAGATACCTTTACCCCTGGCACGCTTTTTGGTGCAAAGTAGGTCACATTTGGACCCCACTTTTACCCAAAATTACCGTTTTGTCCTTGTGTCCAAATTTGACGAAAGGGTAGTATTTTCTAGCTATCTCATTTATTCTGGAAATGTTGGTGATGTCTATTTTAGCATCCGGAGACGTTTATTCCGAGACCGCAGATTCTACTCCTGTGTGAGTGACGCCTGGGCATTACACTTCGCAGCTCTTCTTGCCAGAAAAGATACCTTGTCAAATTGCTTACAGTACTTTGCATGTTTATTATATTTCTGTATATTTATTATATTTCTGTATATTCATTGCATGTGTAGTTTTTTTCAGTCATCACTATATATTAGATAAGTTGACACACACATGACACTTAGTATCATGAGAGGACAATCAGTAGGCGTATGGGCTTTAACCACTCTGGTGAACCGTAGTAACTAGCACGCACTATGGTAGTCGTGTCCGATGGTCTCTACTCCCGCGGTATGTCGATTGATGGAGTCACGAGGGTCGCTACCCCCGCGGTATGTCGGCTGATGATGTTCTAGACGGGTGTGTGAATTATGAGGCTTAGATCGAGTAGCCTACCCTTGCCCATACGTCAAAAAGTTGTCCTCATTTGCATTCATATAGATTATCTTGTACAGTATACTTATATATTTTTTGTCTATTTTGCATGTTTTCTGTATTCAATTGCCTTGCTTCTATGTATCTTGTTATGTCCCTCTGAGGACCTAGTCCCTTGCCAGGTATAGCCGATCAGGAGTATCCGCAGGAGTACGGGCCTGGACCTGACGTATTATTTTCTGCCGAGGAGGTCTTACCTTCTGAGCATCATTGATTATATCTAGCGATGGATCTTCTTAGCTGATACACTTATGCCATCACCTTATTTTATATTGGAGATTTTATACTCCTCTCTCATTTTAGTTTTGGATATAGTCTTTGGTAGTGGATTTGTCTCCACCCGACTATTATTTTGGATATTTCAGACTCTTTATTCTAGTTTAGTTATTTTCTTTCTGCCACTTGTTGTGTGGATGAGATTAGTAATTTTGTGACTTGTGATAATATAGATACCACATGTGAAGTACTATTCATATTACAGCGTATGTGTGTATTATGGTATCCATATATTGGAGTTGCCATATACATACAGCTGGCATGCTTACGTGTTCCTAGTCCTACGTATTTTGGGACTAGGGCATGACACGTTCCCTTCTAATGCTCTACAAATTAAGTTTTCTAGTTAGCCCTAGGTGATTTAGAAACTCATGTCGTAGTCACATGAACATTCCTTCCTAAATATCGTACTTTAAGTACGGACACTCTTGATACGAATCCACATTGTCTCTTAAATCTTGACTCACCCAAGTGTGATGCAACAATCAATACTATCTAGCCATGGCTAAAGTCACTGTCCAACTACCAGATCCGTGCAAGGAAATAATTACGTATATCATATAGCAAGTGTGTGTGGCACGATGGCTCACTATATATCAAGTATCACTCTCAATGCGATCAAGTGTATCAGCATGAATATAATAGTTAGGGCAGGAACAAGTTCCAATATCAAGGCTATGGATAAGCAAATAATAATCACAATAATTTATCACTCTATTATATCGATAGATAAAATAAGAGTAGTGTGAGAACCCCTCGAGATCAGATCCACAATCCTTAATCCAAACAAGGATCGGGATTATAGAACCTCCCTCAAGTTGAACTACGTCCCTTATTCTATCCAACGTATAATAAGGTAATCCAGAAAAAGTAGCCTAATCAGCAAGTAAGTACATATAGGGCCATATCTATAGGCTCATGCCAGGTTCTTAGTCATTTAGCATATAGTCACATCTGGGTCACACAAGTCATTTCTAAGTTAACATATAGCATCATAATCATTCAATCAATATCCAAATAATAGGCGAATAGGAGGAAGGCGTATAGCAAGGTGCCACATAGTCATCGAGACCGCATAAGGTCAAGGACGCATAAGATCAAGGCCGCATAAGATCAAGGCTGCATAGACAGAGCAAAGTCCACTCTTCGAAAAATGTGTGATCTGACAAACAATAAATACAAGTCAGTCAGAAAAGTGACTAATGTGACATGTGATAAAAGTGTGTCAAAAGAAGACAAATTATAAAAAGTCGTGCCAAGAATTGTCACCACCCCATTTCCAGAGCCGGGTATTTTTTTTTATTTTTAATTTAGTTAATTGTGGATTATTTATATTTAATTGTATTTATATTTAATTATTGATTGTATTATATTTTTATTGTTTGTTTTAGGATTTTGGCTAGCCTGGACCCATGTCAGACCCTAGTGGACCCATGTCCGACCCAGCCCACACCATTGTGAGAATTATTTTGGGGCTTAGAAATATTTATTTTATTTTTAGGAGGTTAGTTGGAGAGATTTGGAACTAGTTTGAGTGCTTTTGGAACCCGGAACCCAAAACAGAGTGAGTAAGGGCGTTTTGGGAATGTGGAACTTAGTGTAACCCTTTATGTAGCAAGTGGCCGGCCCCAAACCCTTCCCAGACCGTGCATTCCAGCAGGAGCAGCTCCCCACTTCCTCTTCCTCTTCATTCCACTTCTTCTTCTTCATTTCTTCTTCTCCACTTCTCCTTTCTTCTTCCTTCTTCCTCCAAAGTAAGTTTTCTTCCTTTTTCTTCCTTCTTTCTTCCATTCCTCCTTCTTTATGTAACCCTAACCCTATATTCTTCCCCAACCTAGGTGGGTAGAGCCTAGATTTGGTGTTGGAGCTTGGATTTGAGGCTTGGAAGCTTGGATTGGAGGATTTGGAGCATTTTAGAGATTTTGGCTTGGGATTCCAACTCCCAAGAGGTAAACCCTAATTTTCCCCTTGTAATTACTCTTTTATAGTGTAATAAATATTTTAGAACCTTCCTAGACCCTTAGGCTACCCGTGGGAGGAAGTTGGAACTAGTTTGGTTGGGTTTAGAGACTTTAACATTAGGTTTTGTGTCAATTTCGGGTGGAATCCGAATTTGGCCCAATTTTGGGTGATGCCCTAGGTTAGATGGACCTAGGTAGACGTTGTCGGGTGTCTTGAGGGTGAGTGCATGTCTCCGTTCGGACACGGGAAGCCGTGTCGCGGAGAAACGGGCGTTTCGGGCGAAATTGGGGCTTTTTCGTCGTCGCCGATTCTAAGTGCGTGTGCGTTTCCGCCATGGACCTAGAATCGACGCGGGAGCACATTTTCTAGGATCTAGACATCGTTTAGAGTGCGTGGGTAAATTTTGGGCCGATTCCGAGTTTGTTTGGTGTGCGTTTCAGGAGGTTTTTCGAGCCGCGCACCACGTGTTCGTCGAAATGACCGAACGGCCATTTCGACTTAGTTTCCTCGTTTCGGGCTTGTGCGCGCGTTGGGTTAGTATCGGAGAGTGTGTGCTAGAGTTTTCGAGTTATATTTTATATATTTTAGAGTGTTGGTGAGTGTCGGGGTCGTTGGGCGTGCGTTGGTGGGCGTTGTGGGCGTGTGGTTTGAGTGTTGTGTGCGTGGTTGTGTTTGTATTTATGTGTGTCTATATATATATATTTATATATATTTGTATGTGTGTTTATGTATATATATACCTATATATATGTGTGTATTTATATTTATGTACTTGTATGTGTACATGTCTATGTATATATATATGTATATGTGTAAGTGTGCTTGTGTGTGTGTATATGTATATATATATTTTGGGTGTATGTATATATATATATATATAGTTGAGAGTGTGTGTAGATATATATATATATTAAGTGTATATATATATGTAGCTATGTATATATATTTATGTGTGTGTGTGTATTAGTGTGTGAGTGTGTTAGTGTGTGTGTTAGAGTGTGTGGATGAGTGTATATATATATAGATATCTAGTTATATATATATAGATATATATGTATGTATGTATATATATATATAGATAGTGATATATATATGTATATATATGGATGTGTGTGTGTGTGTGCTTGTGTTTGTGTGTGTGTGTGTACTTATACATATGTGTGTGTTAGTAGATATATTAGTGTGTGTATATATATATATATATATATATATATATATATATATAGGAGCTTGTGTGTATATATATATATGTATGTATATATATATATAGATATATATATGTGTGTGTTTATAGGAGAGTGTGTGTGTGTGTATGTGAGATGAGAGGGGGGGGGAACAGCAACTGACACAGCAGCCAGAGGAGCAGCAGCTGCTGCTGCACTGCAGCAGCAGCACAGCAGCAGCAAGTAGCAGCGCAGCAGCAGCAAAAGCAGTGGCAGCAGCAGCAGATAAGCACAGCAGCAGCAGCAGCGACAAATGCGAGGGAGAGGGAGAGGTATATATATATATATATAGAAATATAGATAGATGGATGATAGTTAGATAGATAGATAGGTATGTATGGTTAATAGATAAATAGGTATATGGTTAGATAGATTGATGTATATGTGGATATACATAGATAGCTAGATAATAGATAGGTAAATTGACATATAGATATATAGATAGATCAATAGATAGATAGATATATCTAGATAAATAGATAGATACTAGATAGTTAGGTAGATAGTTCCATAGATAGATATAACTATAGATACATAGGTAGATACGTGAATAGATAGTTAGATATATATTGGATATAGATAGATGGATAGGTAGATAGTTAGATATAGTTAGATATAGTTAGATATCTATATCTATATGCATAGATATATATGTAGATATATATACATAGCTAGATAGATAGTTAGATATCTAGGTATAGATATATATATATGTAAGGTATGTGTAAGGTAAGTTAAGGTAAGGTAAGGTAAGGTAAGGTAAGGTATTGGGTATAGATACCTAGGTATATGCCTATACGTATTAGATATCTATATTTTAGCGTAGATTATAGCTAGATATATATGTTTATGCATAGTTAGTTAGCTAGAGGGGTAGTCAGGTTGAGTTTAGAGCGGTATCTCAATACCTTGAGATACCGAGGTATCTCAATACCTTGAGATAACCAAGGTATTGAGTTTCGAGCGGGGTATTTGAGCAATAGCCTAGGAATAGTATTGGAGTGATTTTTATATGTATATGTGTATATATTTACACGTGCTAGCATAGGTTTTAGAGGGTATAGGCGGGGTTTATAGCCTAGGTTGAGGTATCGGATACCGAGGGTATCCCGGTATCTCAAGGAGGCGAGTTTGTGAGTTTTCTAGCTTAATGACCTCGGTTTGACCTAGAATTTCAGGAGCACCCTAGTTTGACCCAGACTTGACCGTAGTTGACTCGGTTGACCGCCAAAGTCAACTTTTGACCTAGTTTTGACCCAGAGTTGACTTTTTGGACCTAGAGTTGACTTTTTCACCCAGATTTTACCGGTTTGACCCGTTTGACCTAGAACGACCCTAGAAACCTATTTTTTAGTTATTTTATATCTGTTTAACTCATTGGAACCCTGTTTAACCTTACTTTTCGCATTAGGTCCTTGCGATACCGGTTCGGATCGCCAGTTGCTCAGGACGTCAGGCGAGTACATTCTCTGATAGTTTTCATTATCTGATGATTATTATGATTCAGCTTCTAGTATAGTATCATCTGATTATTCTGGCACAACACGGGACACTGATTGATATTTCTGGATTCATTTACTTGCGACACGTACATTTCATGTTTCTGGCCTCTATTCTGGAATCACTACTGGCATCACCTACAGGCATCACTACAGGCATCATTCATGTTCAGACTGGACTCATCTTGATTTGCGTGTCGGGTCTTGGATCTACTTGTATTAGTCGGGGCGAGGAAATACTCGAGTAGACATGTAAACATTCCTATCTGGCATCATCAGGAATCACTCCCTCTGGTCTAATCTGGAATGATAGCAGCCGTGCACCCAGTGCGCGGTGAGCCGTACTTACCCCTAGCCGTTTACATGTCGAAACAAGTATTTCAAAGACACCGAGTTCATTCTTTATAGTCTGGACTCTCATGCATTTCTTGACTTGTCTCACTTACATGTTTCTGGACTTGACTCACTACATATTTTTCATGCTAGACTCACTACACGTTCATGTGCACAGACTTACTCTTAGTGTAGATTTCTTGTATCTTGCAGTTATTACTATCTTGCTTTGATATCCATGCATCTTTACCTTTATGCACCAGTGACTTATATATTTTTATTTTCATACTTGCTTCACTCTTCTTGCTACTTGCTATAACTGTTTTATAGTTTTTATCATTTAAATGGAACTGCTGTTAGAGATGTACTCGCTCCAGTCCTGACTGGACATATTTTTCAGAGTATCCGGAGGATTGGTGTCCGACGTTTTATGGACCTGAGCCTGTCGATGGTGCAGACAGGGACCCTCTAGTTTAGGGGTGATTTCCGGGTTGGTAGCCGGGATCACTAGGACTTTGTTGTTGTTTTTATTAGCTTTTAGCACCGGATTTGTCTCTGGTTTTGGATTGAGACCTTGTTTGTATATTATTTTGGATGATGTATTGTTGTATTATTATTATTATTGATGTTGTGGTTGTTGTAGTAGTAGTTGGTGGTTAGACTTTATAGTTGTTAGTCTTCTTTGCCATCTTATCGTGCTTAGATTCGTGATTGAGTATATTGTGATTATCATTTGATATTGCTCCTCCGTTTGGAGTTGAGATCTTGACAGGTTTATATATTGTTTGTGTGGTTGCCCTGCTTTTGGAGAGGTCATGCTCGATTTTTGTGTGAGATTATTATCTAGATAGTTGACCTAGACAGCGTTCTACCGCCGATGCTGCGACGTAGGCTGGACGTACCCACGACTCATGCCCGATTTTCCGGGTGCGGGTCGTGACACGTTTTTGGTGGTGGCCCATGCAGGTCTCGATTCGCAATTAGTGCGATATCGTGGTGGTACAACAACTTAGTTGTACTGCTACGAGCCTGCTCTAGGATATAGGATCTAGGATGAGAGTGTACTCAATCACGACTAGGAACAATTCCAATCTAATTATTCTGAAATTGCTTCTTTTGAAATATTACTGTCCTTCTTTGATGATATCGTATCTTGCGCCGTATTGACTTCTTTTAATCTGTGTTCAGGATGCCTCCGAAGACACGATCTCGTCATACCGTTCCAGCAGTTGCTACTGAGAGGTCTGCTACCTCTCGTCCAGCTCATATTCAGGCAGCTGCTACCGCTCCACTCACCACTCCTGCAGTTGAGGGAGCATCTGCTTCTTTCGGGGATCCTCCTTCACCTGTCGATCCGAGGACTACCCCAGTCGTTCCGGTGGTTCCTCCACCACTTCCTGCTCCAGTAGATGCCGCGCAGTTGTTTGCGTTCTTCAGGGAGATGATGGACGCGCAGCACAGTCAGGTGGATGTGATGAGGCTGGGCATTAAGAACGCCAACCAGGTGGCCATGACGGCAGTGGATAGGGTGGCACAGGTTCAGCCACAGGCAGATCAGATTCAGCATCCGAGGCCGGGCAGTATTATCGACTTTCAGAGGATGCGGCCCAAGGAGTTTCGTGGTACAGAAGGGATCCTGTATGCGGATGACTGGATAGAGCAGATCGAGGGCATCTTCAGGCTGGCGCAGATTCAAGACAGTATGCAGATAGAGGCAGCGGGCAGTCAGATGTTCGACCTCGCTTTGACATGGTATCGCACAGATACGAGGATTGCGGCGCCAGGGCTTACTTGGGAGGCTTTCAAGAGGCTTTTTAAGGAGAAGTTTTTCCCAGATGTGGCGCTCAGTGCTTTGGAGAGCCAGTTCGAGGCACTCGTCCAAGGGAGCATGACAGTGGACGAGTACGCAGCGGAGTTCTGCCGTCTGGGCAGATTTGTAGATGGCTTGAGTGAGGCAGCTAAGGCGAGGAAGTTTCGCAAGGGCTTGGTTATGGCGGTCAAGTCTTTGACCAGGAGCGACCGCGAGGCGACTTTTGAGCAGATAGTAGGAGATGCTCAGAGAGCAGAGGATGACTTGGAGCTCAAGTCCAAGAGAGGCAGGAATGATTCAGGCAGTGCCAGTGGTAGTGCGGGACCAGCTAAGCGTCCCTATGTGCAGAAGGCAGCACAACAGGGTGAGGATCAGAGGGTGCCCACTTGTGCCTACTGCAGAAAGGCAGGACACACCTGGAATGTTTGTAGGAGGAGGCTGAAGGTGTGTTTGTTCTGTGGATCCGCTGCTCACCAGATGCGAGATTGCTCTACTGCACCTCCATTGGGTGGAGCACAGGATCAGAGAGTTGGAGCTAGGCCATCTGTGGCACAGCATCATGCCCCGCACCAGCAGAGGGATACACCCCAGCAGGGCAGGGCTTATGCGTTGACGGTCGAGGAGGCCGATGCTACGGATGTCGGGTTAGCAGGTCTGTCTCTTGTTTCTTCTTTCTGTCCTTTTCCATTCCTGTGGTGTGCTTCATTAGTACCTGTTAGATTTTCTTGTGCTGTGGTAGATAGTGTAGTAACCCTGATTGAGACTGTGATAACACGACCAGTAGGACCCTGATCTTGTATGTTGTTTAGGTAGAATTTCTTGACTGTGATTGTTGGGGGTTTGACCTAGAGAGATTGTGATTGACTTTAAATTTCGAGGACAAAATTTTCTAAGGAGGATAGGTTTGTCACCACCCCATTTCCAGAGCCGGGTATTTTTTTTTATTTTTAATTTAGTTAATTGTGGATTATTTATATTTAATTATATTTATATTTAATTATTGATTGTATTATATTTTTATTGTTTGTTTTAGGATTTTGGCTAGCCTGGACCCATGTCAGACCCTAGTGGACCCATGTCCGACCCAGCCCACACCATTGTGAGAATTATTTTGGGGCTTAGAAATATTTATTTTATTTTTAGGAGGTTAGTTGGAGAGATTTGGAACTAGTTTGAGTGCTTTTGGAACCCGGAACCCAAAACAGAGTGAGTAGGGGCGTTTTGGGAATGTGGAACTTAGTGTAACCCTTTATGTAGCAAGTGGCCGGCCCCAAACCCTTCCCAGACCGTGCATTCCAGCAGGAGCAGCTCCCCACTTCCTCTTCCTCTTCATTCCACTTCTTCATTTCTTCTTCTCCACTTCTCCTTTCTTCTTCCTTCTTCCTCCAAAGTAAGTTTTCTTCCTTTTTCTTCCTTCTTTCTTCCATTCCTCCTTCTTTATGTAACCCTAACCCTATATTCTTCCCCAACCTAGGTGGGTAGAGCCTAGATTTGGTGTTGGAGCTTGGATTTGAGGCTTGGAAGCTTGGATTGGAGGATTTGGAGCATTTTGGAGATTTTGGCTTGGGATTCCAACTCCCAAGAGGTAAACCCTAATTTTCCCCTTGTAATTACTCTTTTATAGTGTAATAAATATTTTAGAACCTTCCTAGACCCTTAGGCTACCCGTGGGAGGAAGTTGGAACTAGTTTGGTTGGGTTTAGAGACTTTAACATTAGGTTTTGTGTCAATTTCGGGTGGAATCCGAATTTGGCCCAATTTTGGGTGATGCCCTAGGTTAGATGGACCTAGGTAGACGTTGTCGGGTGTCTTGAGGGTGAGTGCGTGTCTCCGTTCGGACACGGGAAGCCGTGTCGCGGAGAAACGGGCGTTTCGGGCGAAATTGGGGCTTTTTCGTCGTCGTCGATTCTAAGTGCGTGTGCGTTTCCGCCACGGACCTAAAATCGACGCGGGAGCGCATTTTCTAGGATCTAGACATCGTTTAGAGCGCGTGGGTAAATTTTGGGCCGATTCCGAGTTCGTTTGGTGTGCATTTCAGGAGGTTTTCCGAGCCGCGCACCACGTGTTCATCGAAATGACCGAACGGCCATTTCGACTTGGTTTCCTCGTTTCGGGCTTGTGCGCGCGTTGGGTTAGTATCGGGGAGTGTGTGCTAGAGTTTTCGAGTTATATTTTATATATTTTAGAGTGTTGGTGAGTGTCGGGGTCGTTGGGCGTGCGTTGGTGGGCGTTGTGGCGTGTGGTTTGAGTGTTGTGTGCGTGGTTGTGTTTGTATTTATGTGTGTCTATATATATATATATTTATATATATTTGTATGTGTGTTTATGTATATATATACCTATATATATGTGTATATTTATATTTATGTACTTGTATGTGTACATGTCTATGTATATATATATGTATATGTGTAAGTGTGCTTGTGTGTGTGTATATGTATATATATATATTGGGTGTATGTATATATATATATATATATAGTTGAGAGTGTGTGTAGATATATATATATATATTAAGTGTATATATATATGTAGCTATGTATATATATTTATGTGTGTGTGTGTATTAGTGTGTGAGTGTGTTAGTGTGTGTGTTAGAGTGTGTGGATGAGTGTATATATATATAGATATCTAGTTATATATATATAGATATATATATGTATATATATATATATATAGATAGTGATATATATATGTATATATATGGATGTGTGTGTGTGTGTGTGCTTGTGTTTGTGTGTGTGTGTGTACTTATACATATGTGTGTGTTAGTAGATATATTAGTGTGTGTATATATATATATGTATGTATATATATATATAGATATATATATATGTGTGTGTTTATAGGAGAGTGTGTGTGTGTGTATGTGAGATGAGAGGGGGGGGAACAGCAACTGACACAGCAGCCAGAAGAGCAGCAGCTGCTGCTGCACTGCAGCAGCAGCACAGCAGCAGCAAGTAGCAGCGCAGCAGCAGCAAAAGCAGTGGCAGCAGCAGCAGATAAGCACAGCAGCAGCAGCAGTTTTTGTAGCTAGCAGCAGCGGCAAATGCGAGGGAGAGGGAGAGGTATATATATATATAGAAATATAGATAGATGGATGATAGTTAGATAGATATATTAGATAGATAGATAGGTATGTATGGTTAATAGATAAATAGGTATATGGTTAGATAGATTGATGGATATGTGGATATACATAGATAGCTAGATAATAGATAGGTAAATTGACATATAGATATATAGATAGATCAATAGATAGATAGATATATCTAGATAAATAGATAGATACTAGATAGTTAGGTAGATAGTTCCATAGATAGATATAACTATAGATACATAGGTAGATACGTGAATAGATAGTTAGATATATATTGGATATAGATAGATGGATAGGTAGATAGTTAGATATAGTTAGATATAGTTAGATATCTATATCTATATGCATAGATATATATGTAGATATATATACATAGCTAGATAGATAGTTAGATATCTAGGTATAGATATATATATGTAAGGTATGTGTAAGGTAAGGTAAGGTAAGGTAAGGTATTGGGTATAGATACCTAGGTATATGCCTATACGTATTAGATATCTATATTTTAGCGTAGATTATAGCTAAATATATATGTTTATGCATAGTTAGTTAGCTAGAGGGGTAGTCAGGTTGAGTTTAGAGCGGTATCTCAATACCTTGAGATACCGAGGTATCTCAATACCTTGAGATAACCAAGGTATTGAGTTTCGAGCGGGGTATTTGAGCAATAGCCTAGGAATAGTATTGGAGTGATTTTTATATGTATATGTGTATATATTTACGCGTGCTAGCATAGGTTTTAGAGGGTATAGGCGGGGTTTATAGCCTAGGTTGAGGTATCGGATACCGAGGGTATCCCGGTATCTCAAGGAGACGAGTTTGTGAGTTTTCTAGCTTAATGACCTCGGTTTGACCTAGAATTTCAGGAGCACCCTAGTTTGACCCAGACTTGACCGTAGTTGACTCGGTTGACCGCCAAAGTCAACTTTTGACCTAGTTTTGACCCAGAGTTGACTTTTTGGACCTAGAGTTGACTTTTTCACCCAAATTTTACCGGTTTGACCCGTTTGACCTAGAACGACCCTAGAAACCTATTTTTTAGTTATTTTATATCTGTTTAACTCATTGGAACCCTGTTTAACCTTGCTTTTCGCATTAGGTCCTTGCGACACCGGTTCGGATCGCCAGTTGCTCAGGACGTCAGGCGAGTAAATTCTCTGATAGTTTTCATTATCTGATGATTAATATGATTCAGCTTCTAGTATAGTATCATCTGATTATTCTGGCACAACACGGGACACTGATTGATATTTCTGGATTCATTTACTTGCGACACGTACATTTCATGTTTCTGGCCTCTATTCTGGAATCACTACTGGCATCACCTACAGGCATCACTACAGGCATCATTCATGTTCAGGCTGGACTCATCTTGATTTGCGTGTCGGGTCTTGGATCCACTTGTATTAGTCGGGGCGGGGAAATACTCGAGTAGACATGTAAACATTCCTATCTGGCATCATCAGGAATCACTCCCTCTGGTCTAATCTGGAATGATAGCAGCCGTGCACCCAGTGCACGGTGAGCCGTACTTACCCCTAGCCGTTTACATGTCGAAACAAGTATTTCAAAGACACCGAGTTCATTCTTTATAGTCTGGACTCTCATGCATTTCTTGACTTGTCTCACTTACATGTTTCTGGACTTGACTCACTACATATTTTTCATGCTAGACTCACTACACGTTCATGTGCACAGACTTACTCTTAGTGTAGATTTCTTGTATCTTGCAGTTATTACTATCTTGCTTTGATATCCATGCATCTTTACCTTTATGCACCAGTGACTTATATATTTCTATTTTCATACTTGCTTCACTCTTCTTGCTACTTGCTATAACTGTTTTATAGTTTTTATCATTTAAATGGAACTGCTGTTAGAGATGTACTCGCTCCAGTCCTGACTGGACATATTTTTTAGAGTATCCGGAGGATTGGTGTCCGACGTTTTATGGACCTGAGCCTGTCGATGGTGCAGACAGGGACCCTCTAGTTTAGGGGTAATTTCCGGGTTGGTAGCCGGGATCACTAGGACTTTGTTGTTGTTTTTATTAGCTTTTAGCACCGGATTTGTCTCCGGTTTTGGATTGAGACCTTGTTTGTATATTATTTGGATGATGTATTATTGTATTATTATTATTATTGATGTTGTGGTTGTTGTAGTAGTAGTTGGTGGTTAGACTTTATAGTTGTTAGTCTTCTTTGCCATCTTATCGTGCTTAGATTCGTGATTGAGTATATTGTGATTATCATTTGATATTGCTCCTCCGTTTGGAGTTGAGATCTTGACAGGTTTATATATTGTTTGTGTGGTTGCCCTCCTTTTGGAGAGGTCATGCCCGATTTTTGTGTGAGATTATTATCTAGATAGTTGACCTAGACAGCGTTCTACCGCCGATGCTGCGGCGTAGGCTGGACGTACCCACGACTCATGCCCGATTTTCCGGGTGCGGGTCGTGACAAGAATACTCAAGAACACCAAGAAAACCCTAAAATTTAAAAGTTAGATTTATACTAATCCATCCACCGAATCCAAAAATACCAAGTTCTAAATACATAAAGAATCATATAAGAAACATAATGGAACAAAAATATAAAGGGTTTCTCCATTTCTTGCAAGATATACTTGTCTATGGAGGGGGAGAGAAAAACCTAAGAAAGAGAATGAAAGAGTAAAAAATGGGAGGAGAGAGAGTGAAGTTGGGTTATATATGGAGGGTTTGAGGTTTGGACCATGAGTTCAACTCATGATAAAATTAAACCAAATAAATAAACCAAGAGCCAAGTGAACCAAAGAATGTGTCTAGTCGCTCTACAACATATAACTACGCTAGCAAGAAAATAATTATACTCCATTATATATATTAGGAACGGGGAGTGACAATAATAGAGGAGTCATCGTTTGTATCAATTTTGATGACTTGCTAGTCCTAGTTGTGGACACAGAAGTGTCACTAACAAAGATGTCCTTTTTGTCCAAACTCAGGACATGGGATTGCGGATGTCATCCTGAGGATATATGATAATCCGGATGCCAGTGGGCTTGCTTAGTCACAAGCTCTCAGCAATATTGATCACACGCTTTGGGTATCAGGGACGATACTCCTCAGGTATGACATAAATATAAAGCCAAATCCAAGGAAAAGCGTCAGACAGTTAGTGTACTCGAGCATCATCAGGTGAATTATTCAAGCTGCATATAACACCAGGCCTGACATAGCTTTTGTTATAGGGATGCTGAGTCAGTTCACAAGCAGTATATGTGTTGAACACTGAAAGCTGTAAAGAGAGTCGTCAGAATTCTCAGAAGAACTCATTAGTATATCATGTACTATAATAGTGTCACGACCCGCACCCGGTGTAAGGGTACAAGTCGAAAACAACGCCTAGTCTACGCCGTAGAATCGGCGATAGAACGCTGTCTAGATAATCTATCTAACAATATAATGAACCACCAAAATGATAATATACTCAATCAAGAACTAAGATGGAAAGCACGAATCAGATAAAGAATAGAATAGTCACAATATAACTTATGAGTCTAAAATAATACATCAATGAGTCTGAAGAAATAACAGAATAAGCTGGAGACAAATCCAGTATAAAAGAATACTACGAAGCTACAACTCCTGGGTCAACTATCTCATTTGGGATAAGTGCCTCTTGAGCCAGGGTCTCAGAATCTAAACCCACAACATCCTGGGGTCCATAATAAGTAGGGTACCACTCCTCAGTGTCATCTGAAAAATATATCCAGTCAGGAAAGGAGCAGAGTACATCTCTAACAGCAGTTCTAATCAATGATAAAAACTATGTAACAGTAAATAGCTGTGGATAAACAAGATACACAATAGATACAAGAGATATATATATACAATAAGAAAATACTGGAAATAAATACAATAATGAACAATATGCCAATGAAACAAGAATACTAATGACTAAGTGCGTGAGTACTAGCTTAACATGTGATCGGCTTAGGCAAGATGCAATACGGCCTGGCTAATCATACGTGCGGTATATGATCAACACTTTTCATGCCCCAGTCCCAAAAATATACGGAACCAGGCCACGCGCATTGGCCAGCTGATACGTCACTAAGGGATTACCCAATTTAATGGACCCAAAGGAACGTGCTACGCTGTCCTAAAATACTAATAAGTTTAATATAGGTAAAGTCTAATCTTATCTATAAATTATCAAGGAATATTGCAATAAGTGCTGAAATATATAAATACTAAATCTGAAATATCATAGTACAATTCAGATTGGTCTGGTGGAAACAGATCCACTACAAAAGATAAAAGTACAGAAATATAGTAAGACTAGAGCATCGTCTAGTTAGGTAATGAGGCTCCAGCTCCAAATGAATATTCTGCTAAAGAGCAGTGTGAAAGAGGCTTCTGCTCCTCTCCAGGTGAAAAAACCACTAAAGATCAGTAGGAAAGAGGCCTCTGCTCCCGGTGCACAAGGATCAGGCAGAAGAGTCCAGCTCCAAGTGCACTTACTACTAATGATCAGACAGACTGTGATGGAAGCTCCTCTAACTCCTCCTTAGTAGCATACCTCGTCTCCTGTCCGGGACCGTACACTGTGGGGTAGTATGCCTCATCTAAATCTGGAAGGGAACCAGGTCCTCAGTGGGACATAACAAGATATATAAAAATATGCCATATATGTAAATACTGAATAAACAAATAAAGGGTGTGCTAACCATCTAAGTGAAATGCAATGTAAAGACAACCTTGGTACGTATGGGTAGGCGTAGGCATAACGGCCAACATCCTCTAGAGTGTGGTATCTGCAACGTCCATCATTCCGAAGAATGATGTATCTGAATATATACAACGTCCAACACTCTAAGGGATGTGGTATCTGCAAGTATATATAACGTCCGTATCACTCCGAAGAGTGCGGTATCTGCAATAAAGAAGTTTGGTGTCCCATACGCCTACTAGTTATCTTCCCCGCCCAATGCAGTTATACAAGTCGAATCCTCAACGTGCAAACCACGTAACTATATGCCAAGTCCTAACTTTCCTAAATTTTTTGATTTCGTGCTAAGCCATGATGCACGTCACACACACCGGTAGCTAATCGAGTACGCAAACTCGTATACCAAAATGAAGTGCAACCGTGTTGCGTGTACAAGTATTTCTAGGAGGATATTAGGATACCCTCGCAGCTGTTAGGTAGGGCTGCTAAAGTCTAAGTCAACTATACTATATGTCAACGTATTCGTTAATGATATCCGAGGCAATCTCGGACACACACAATTATATATAAATTTACTGAAAGTAACATACAACAGTTAATAATTAAACAGTAAAACTTGGCAAGGTATACTTGCCTACGTCCTTGAGCTGGAAGTGCCAAAAATCTGTTCTCGCAGTCAAGTCTGAGGGTTTCTGTGACCTGGGGTCACTGACTGCGTTGTAGGTGCACTCTGTTCAAGATGTACAGGGGTTCGTGAATTAACAATTTAAATAAGGCGTACATTAAATAATATATAGGTAGTATAGTATATATTTATACTTGTATATAACTAAAGACATAATATATATATATATATATATATATATATATATATATATATTAATACATATATATATATATACATATTTAGAGCATATAAATATATAAATATAGTATTTATATACTTAATATAAATATAAGTATATCTATATAAATATATAATACATATACTTTATTTATATATAATATATATATAATAGTATATGTAAATATACATATATATATATATAATAGTACCTATATACATATACATATATAAATATACATATATATACATATATAATAATATATATATAATAATATACAATATAATAGTACCTATATACATATATATATAATAATATATATATAATAGTACCTATATACATATACATATATAAATATACATATATATACATATATTGATATATATGAATAATATATGTATATATATTAATAATGGTATGTATATATGATTATATATATAATATACATATATCATAATATTTAGTAATATATAAATAATATATATATTAACAATATGTATAGTACATAGTATATATATATATATATATATATATATATATATATATAAACAATATATGCATAAAATAAAAAAAATCACATATATATATATATTAAAAATATATATATATTCTGTGAATATAAATATAATATAATTAGATAATATAATTATATATAATTTAATATATATAATTATATATATAGTACAATATATATATATATATATATATATATATATATATATATATATATATATATATATATATATATATATATATATATATATATATATATATATATATATATATATACATATATATATATATATATATATATATATATATATATATATATATACATATATATATATATATATATAATAAAATACAAAATATATATACATATATAATATTATACTATATATACTGTTTATATATATACATATAATTTTATAATATAATTATATAATATATATAATTATATATTTAACTATATACATAAATATATATATATACATATATATATATATATATATATATATATATATATATAAAATAAAAATACATATATATACATATTATATAATAGTATAGTATATATACTGTATACATATACTGTATTTATAATATAATTATATATAATATTTAATATATATAATTATATATATTATATACTATATTAATATATATATATATAAATATATATATATACATATATACATACATACATATATAAATATATACGTATATGTGTATAATAGGAGGGGGGTATTATACCTGACAGGTGGGGGGGACCCTCGCTGTCGTCGCTGGCGGGAGGAGGGCGGCAATCCGGTGGGCGGCTGACCGGACCGGCGGCTAGCAGCAGCAGTTGTAATCAGCAACAACAGCAGCAGCAGCAGTTGCAGCGGCGGCTGCGGCGGCAGAGGCGGCGGTGCAGGGCGTCGGGACGGCGGAGGAGATGGTGGCGAAGGGGTCGATGGTGGTGGCGGTGGTCTGAGGTGGCGGGGGTGGCGGGTTAAGGGGGTCGGGTGGCTCGGGTGTCTTGGCTGCTGTGGTCGGGGAGGTTGGCGGGGGGGTGCTGTGGCGGAGCTGGCGGTCGGGGCGGTGGTCGTGGGGCAGCGGGGACGGGTCGGTTCGACGGAGGAGGTTAAGGCGAAGAGGATGGGGGCGGTGGCGGTGGTCTGAGGTGGCGGGTGGTGGCGGTTGGGGCAGTCGCGGTGTTGGGGGTGCTGTTGGGGTTGGTGTTGGTGTTGGGCTGCGGGGTCTGCCGACGGCGGCCAGGGAGGTGGTGCGGCGGCCGGGGAGGAGGTCAGGGGGTGGCGAATAGGTGGAGGAGAGGTCGGAGCTAGGGGGTGGCTGAGGGAGGAGGAATGGGAGTTCGGGAAGGGGGCTTGTTTAAATAGAATTTAGGGTTAGGGGCAATTAGGTAATTTAGGTTTTAGGGGGGGTATTTTGGTATTTTTGTAATTAAAAATATTTAGATATTTTCTAGATATTTTCATGATCAATAATGTATGGTGTGGGGCCCACTTTTGAATGAACGGTGTAGGTTCACCCTCCAATGGGAGGTTGACACCTCGTACAGTAAATTTGCAAATAAAACCCTACAAATTTATAATTTGCACAGAGGCCCTATAAATTTTGGGAAATTATGCAATTACGCATTTGTTTGAGGAAAACACCTTATTAATGAAATGTACAGAACTGAGGGGGGATGCTGTGTGAGGGCCTTGGGGGTATGGGGGTGAGTCTGGGCAGGGGCTGGGCCTGGTTTTGGACTATGCGGGTCACCGTACCAATTAATTTAGAAATTAATGCGCACGATATTTTCTAATTATTTAAAAGTGTGCAGGGCCAGAATTTTAGTACAGTGTAAATATACTAAACGTAGCATACTCAAAGTAGAATAATAACGTATTTTTGTTTGGGCAAAATAGGTGCCTGTTGGGCCTCAAATTTCTATTGGAACAGGGTAGGGTACAGGTCTGGAAATTAATTAAAAATTAATACGGACGTTTGTAACGATATTTGTGCCACTAAAACGAGACTCATGCCAGCATATTTCTGAGCTGAACAAAGTTCAGAATAGTAGACTGGCATGTCTAGGAGAGGTATGTGAACTTTGTTTGGGGATAACAGTTAGTATAATGCTCTAAATATTGATGTGATGGACCGGTGCACAATCAATAGGATATGTAAGCAAAATAAATTTAAAAAGCTGTAATAAATCCTAATTTGCTAAAAATAATCTTAATTTATTATTAAATGCTAAAATCTGGTCGAGGAAGTTTACAATCTACCCTCCTTAGAGCATTTTGTCATCGAAATTAAAACAGTCATATAATAAGAACTAAAGATTGATTTGAAATATTATGACATACCCTGGCCTTGGAATAGATGGGGGAAACGTTGTCGAATGTCCTCTTCTCGTTCTCAGGTCGACTCGTCTGGTGCATAATGTCTACATGCAATACGAACTAGAGGAATAGTCTGGCCTCGCAACACCTTATCGCTTCGGTCTAGGATCTCTACCGGCTCCTCCTGGTACGATAAACTCGGGCCGACAGTGATCTCTGAGTGGTCCAGCACATGACTTGGATCTGAAATATACCTCCTTAGTTGAGATACGTAGAATAAGTCATATACTCCTTCCAATGTCTGAGGTAAGGCTAGCTTGTAAGCAACTTCTCTGATGCGTTCCAACACATCGAAGGGTCCGATGTACCTCAGACTCAGTTTTCCTCTTATTCTGAATCTGATAGTTCCTCGGGTAGGTGAGATCTTCAAAAACACATGTTCTCCCACTTGGAATTCCAGAGATCATCGATGTACGTTTGCCCAATATTTTTGTCTGTCTTGTGCTGCTCGCAGGTGTCCTTGGATCTTCTTTACCTTCTCCACCATACGAACGACCAATTCTCGTCCTAGGATCTGTCTTTCGCCTACATCGCTCCAAAATACTGGGGAATGATATTTTCTACCAAACAATGCTTTAAAGGGAGCCATTTGAATGATCACTTGATAGCTATTATTGTAGGAAAATTCTACCAGATGTAAATGATCTTCCCATAATCTACTGAAATCAAGCATGCATACTCTCAGCATATCTTTCAGTGTCTGAATGGTACGCTCGGACTGTCCATCTGTCTACGGGTGACACGATGTACTGAACTTTAGGCGGGTACTAAGACTTTCTTGCATACTTCACCAAAAGTAAGATGTAAACCTCGTATCCCTGTCAGACACTATACTGACTGGTACTCCATGCAGACGTACGATCTCCTTCATATACATGTCTGCCAAGACTTCTGTAGATTGTCCGACTCTGAAAGGTAAGAAATGAACAGCCTTGGTGAGTCGATCAACAATCACCCATACAGCATTACGACCACTGGGACTTCTTGGGAAGCCCATAACGAAGTCCATAGTAACCATTTCCACTCAGGTATTGGGAGGGTTGAAGTAGACCTGCGGATCTCTGATGTTCAGCCTTGACTTGCTGATACACCAGGCATTTTGCCACAAAGTGTGCTATCTCTCTCTTTATTCCATGCCACCAATAGTATTGCCTCAGGTCTCTATACATCTTTGTGCCACCTGGATGGATAGAGTATGTTGAACTGTGAGCTTCTGACATTAGCTCTTCATGAAGTTCTTCGTTTGGAACATAAAGACGTTCTCCACACCTTAAAGTCCCATCTTCGTGTATGTGACATCCTGTCTGGATTTCAGCCTCTGTTCTTTGTCAAAGTCTCTGAAATCTTGCATCTTTTGGCAGTACAGCCTTGATTCTTTCGACCAATGTTGATTGCAACTGATAATTTGACAATTGGCCGTCAACTTCTGGCATAATGACCTTTATACCTAACTGTTCTAGATCTCTCAATAGATCTGGTTGGGTGATTAAGAAAAATGCCGTGGGTCTTCTGCTTAGAGCATCAGCTACTACATTAGCCTTCCTGGGATGGTACTGTAGGTCGATCTCGAAGTCTGTCATCACTTCGAGCCAGCATCTCTGTCTCAGGTTTAAGTCCTTCTGGGTGTAGACATACTTCAGGCTCTTATGATCAGTGAATATCTTCACTCGTTCGCCGTATAGATAATGTCTCCAAAGCTTCAAGGCAAAGATGACTACGGCAAGCTCTAGGTCGTGCGTGGGGTAGTTCTTCTCATGGGTCCTTATTTGTCTAGAGGCATAGGCTACAACTTTTCCATGTTGCATCAAGACACAACCTAATTCTTTTTCGGATGCATCGCTATATATTACGAATCCTTCGGATCCAGATAGTATGGTCAAGATGGGGGCAGTAGTCAGACGCTTTTTAGTTCATCGAAAGCTATCTGACATTCCTCTGACCAGATGAACTCCTACTCCTTGTGGGTCAAACGGATTATCGGTTATCGGCTCTGCGATCCTTGCAAAGTTCTCTACGAACCTCCGATAATATCCGGCAAGTCCTAGAAAACTTCTCACCTCTGAGACGTTGGTAGGGGTTGGCCATGTCTCTACAGATGAAATCTTTGCTGGGTCCACCGAGATGCCATCTCCTATGATAATGTGTCCAAGAAAAGTGACACGATCAAGGAAAATCTCGCACTTGCTCAGCTTAGCATAGAGGTTTTCACGTCTCAGCGTCTCTAACACTAGTCTCAAGTGTTCTTCATGCTCCTCATGGCTCTTCGAATACACCAAGATATCGTCGATGAAGACTACCATGAACTGGTCCAGATATTGGTGGAAGACCTGTTCATCAGGTTCATAAATACGGCAGGTGCACTTGTCAGTCCAAAAGGTATCACCAGGAACTCGTAGTGACCATAACGAGTCCTGAATGATGTCTTTGGAATGTCTTCTCTCCGTACTTTTACCTGATGATAGCCTGATCTCAAATCTATCTTTGAGAACACCACAGCTCCTGTCAGTTGATCAAACAGATCATCAATCCTTGGCAGAGGGTACTTGTTTTTTATTGTCAAAGCATTAAGGGCTCTGTAATCAATACACATCTGGTATGTTTTGTCCTTTTTTGGTACAAACAATACTGGTGCTCCCCAAGGTGATGCACTAGGACGAACAAATCCCTTGATCTGTAATTCTTCTAGCTGTAGCTTCAGCTCATCTAGCTCCTTCTTTGCCAATCGGTACACATTTGAGGATACTGGTGCCGCTTCGGGTATTAACTCAATAGTAAACTCCACTTCTCTGTCAGGCGGTAGGCCTGGCAATTCCTTCAGAAATACGTCTTCGAACCCTGCTACAATTATTGGGGGTGCTGTCTCCATTGCCATGTAAGCTCTAGGTGTCTGGTCTACTCCTTGATCGATGGTGCCTCGTATGTACTCGAACTCCGGGTGACCTGGTAGTCTAAAGATGACGCTTCCCTTCCCGCAGTCTAGTATAGCATTGTACTGGCTTAACCAGTCCATGCCTAAGACAACGTCGAAGTTTGGCATTGGAAGTACCAAAAATTGCACTCTCAGCTCTCTACTACAAACGACTACCAAGCACATTTAAATAGTGCTGGTAACCGGTACGATGCCTCCTCCGGTAAGAATTTTCCAGCATTTAGGCAATGGAAAAGTGGCTAGTTTGTGCATGGCTATAAAACTACTAGATATGAAAGATAGTGTAGCGCCAGAATCAAATAATGTGGTTGCAGGTAATAATGCAACTAAAATGGTTCCTATAATGGTTTCACCTTCCGTCTCTTCTGCAACTGCAGCTAGTGCAAAGGCCAGCCCGTACCTTTGCCCTCCGGTTTGCTGCCTGGCTTGCTTGAACTGCGTCTCTTGTGTGGCCAGGGGAGGTCCCCTCTGAAATCCTCCAGATGTTGAGGGATGCTGACCTCCAGTTGAGGGCAGCATTCTCTGGGCTGGTGCTCCTGGTCTTTGCCCGTTCTGGGGTGCTGCCTCTCTGCGTTGTGGACAATCTCTGGCCATATGTTGGCTAGCTCCACATATCATGTATAGCCCATTCTTCTTTCTGCAGTCTCTGACATAATGTCCCTTCTTGCCATAATAGTGACAAGTCGGAAGCTCTTTATGTTGGTAGGGCCCCATCTTTTGCTACGTCTGATTTTTCGGACGACGGATTGGTCCTCCTGCTCCGGGCTGGTTCCTTTCGGAAAGTTCCTGCTTGAAACTCTAAAAGTTCAGGCGAGCGGAGTGAGGCAAATATTCAACCTAAAGTAGCCGGCATGGTTGGGTTAGAGCGTCTTGCTCCTCCGCCAATGGCTTCCTGTATTCTCACCTCTGAAAGAACCTCCTCATAGGAGACCCTTGACTGCGTCATAGTATACCTTTGGAGCTCGAAGGTAAGGACGTGATGGAACCTCATGGCCTGTTCCAGCTCGTTCGGTATCAGGATGGCACCGAATCGACTCAATCGATTGAACTCTGCATCATAGGCGTCAACGGTCATAATCCCTTATTCCAGGTACAGGAACTGGGAGTACAGGGCATTTCTGACCGTGGCTGGGAAGTACTTTGCATTGAAGTACTCCAGGAATTGTTCTCAAGTCTAGATCTTACCGACGCTGCGTTCTATGGAATCCCACCAGTGATGGGTGTTGCCTAAGAGTTGGGACCTCACTACGGTCATTCATAAGTCTGGTTGAAGCTATGAGCCTTCCAGTAGCATTTCTGTGTTGGAGATTCAGTCTGAGATCTCCTCCAGAGTTTCGCTGCCAGAAAAGGTTCTCGGGCCCATCTGGCAAAAGCCTCGGACAGTGCCAGCTGGTTGGAAAGGTGCTGGTGTCGGGGCAGTTGTCCTCTCCAAAGCCGTCATCAAGCTCTGTCTCAGGGTTTTAGTCTACTGCCACTGTGCCTGCAATATGGCTTGGAAGAATTGGAACATTTGAGGCTGTCCCTCAAGTTGTGGCATCAGGGCTGGAAAGGCTGGAGGTGGAGGCAAAGGTGTCTCCGCCTGCGGTGTCTGTGCCTGGGAAGTCTGCCCTTCTTGCTGGGCTGGTGTTGCTTCTTTGGTAGGATTCTGGTGAAGGTACGGGGTCGTCGGATAGACCAGTGTCCTTCTCGGGGACTGGTCTCTCGGGGTGGTTGGGGTCCTTTGGACATCTAGCGAGGGGTCTGTTGCTTGATCAACCCCATCAGTCGCATGTCCACTGGGTATGTCCATATTTTTGAAGAAGATAGAATAATTAGAAAAGCATGAAAGGAATAATACAATAATCAAGCAAGATGCAAAAATTCAAGGATAAGGTCAGAGTGGATGAGACCTAGTATTCCTATCCTATAGCAGGCTTGTTGGGCATGTAATCATACCACTAGCAATTAACTAGACCTGCATGGGCCACCACTAAAACCATGTCACGCCCCAGTCCCAAAAATATACGGAACCAGGCCACGTGCATTGGCCAACTGACACGTCACTAAGGGATTACCCAATTTAATGGACCCAAAGGAACGTGTCACGCTGTCCTAAAATACTAATAAGTTTAATACAGGTAAAGTCTAATCTCATCCACAAATTATCAAAGAATATTGGAATAAGTGCTGAAATATATAAATACTAAGTCTGAAATGTCATAGTACAATTCAGATAGGTTTGGTAGAAACAGATCCACTATAAAAGATAAAAGTGCAGAAATATAGTAAGACTAGAGCATCGTCTAGCTAGGTAATGAGGCTCCAGCTCCAAATGAATATTCTGCTAAAGAGCAGTATGAAAGAGGCTTCTGCTCCTCTCCAGGTGAACAAACCACTAAAGATCAGTGGGAAAGAGGCCTCTGCTCCCGGTGCACAAGGATCAGGCAGAAGAGTCCAGCTCCAAGTGCACTTACTACTAATGATCAGACAGACTCTGATGGCAGCTCCTCTAACTCCTCCTCAATGGCATACCTCGTCTCCTGTCCGGGACCGTACACTGTGGGTTAGTATGCCTCATCTAAATCTGGAAGGGAACCAGGTCCTCAGTGGGACATAACAAGATACATAAAAATATGCCATATATGTAAATACTGAATAAACAAATAAAAGGTGTGCTAACCAGCTAAGTAAAATGCAATATAAAGACAACCTTGGTACGTATAGGTAGGCGTAGGCATAACGGCCAGCATCCTCTAGAGTGTGGTATCTGCAACGTCCATCATTCCGAAGAATGAGGTATCTGAATATATACAACATCCAACACTCTAAGGGATGTGGTATCTGCAAGTATATATAACGTCCGTATCACTCCGAAGAGTGCGGTATCTGCAATAAAGAAGTTGGGTGTCCCATACGCCTACTAGTTGTCTTCCTCGTCCAATGCGGTTATACAAGTCGAATCCTCAACGTGCAAACCACGTAACTATATGCCAAGTCCTAACTTTCCTGAATTTTCCTGATTTCGTGCTAAGCCGTGATGCACGTCACACGTACCGGTAGCTAATCGAGTACGCAAACTTGCATCCCAAAATGAAGTACGACCGTGTTGCGTGTACAAGTGTTAGGGTCTAGGAGGATATTAGGATACCCTCGCAGCTGTTAGGTAGGGCTGCTAAAGTCTAAGTCAACTATATTATATGTCTATGTATTCGTTAACGGTACCCGAGGCAATCTCGGACACACACAGTTATATGTAAATTTACTTAAAGTAACATACAATAGTTAATAATTAAACAGTAAAAGTTGGCAAGGTATACTTGCCTACGTCCTTGAGCTGGAAGTGCCAAAAACCTGTTCTCGCAGTCAAGTCTGAGGGTTCCTATGACCTGGGGTCACTGACAGCGTTGTAGGTGCACTCTGTTCAAGATGTACAGGGGTTCATGAATTAACAATTTAAATAAGGCGTACATTAAATAATATATAGGTAGTATAGTATATATTTATACTTGTATATAACTAAAGACATAATATATATATATATATATATATATATATATATATATAATTAATACATATATATATATATACATATTTAGAGCATGTAAATATATAAATATAGTATTTATATACTTATAAATATATGTATATCTATATAAATATATAATACGTATACTTTATTTATGTATAATATATATATATAATAGTATATGTAAACATAATATACATATATATATAATTGTACCTATATAAATATATATATATATATATATACATATACATATACATATATAAATATACATATATATACATATATAGATATATATGAATAATATATGTATATATATTAATAATGGTATGTATAATATGATTATATATATAATATACATATATCATAATATTTAGTAATATATAAATAATATATATTAATAATATGTATAGTACATAGTACATAGTATATATATATATATATATATATATATATATATATATATATATATATATATATATATATATATATATATATATATATATATATATATATATATATACATATATACTATATATGCATAAAATACAAAAATTCAGATATATATATATATATATATATATAAATATATTTATATTAAAAATATATATATATTCTGTGTATATAAATATAATATAATTATATATAATTTAATATATATAATTATATATATATAGTACGATATATATAAATATATATATATATAGATATACATATATATATATATAATAAAATACAAAATATATATACATATATAATATTATACTATATATACTGTTTATATATATACATATAATTTTATAATATAATTATATAGTATATTTAATTATATATTTAACTATATACATAAATATATATATATATACATATATATATATATATATAAATAAAATAAAAATACATATATGTACATATTATATAATAGTATAGTATATATATACTGTATACATATACTGTATTTATAATATAATTATATATAATATTTAATATATATAATTATATATATATTATAATATATATTAATATATATATATATATAAATATATATATATATATATATATACATATACAAATATATACGTATATACGTATAATAGGGGGGTTATTATACCTGACAGGTGGGGGGGACCCTCGCCGTCGTCGCCGGCGAGAGGAGGGCGGCGGTCCGGCGGGCTCCTGGCCGAAACGTCCGCAGCAGCAGTAGTTGTAGTCAGCAACAACAGCAGCAATAGCAGCTTGCAGCAGTTGTAGCGGCGGCTGCGGCGGCGGAGGCGGCGGTGCAGGACGTCGGGGCGACGGAGGAGATGGTGGCGAAGGGGACGGTGGTGGTGGCGGTGGTCTTAGGTGGCGGGGGTGGCGGGTTAAGGGGTCGGGTGGCTCGGGTGGCTTGGCTGCTGTGGTCGGGGAGGTTGGTGGAGGGGTGTTGTGGCGGAGCTGGCGGTCGGGGCGGTGGTCATGGGGCTGCGGGGACGGGTCGGTTCGACGGAGGAGGTTAAGGCGGAGAGGATGGGGGCGGTGGCGGTGGTCTGAGGTGGCGGGTGGTGGCAGTTGTGGGCGGTCGGGGTGTCGGGGGTGCTGTTGGGGTTGGTGTTGGTGTTGGGCTACGGGGTCTGCAGACGGCGGCTGCGGCGGCCATGGAGGTGGTACGGCGGCCGGGGAGGAGGTCAGGGGGTGGCGAAGCGGTGGGGGAGAGGTCGGAGCTAGGGGGTGGCTGGGGGAGGAGGAATGGGAGTTCGGGAAGGGGGGCTTGTTTAAATAGAATTTAGGGTTAGGGGCAATTAGGTAATTTAGGTTTTGGGAGGGGTATTTTGGTATTTTTGTAATTAAAAATATCTAGATATTTTTTAGATATTTTCATGACCAATAATGCATAGTGTGGGGCCCACTTTTAAATGAACGGTGTAGGTTCACCCTCCAATGGGAGGTTGACACCTCGTACAGTAAATTTGTAGATAAAATCCTGCAAATTTATAATTTGCACAGAGGCCGTATAAAATTTGGGAAATTGCACAATTACGCAATTGTTTGAGAAAAATACCTTATTGCTGAAATGTACAGAACTGAGGGGGGATACTGTGTGAGGGCCTTGGGGGTATGGGGGTGAGTCTGGGCAGGGGCTGGGCCTGGTTTTGGGCGATGCGGGTCACCGTATCAATTAATTTAGAAATTAATGCGCAAGGTATTTTCTAATTATTTAAAAGTGTGCAGGGCCAGAATTTCAGTGCGGTGTAAATATACTAAACGTAGCATAGTCAAATTAGAATAATAACGTATTTTTGTTTGGGCAAAACAGGTGCCTGTTGGGCCTCAAATTTCTATTAGAACAGGGTAGGGTACAGGTCTGGAAATTAATTAAAAATTAATACAGACGTTTGTAACGATATTTGTTCGAATAAAACGAGACTCATGCCAGCGTATTTCTGAGCTGCACAAAGTTCAGAATAGTCGACTGGCATGTCTAGGAGAGGTATGTGAACTTTGTTTGGGGATAACAGTCAGTGTAATGCTCTAAATATTGATGTGATGGACAGGTGCACAATCAATAGGATATGTAAGCAAAATAAATTTAAAAAGATGTAATAAATCCTAATTTGCTAAAAATAATCCTAGTTTATTATTAAATTCTGAAATCTGGTCGAGAGAGTTTACAACACTATTCAGTAATCAGTACTTGATACAATAGGGATATTGATCACATATCTATACTAATATTCCCCACCCCCGACTGGTATAATAGATCTAACCACGGTATGCTATGACACGAGATTCCCCAAGAAGATAGCGACTCTTCCAGAGAATTAGTGTTTGTACATGTACAAGATAACCAATGAAACAATACTTGCACCATATACACCATATACCAAAGAATAACATCTCAAAACGAGATCTGGATGTACCAATCCGTGTAACCATAATGTCAAAAGAAATATGGATATCTACACTAGATACAATGAACATAGAGGATATCATAAATAAAAAATTATTAGAGAATGTACTCGCCTGAAGTCCAAAGAATAGTCTCACAGATGTCTGACTCGGTGCCTCGAAGACCTAGATATGGAATACAACATCAATACAAGGTTCCGAAAAGAGAATAAGTTAAACTAGTCAACTTCTAGGTCAATAAGTCAATTCTAAGTCAAAAGTCAACTATGGTCAACTATGGTCAAACCAAGGTCAACTATCTATTTCTAGGTTACACAAGTCTAATACAAAATTCTTGGGTCAAGATATTAAAATCTAAGTCATAAAAACCACATCCTAAAATATTAGGATACCGTATCTCTGGATACGTAAATTCCAAGGTAAACATCACAATACATATATATCAAAAAATTATGTATAACAATATAGAATATTAATTACACATCAAATAGGAACCATAGTTTTGAACCAACTTGGTATCCCAACAATAACCACAATCTTGATACCCAGACCCCGTATCTTGAGTAGCCCACTTATCTTGGTTTGCTCAAGGTAACACTCAATACCTTGATATACTAAATACCCTCATATATAATATATAAATATATACTAATATTATACAAATAAGAAATATAGCAATAATAGTATATTATCTCAATATCAATACATATATATATATATATATATATACATATATATATAAATATAGTATATAAAAACATATATATAATAATCTGCCTAACTGTCGCTGAAAACAGTGTTGAAAAACGATGATACGCTGAAACCAGGCTTTTAGTGACAGTTCTGGCTGTCATTGAAGCCACTGTCGCTGCTGCTGCTTGGAATCTGCACTGCTGCTGCTGCTTTGGTAACGGTTTTCAACTGTCACCGATCCGGCTGTCGCTGCTGCTGTATTTCCTCGCCGTTGCTGCTGCTATTAATGACATTGGCGGCTGTCATTAATTGCCGCCGCCACTGCTACAGCGGCTGCTGCTGATCCCGCTGCTAATAATGACAGCAGCTTTGTCATTAAATCTGTTGTCGCTAAAAAAATAGTAATATATATATATATATATATATATATAAATCTAATAAATATATATATCTATATATATAACCCAAATATATATATATATATATATATATATATATATATATATATATATATATATATTTATTTATACTAAATGTAAATACACCTCCTCGATAATAATGTACATATTACAACATAACCATATGCACACATACATAAATACTATAATTACATCTATACATATATCTACATACTCCTATAACAATTACCTATAAAATAATTACCCAATTAAACATACATGTATATATATAATCAACATATACATATATATTCATACAATATATTATAAAATATATATATATATATATATATATATATATATATATATATATATATATATATATATATATATATATATATATATATATATATAAATGCATGTAGAAGAAAGCTACATAATATACATATATTCTATTAGTACATATATAGTACATAAATCTATGATACGATAATCACTATAATAAATACACTATAATATATATATAATATCTATATATATATGTACACAATTATAATTTAAAAATTAAAGCATAATTAATTAGATCTACACATAAATACACAACAAATGGATCGTATCACACAGTATCCCACTAGATCTAGGATACGCATGTGACACGAGTCCACAACACATCCAATTGCACCCCGAAGGACACAAACAAGTCACATATATTATTTATGAACAAAATAAAGTATCAAATATAGATCTACGTGTCCGTGTCAAAATTTGACATGTACAAAGTCCTGTGTCGGAGGAAAAACCCCCAAAACAACACGTATCACCAAATTGTTGGGATACGATCTACACGTACCCAATTGTGGACACAACACTAGCCCCAAATTCAAAAACATATGCCAAATTGATCTATAGGATCAATTGACACACACAACAAATGTCAATCTCGAAATTCCCCCAAAATTGACACAAAAAGTACCATAACTTTCTCAATATGCCTCCTATGAACACAAAACCAAATTCTATGGATAGTACATACATATGGGTTAATTTTTCATGATTAAAACTCAGATTTAGAAGCTATTTTAAAGGAAAAAGCTGAATTGTACCTATTGGGAGATGAATTTCCAATGAAACCTCCAATTGAGATGAAATTGCTTCCAAATTGTAGATCATTGCTCCTCTTTGTAGATCCTTACTTTCACCTTCTAGATCCTTACTTCTCAAGTTTCTAATGGTGATTTGGAAAGGAATTGGAATGAATTTGGTAGGAAAATGAAGTAAGAATGAAAGAAATTTGGTAGTAGGAAATTCTAGATCTAGATTGGAATGAAAAAGAGGAGAGAGAATTTTCTCCCTCTTTTTAAATAGGTCGGCCCCTATTCCCCTCCCTCAAGTAATCATGTAATGTCCATTATACCCCTTGGGGCCTCTCATGAAGAAATAATTAAGGAAGGAAGCTTCTAGTCCAATGATTTAATTAATTTAATCCATCTCCTTAACAATGGGCTCTCTAAATGGGCTAAGTCTAACTAATTAATTCTTGTTGGTCCATGGGTCCAAACTAAACTAGTTAGGTCCACTAATACAAGTCCAAATTAAATAAATAATATCTAAAAACAATTAAATAATACAACAAATAATTATTTATCAAGTACAATAATTTATTAAATAGGAAATTACTAAAATACCCTTTCCTAGAAAATGTGGTTGTGACAAACAGTTATCCAGATATGAAGAAAGGCTTCGGTGATGCCAGTTGATACTCAGAAAAGAAGAGTGAAAGATTTATAGGAGGATGTGACTTCTCTAGGGATGGTGTTGCTATATCATGGAAGTCGAAGCATCAGTCTTTACTTTCATAGTTCTTTGCACTATCAAGCTGCAGCATATAAAGTAGAATAGCTCTGGAAGCTCTCAGATGATCTTCCTATCGTTATTAAATAGATTCGGGTGATACCGATATACTGTAAAAACCAAAAAGTTGCAACAGTGGCATTTGTTCATCTCTTCAATGGTTTGAAGAGAATTATGTGGATAGAATACATGATACTGAATGAGTGCAGATTGCTTAAATCATTACAGTAATTTAATGATTGGAGTCAGGTAAATCTGGTAGATTCCTTCATGATAGGCCTCAAGGGCTAGTACAGGATACTGAATGAGTGCAGCTAGCATAGATCATTATAATATTTGTTGATTGGAGCCAGGAGAGTCTAGCAGATCAGTTCATGTAAGGCCTCCAGCGCCAGGTGATCCCAAAAACTATAAAGTATGGTAGTACTCCATGTTATAGTGATGTGACACCACACGAGGGAGTGAACCTCAGCTTTGGGTCATGTCACAGCGGCGTAACACCACATATAGTCAAGGACACAACATATATGGGCTTGGAGGACCTCTGATATTGTGACTTTGCAATCCTACCATTTAATTTTATGTTATTAGTTCAAAGAGAAATCTACTAGGCATCTAGCTATCGGTTCAAGGGAGGATCATTGACTGAGAGAATATCAGAAACATTGGGTAGTCCTTTGAGACATTGAGGGGTTACGGACCCAGAACCATTGTTGTCTACTAATTATTCTTTTGTACAGAACAAGTCCTGTGGGAGGATGGCTTATATATCTTAATGAGTTCTCAGGCATTTTGAATGCATGGTGTGCTTAATAGAAAGCACGGTAGCACAATACTACAAAGGAGCGTAAGGTCTCCATGCTACAGTGGGTGACACCACCAAAAGGATCCTCGGTAAGGGTAATGCCTCAGCTTCGCAAGCCATGTCACAGCGGTGTAGCACCGCACATAGGCAGGTAGCCTAATGATGTAGAATGAAGAGTGTAGGCAGCACTACAAATAGATCGATGTCCTCATATTACAGTGGTGTGACACAACAGAGGTAAAAGATATAAATTCTCGGCTACGCGAGCCATGTCACAGCAACGTAACACCGCAAGAAAGTGCAAGTCTTCATGTTGGGTAGTTTGGCTAGGACCTCATGCTTTAGTGGCATGACACCACGATGAGGTTTACCCTCGGCTCTGGGCCATGTCATAGCGGAGTAGAACCGCAAGGAAGCTCGAGACTTCATGCTAAAGACTCTTTAAAAGAACTCACCTAGAGTGTATGGAAAGAGATATAGGCTGTCTCTTGAGAAAAAACTTGTAGACGCCTAAAATACATATACCAAAACTAGGCGTGCACATGGCCTTTAATGTGCAACCGAAAGCACAGCTGATGTCATTGTGTGAGTGGAAATAATTGCAGTTATGGTCCAAAATTTAAGGCTTAGTCCATTCATGTATCATACTGTTGTTCGATCCATGCGGAAAGATTCAAGTCGAAGCGACATCTATCCTAATGAATGATGGACAGTCACTGTGGGGAACGCTCAACCCATATATATTGAGATATGTAGGGGATTGTTGGTGTTTTTGCCTTTGGACTAGTAAATATAGTCCCACATTGGCTACACCACCAAGTAGGTATCTCAATATAATACTTTGTATGAGTTGAGGTGTGCACATGGGGTGTGGTGGGGCACATGGGTGCCATATGGGGATATTTTTCTAGGAGAAAAAATAATTAAGTCCTCATGAAAGCATTTATGCTTTTTGTCATGCTCTTGGAATATTTTCATAGGAGCTAAGCCCCAAAAGGGCTTAGCGACTCGGACTCGAACTCGGACTCGGGCTCAAGGGCGCAAAGTGACACTTTGTTGGCGCACTTTACACTTAGCACGTCAGCATCGTCGCAAGGCAGTTGTGCGTTGTTGTTGCGATCGTGCGCTCGTTTTATGCGCGAGTTTTATGCTCATGTTGCATGCGCGTGTTGCATGAGCGGCCGCTGAACGGGTGCTGGACGGGCGCTAAACGGGTGCTGGACGGGCGGTGAGCAGGTGCTAAATGGGCGCTGAGCGGGCTATGCATTGGGTTATGATTGTGGGATATCAATTTTGTATATTGGATTTTTAGTCCCATATCGGAAAGAAGAGGAGGATGAGCTTCCATCCTTCCCTATATAAAGAGCCATCTCGCCTCCTTTTGATATAGACCAAAAAGTTGAGAAAGAAGAGTCCAAAAGTGTCTGTTCGAGTCACACAAAGAGGTGACTACGAGCGTTCCAGAAGTTCTCTTGTGAACTTACTAGCTCTTGGAAGAAGATCGTCGATAGAGGACGAATCTTGCTTTAAGCAACGGTGGTCTTCACCGCCTAGCAAAAATAATTTTTTATTTTGTCTTCTTCACCTTTTTCTTTTTGGTTCCTTCTGTATGATTGCGACTGCGTTTTACAAGGAAGAACGAAACTAGTTTTCGTTTTATTATAACTATGTTCTGTCCATTTGCAACTGCGATTGCAAAGAAGAACGATAAGTTTGGTTAATTCTGATTCTTTTGTATTCTTGAGAGCAAGTTGTAATCAGAATCCTTATATAGTTGTTCGTGGAAATTGAGAATAGTCAGAGTTGAAACGTTTGTGTGAACCTCTGATTTCGACCACGCGTTCTTCCATCTTTGGTTAAGTCTCGGGACTAACACACGTTTGGTTCGAGGAATCATTTATTTTTTTCGTGTTTAGATGTCAAATGAAAGAAACACGAAAGAAAAATAATTTCCAAATGAAACAAAAATAAGAGAAAATTGGTTCTCATCCACCCCAAGAAAAAATTGGCGTTTCCAAACATTCGGTGATTTTTCTTTTAATAAAAATTACAATTTTTCAAAAAAAAAAAAAAAAAAAAAAAAAAAACAAACAAACAAAGAATTGATTTTTTTTCGTTTCACCGAACGAAATGAGATATAGTATCCGCGGCACGTATTAGCTAATTGATTAAGATTCGTACTGGAGTAGGTATCTTAAATCGGATTGAATGGCCTGCAATACTTGCTTTAGGTCATTTAAAATTCACATTTGATCACGATCATAGGAATAAAATAGTAACCACCACGGATAAATCAAGAACTGGGATTACACCTAGACATCCCCCTCCTCTTGGAAGTAGCACAGTTCATGAACGAACACATTCATGACATAAAAAATTATCCAAAGAGAAAGTAGAAGAAGAAGGGAAACATCAGCACAACATAAAACAGTTGGAAGAGTCGTAAGTCTAAGACATCATCCTGCGGAACTCATGGTAGTCGAGCACGCCATTGCCATCCAAATCGTAGGCCCTGATCATCGCCACGCACTCCTCGTAGGACCGCGCCTCCCCGAGCCTCCCTAGCGCCCTCCGCAGCCCCTCCGGATCGATGAATCCGCTCCCCTTCTCGGCCTCGAACGTCTCGAAAGCCGTCCTCAGGTCCTCCTCCTCCTCGGCCTCGCTCCTCCCGATCTCCATCAGCCTCACGAAGTCTCCGTAGTCCATCAGCCCGTCCCCGTCCCAGTCGTACTCCCTCACCACCATCCCCACCTCCTCCGCGGGCACGTCCTCGTCGCCTGCCCACGCCAGGAAGGACCGCAGCTCCTCGCACGATATCTTCCCGTCGCCGTTGGTGTCGAACCTCTGGAACGCCTCCCCGAAGCTTTTGGGGCTTGAGGACGTGGAAGGCGCTGCCCCCCTCCTCTTCGGGCTGCGGAGGCGGTGGAGGGTGGACTTGAGAGCCTTGCTGGAGAACCATTTGGTTGCCATTGCTTTTCGTGTAATGGTGAGGGAGAGGCGTGCAATCGTGGGTATTTGTAGGCAGTAAGTTTTGGAGAAGGTGGGAGGAGGTTACAAGGGGATACGAATGCTGTTGGGAAGGGAAGGTGCATGGGAGCTTCCTTGAGAGTCTTTTTAGGGTTTTAGGTATATACACAAGGGGAAGGGGAAGGACAGGCAGTTATGGAAGAGGAATGACTCACATTCACGAGAAGGGCATTTTTTGTTGTTGCTTTTATCTTCAAATTACATATGTTTCTTAATAGTTTCTATCTTAAAAAAAAAAAAAAAACGTTTGGGACAATTGTCTGTTTTTTTTTAACAACGCACACATAAATCAGCCATCTAATCCGGCAGGAATTTAGGAAATTAAGTGTGTTTCTTAATAGTATCTGTCTTCAAAAAGAGAGTTTGGTACTTGTCTGTTTTTATTTTTATTTTTGGGTTAATAACACACACGCACACTAACTATCTAATTCCGCAGAAATTCGAAATCTATATGGATTTGCATAACTAGAGTAATAAATTGTGAAAAATATATCTTTACCCCGTGAGATCGAACCCACCAACTAAAAATCTTCCATCTTAACCACGTGACTTAGAAATGTTTCACGAGATTCACGATACAATTGTCTGTTGGGAGATGGAGGTAGGATGATAAATACATTTTATTGGATATATAAAAGTGCGAAAACTATGACTTTTATCGTTTATAACTTTATTTACTGCCGAAAAAAAAAAACTGAGAAATTGTTGATGTTAAGTTATTATTCCTTGAGTTTTAATGTGTAAAATTTGCTACCATATGTGTGAGAAGGATATTATTGCAATATAATTAGTTAAGTAAAATAATTGATTTTTTTTATTTTTTTTATTTTGTTAGGTCCGACTAGAACCATGATGTCCTCCACAGTCCAGACCAGCCTCAATTAATGATAAAAAATTATTTCATGTTCATATTACAATTTCTAATTTTTTTTTTTTTTTTTTACAAACTTGATATATTAAGATATATATATATATATATATATATATATATATATATATAAGAGGTGAGATGGCACCTCACTCTAATATATATATATATATATATATATATATATATATATATATATCCCGTTTATCCATATATATATATATATATATATATATATATATATAAAAGAGGTGAGATGGCACCTCACTCTAAAAATAAGTGGTGACGGTGACGTGGCACAATCCCAACCCACATTTCATAATTGACAATTTGCACTTAACCCACTCCCCTCGTTTGTGTGGTTGAGATTTTGCCACGTCATCGTTACCTTTGTTTTTAGAATGAGGTGCTATCTCACCTCTCTTATTCTCTCTCTCTATATATATATATATATATATATATAAATGACATAAATAGGGGGAATGAGAAATGACATAAATACGGTTATTGAGGAAGTTGCAAGATGTTTTCCTGTTCACAAGCTTTATTTGAATGGGAGAAGTGACATGGAAGCTCAGCTTGGCCTTGGATTTTGAACCTTTTTGTAAGATGCGTATTGGGGCTTGAGCTAAAAAGTGTTCTTTGGACCAGGTACCTACCTAGTGAAAGTTGTTCTTTGGGTTCTGTTCGGATGATTAAAGGGTGACTGATGGTGTTTAGCCAATTTGTTAGTTGTTTAGGAACTTCTTCTTTGGCTTCACATGAAAATGAGCGGGTATCTGCCTACTTTCGAATTGTACCTCACATGAAAATGGTAAAATATGAGCGGGTATCTACCCAGTTTCGAATTGTACCAATTCAAACTTTTCATGTGTAGGCACCAAGCCAACTATGTTCAGTTTGACTCTCTCTATAGGAAAAATAAAACAATCATAATATATAATCTATACAGCTATATAATAATAATAATAATAAAAAGCTTAAGAACTTCACGTGGTAGTTCTTTTCCAAAAGCATTCTTACCGATAATTACTAAATTAAATTTAACATGAATAGTCAAATAATTATGTATATTAAAAAACTTAACATTTTTAGTTATTATTTGCATGAAAAAAAAATTAAGGAGCTATTATTTGCTCTTCTCAAGTACTAAAAAAATAATTAGTAGCAACTAAACAATGAAGGGGCAACTGTAGTCACTCTAGAGGGGAATGAATAGAGTGTGTGTGTGACAATAATCCAATAAAAATAAAACAATAAACCAACTTTAACTATAAATGCGGAATGTATATGGAAATAAGCAATGAGTAAAGAATAAGATCAGAGTACAAGTAAACAGAGTTTAGAAATCAAACGCAAACACATAGATTATATCTTGATTTTTCTCGTGGAGAACTAGTCCAGACCCGAGAACTCTTGCTCGGAGTTAATCCACTATTTGTAAAATAGGGTATAACACAAGCTTTGATCCAAAGGCTTGCATACTTTTTACAGACTCACGAGCTTTGATCCGAGTACTCACTAACTTCTTACAAACACGCGCTTTGATGCAAATAGCACGCATACTTCTATCTTTGAAAAAATTAACAGATTTTTCAAGCTAGTACAACTTGAAAAAACTTCTAACCAAAGACGCACTTGGCACTAGAAGGCTTTGAGTTGCTCTTGGAGAATGTGATGGTTTCAGCTCATATGATAGGAAAGTGAAAAGTTTAAGAGAATGAGATAATTAGAGTAAATTGCAATGGTGAAAATCATTCTTTATTTGTAGGCTTTTTCTGACCGATTTTGGACTGAGTTCGGATGCCCTAACGTTCATAAATTTGAACGTTTTACCCCGAACTCGTGGGATCATGAGCTGTACACCAGGGAATTGGACTTGGGCCAATTTGGTCCAAGTTTGCTCCGAACTCTGACCGAGTTCTGTCACCCTTGTTCCAGAACTTAGTTAGCAGGAATAGGTCCAGTTTGAGTTGGATTTGGACTAGATTTTGGGTAGGCTTCTTTGAGTGGACTTGAGAGCCATCTAGTTATTATGTGCGACTCGATTTATATAAGTTCTAGACTCAAATAAAGTACAAAAATACATAATAAAATAGAAAGACCAAAACAAATGCAGATGACTGTAGCAGGTGTCTTCCGGTAGATGTAATATCGATGTACTTTGTAATAGTCCATTTATATGTAGTCTGGTTACGTTGATTATCAGAATCAGGTTGGATTGTGACCACATTGTGCCAACAATCTCCCCTATTATGATAATTGAAAAATCATACAACTAGAAATTCCAATAAGGTAAGTCTGATACAATGTGAGGATGCGAAAGAAGCTGAACGAAGCTTTAAGAACCCTCCCCCGTAGTATTTATGCTTTATCATTCTTTAGAGTATCGGTACCATTGGCTTTCTTTGTGCTTGCTTATCATTTGTATCTTGTATCTTCTTCCCCTTTGTCATTTATCGGAATGGAGAAGCTCCCTCGAAATTGATGACGAGAAATAATAGTAGAGAGAAACAAATATACAATATGATAGACAAAAATCTTGAAAAGGGAAACATAATAAACTTAGAGAAACACTTAACATTGATATATTATGTATGATATTAGTTAACTATATGATAGGAAATACAGGGCAATTGAAGTTTCAGAGCTTTAAACTAATACCAGTTAAATCAATTGACATGTAATAAAATAAGAAATTGTTTTGTTTTAAACAATTAAACTAGGCATTTAGGAATTTCCATATTTCGGCAATAAAAAGTAAACCACATTATCTATCAACTTTAACAAACTAATTATGCAACAAATTGGCAATCAAGAGAAACTGAAATCCATAGATATTTTAGTTTTGAGTACATAGTCTAAAACTAAAGATGCAAACAACAACAAATGCTGAAAATAGAATTCCACTACGAGAAAATAAAGTGCATACATAGTCCAAACTAGAAATAAAACTAGAAAAACAAAAAAACAGAAAAATAAAAAAAAATCCAAAAGCACGTCAGAAGGCTAATGATCGTCATCGGTCGTAGCGTCATCCGTTGAACGGTTTGGATCATAATAAGTCACAGCGGGGTCAAAGTATTGCTGAAATTATGGATCATCAATACGATAACTAGCTCTAGTAGGATCACGAGCTGCAGGAAAGGGGCCGACTGGATACTGAGATAGACCAAACTGAATATCTGACAAAGTATTGGATATAGCCTGGGCCTGAAGAGTAGTGCAGTAGTCTAGTGTGCGGTAGCGTTCATCTTCCAGTTTTAAGCGATCGTCCTGAAGTCTGAAACAATCCTGGAGCACAGCCTGGATAGAGTCATGACTGGCAGGAGGAGCATGTGCAGGTGCATCAGGTTGACCAAGTAAGTCACCTTCTGCAGCAGGAGGAGGTGGCTCAGTTCTACGGGATTTATGAAGATAGGCTGGCCCAGCTAAAAAATGACAATCATCCATGGGAATCCCAAAGTGATCAAAGATGATGGGAAAGTACATTGAATACAATAAGTTGTGTGTGTTCATGCGACATCGGATCATGCCTCGCTAATGGTTTTGGGCAGACTAATAAAAATACCAAAGTACATATGGTACATTGCAGTCATCTCCAACAAAGTAAGTTCATCTGTTGAAGTTTGCTTGGGTAGAATGACTAAGAAAACCATGCGATGCAAGTCATAGAACCTGTTATTCAAGTATCTAGGACGAAGACGACCAGGTGGACGAGGATTAGGATACACAACGAGTCCCTATACGAATCATAAGTCATGCCATCTTGCAAATTAAATTAAGTGATTTCGACTAGGGCATTGACTTCATTTGGAATATGAAGCATCTCACCCAAATTGTCATCATCAAATTTAATGTTAATTATGTTGACTCATGTTCGTATAGTCCCGTGTGATTGAGTCAAATTACAGTAAAACATGTTAATGGCATTGAGGTACGTTTGCTGTCGTGTCACGACTAGTTCCTCTAAGCCAAGATCCTGAAAGTGAGGCAAATAAGTCAAAAACACAGTAAAACTTAAAGGGTTTTCGGCGCAAATAGTCCATTTTCGGAAATCATCAAACCACTCAATATAGATGCATCAAGGGATGTAAACAAAAATCTATCAAAATCACCCTCTTCGGACAAGGAAGGATTGAAAATGGAGTGAGAAATATCCTCTTGGTTGGATGATAAAGCATCCCAACCTTTTTTTTCCTTCTATCCAAAGATCCTAGGAGACATTAAAAAATTTGGAAGAGAAAGGAAGAGTTATAACTCAAACTAGATAGATAAAGTGGAAGAGGACTTTGAGGAGAACCCAAAATTTAAATTTGGAGGAGAGGGGACTACTTGGGAAAGGAGATCCACCAACCTAGGGTTTAATTAGGGTTTCAAATTTAGTATAAAAAAAGGGCTTGGATCGCTGTTGTTCTGGAAATATAGGGCAACCGAGTTTGGACCAAACTCGGTCTGAGTTCTGCGCCTGGATTTCCAGAACTAGCCAAAGCTTGTTTTTGTCCTTCCTTTATATATATATATATATATATATATATATATATATATATATATATATATATATATATATATATATTTGATTTATTTATATATAGCTTGGGCCTGAAGAGTAGTGCGGTAGCACTCGTCTTCTAGTTTGAAGCGGTCATCTTGAAGTCTGAAATGATCCTGACCAATAGCCTGGATAGAGTCTAGAGTGAAAGGAGGAGAAAGTGCAGGTGTAGGTGCATCAGGTTGACCAGGTAAGTCACCGTCTGTAGGAGGAGCAGTAGCAAGAGGAGGAGGTGGTTCAGTCCTACGGGCTTTATGAAAATAGGCTGCCTCGGCTAAGAAATGACAATAATCCATAGGAATCCCAAAGTGCTCAAAGTTGATCGGCAAGTACATTGCATATAATAAGTTGTGTGTGTTCTTGCGACATCGAATCATAGCCTCGATAATAGTTTTGGGCAGACTAAAAGGAATACCAAAGTGCATATAGTATATTACAGTCATCTCCAACGAAGTAAGTTCATCTGTTAAAGTTTTCTTCGGTAGGATGACTGAAAAAACCATGCGATGAAAGTCATAGAACCTGTTGTTCAAGTATCTGGGACGAAGATGACCAGTGGACAAGGATTGGATTACACAACGAATCTGTATACGAATCATAAGTTATGCCGTCTTAAAAATTAAATTAAGTAATTTCGACTAGGATATTGCCTTCATTTGGATAAGAAGCATATTACCCAAATTGTCATCATCAAATTTAATGTCAATTCTGCCGACCCGTGTCCGTATAGTCCCGTATGAATGACTCAAATTATAGTAAAATATGTGAATGGCGTTGAGGTACGTGTGATTCATTTGGTCTAGTCTAGCCCAACCATTTTTGTTTCTTTTAGAAAAACATAGAAATATTAAAAAAACTCATATAAGCAAATCGTGCCACGACTAGTTCCTCTAAGCCAAGTGCCTGAAAGTGAGGAAAATAAGTCAAAAATATAGTAAAATTTAAAGGGTTTCCGGCGTAAATAGTCTGTTTCCAAAAATCATCAAACCACTCATTAGATGCATCAAAGGATGTAAACAAAATTCCATCGAAACCACCCTCTTCGGACATGGAAGGACTAAAAATGGAGTGAGAAATATCCTCTTGGTTGGATAATGAAGCATCTACAATCTTTTTTTCTATTCTTTCAAGATATCTTAGGAGCCATTAAAACAATTGGAAGAGAAATGAAGAGTTATACCTCAAACTAGATAGAGAAAATAGAAGACGACTTTGAGGAGAACCCAAAATTTGAATTTGGAGGAGAGGAGACCACTTGGGAAATGAGATCCACCAACCTAGGATTTAATTAGTTTTTGAAATTTGGTTTAAAAGAAATGGGCTCGGATTGCTGTTGTTCTGAAAATACAGGGCAACCGAGTTTGGACCGAACTAGGTTCGAGCTCGGTGCCTGGGTTTCCAGAACGAGCCAAAGCTTGTTTTTGTGCTTCCTTTATCCAAAAACTTTTAAACTTAAATATATATATATATATATATATATATATATATATATATATATATATATATATCACACAATTGTAAATGATATACATTATGAAATACAACTCGTGTAACACATATATACAAGAAATATCTTACGATATCCAGAGGATAAAAACGTAAAAAGAAGATTTTCTGAGAAATGAACAAAATTGATTGGCATGCAAAAGACGATAATAGGAATGCCATTATATTTACATAAAATTTTACTTGATATTGTATTCTGGATGTAGTTGTTAATGATTCTCTGTAAATTTCTGTTCTATAAAGTCTTAATCATCTTGATTTAGTTGTAGGGGTCATATCCCAACTACCGGTGGTCCTAAGACACTTAATTACCATATCACTTAAGCTATTTATGCCTTTTGACAGAAGGACCCTTTTGACTTGTAACCAAAGTAATATTAACTTTTAAAGAGCGTAGATTCAAAAAAATTAATGTATAACTTATATCCTTATACATTATTAGAATCATCTTTCAATAACTAAGCTTAAATAATATGTTTAATGATATATTTCATAAGCATAACTATCTGAAGCATGTTAATGATAAATCTTAGCTAAACAAATAATAGTTCTAAATTTAACTTTACCAATATCATGTTACCAAAATAATTCTAGTGACCATACTTATGTTGGTGCAATTGCTGTGAAGATGCCATTGTAGTAGTGCAATCACCAACGTACTCCTTGGTGTAAATTTTGACACAAGGTGTTCTACCTGTATTAGTAGGCAGAGACTTTGGTATCCAAGTTTTAGATCAACATTGATTAGCTTTAGGAACCTATTTTAGAAAATTTATATCTAGTTGCTTTCTAATAACACATACTGGATTTGTGTCCTTTTAAACCACAATAATGACATGTATCATGTATATTCGTGTTTGGAACAGATGCATATGTGTGATATGAACATTCTTTCGAAGTTGTGTATAGATAAAAGCATGATTGTGAGAATTAATGGCCTTCTTCCTATTCTTTTGTGAGGTTCTTGTGTTGGTGAATTTTTGTTAAGTAACGTGTCGCACGTGTTCGGTGTTTCATTGAGTAACAGGGTTAGCAATCTATTTTTCCAATCGAATTTCTAACATCTTGTTAGTAGTATTTAACTCATCATTTGGAGGTAATAGTATCAATTCTAAGTGAGGCTGTAGAAAACTTCTTCTTTTCTGACTCTAATTTCTCCTTAAGTTTAGCATTTTCATGTGCACTGATTTTAACACAATCAAGTGCTTCTTGTAAGGTAAGCTTTAGTGTGGACATGTCATCAAAAGATGAAGTTTCTCTAGCTTCATTTAGCAGGCAAGTAAGATTTAATTTTTTTATTCTCAAGCTGATAAGACTAAATATCCTTTCTAGCTTGTTTGTACTTACTTTTAAGCTTCATGCACTACTAAAATAAGTCATATTAGCGACGTTCACAAACGTCTTTAAAATGGTAAATTACGTTACTGAAAATATTTAGCGACATAATTAGCGACATTTCGTGGTAGTCGCATTTTAGCTAGAAGGAAAATGTCACTATACGTTGATATAGCGACGTTTATTGGCGATATTATCATGTCGTCAAATATTTTAAAAATTAGCGGCATTTTGCGTCTTCACGTCGCCATATCAACGACTCCTTAGGTGTCGGTAAACGTCGCCAATATTTTTGTTATTAGTGACGTGTTGCGACAAATCCAGCGACGTATAGCTAACATGGCAAATAACGCCATGTCAGCATACTAGCGACATTTAGCGACTCCTAGCGACGTTACTGGTACTGAGTAGCGACATTACCAGTATAGAGTAGCGATGTTACAATACATGTTACCGACGCAAGGTTTCGTCGCTAACCGTCTCTAATCATCGCTAATTATAAAAAAAATACAGCTTGTATTTTATTCACACTACAATCTGCCTGAAGTTTATCAATTCACAGTTTATATTATTAGATCCGGAGCAACCCTCCGTTGAATTTTCTGGGTTCGTCGACCCATTCGGTGGAACACTCAACACCTGTTAATTCCCATGCATTTAATATAAATAATAAAGTAAAATTTCTCAAGTTGTAGATAACTTTAGATAATAACCATAAGTCTAATCCCAAAAGATAATACATCCACGAAGTCTAGGTGATCAATAAGTCTACATAATAGTTCCATAAAGCCTAGAAAGATAATACATCCATAAATATAAAAGTATTACAGTAACATAATTTATCAATATCTAGGAAATCAAATATGCTGGGGTAGAACCAAGTCCCTCAGATACTTCACATAAGCAGCGTCTAGGTAATCAATCTCCATATAGGTGCTGGGTGACTGGAAATCTCCCTCTGAGCTGGTGCCTTCCCAACAGTAGGAGGTACCACTTTCTCCTTAACAGTAGGAGATGTCACTTCCTTATTTACAACCGCTTCCAATTTAACAGTAGGAGGTGCCACTTCCTCCTTAAAAGTCACTTCCTCCTTAACAGTAGGAGGTTCCTCCTTAATAGTAGGAGGTACCACTTCCTCTCTCAAGTGACGTGCACGAGATTGGGTCATGGGTGCCATCTGGTAAGATAGATGCAAACAAGGAATATAATTGATAACAGATATAAATATATGTATCCATACAGTAAAAATAGATGTTACACCCCCCATTAAAAATACAGTACATGGCTCAAGTTATAAATGGATTTTATTTTATTTTCAACCCTCTTATGAAGATTTATCTTCTTCATTTTCCTCGTCCTCCCCTTCCTCTTCCTCCTCATCTTCACTTTCATCTACTTCGTCTTCCTCTTCAGATAGTTCTACCTCTTCCACACGATTAGACATGTAAAAAGAAACTTTTCTTGAGTCAACATCTACAATATTTGTTACAATAGGTAGCTCATCCTCCTGAAACTATTTACCACTTAACTTATATAGCTAATCCTATATATGTAGCTATATATGCACTTGGTATCTAGGTATCACTTGATATTTAGTACCCCAGGTACTTAAGATATTCATAATTAACTCAATACCCCATACTCATCACTTAACTTATATAGCTAATCCTAATTTTAGATATAAGTTATTATTCATGTATTACTAGTTACTGAATCTATCTATGTGCGTGTATATGTCTGTGTCTTTGTCTATGTCTGTGTTATATTGTATATGTGTCTATGTGTGTGTACGTGTCTGTGTCTATGTCGTGTCAGATAGGGTTAGGGTTTACCTGTGTCTGTCATATCGGATAGTATAGAGAATACCATCTCAGTATGTGTGTGTGTCCGTGTTTGTGTCCGAGTTCCACCCACAATACCATCTCTGTGGGTGTGTGCGTGTTACCGTGTGTGTTTGTGTGTGTCCGTGTGTTCGTGTTCGAGTTCTACATACAACCCCTAATCCAATTTCACATACAACCATCTCAGTATGTGTGTATCCGTGTCCGTATCCGAGTTTAACCCACAACACCATCTCAGTATGTGTGTATGTGTCCGTATGTCCGTGTCCGAGTTTCACACATAACCCCCAATCAAAATCAACACACAATACCATCTCAGTGTGTGTGTGTCATGTCATATTCGTGTGTTTGTGTCTGAGCCCCCCTGTCCATGATAGTGTGGGTGTCATATCGTGTCATGTCTTATAAGTGTGTGTCCTTGAAAGCCTAGAAAGACAAAGTGAGAGACAAGAGAGAGGAGCTCACTGAGTGTGGAGGAGGGGAGCCAGAGGAAGGGAGGAGGAGCGCCTGAGGGAAGGGTCGACGGAGTAGGACCACGTCGGAGGAGAGGAAGGTAGTGTACAGTGATAGCCTACGCATCGAGACAGCTGAGAGTTCATTAGAAGAACTATCTAACGCACGATCTAGAGCTAGCTGCAGTGATATTTGTACTAAAGCTATGTCGACACTACCTTTATGGTGAGTGTGTTGAGATTTACACCGATCGTAAAAGTCTGAAGTATGTCTACACGCAAAAGGAGCTCAACGTGAGGCAGAGGCACTGGCTAGAGTTGATGCAAATTATGATATAGAGTTGCAGTACCACCCTGGCAAGGCAAATATAGTAGCAGATGCCTTAAGTAGGAAGCCTATGGCATACTTTTTGATGACTCAGCAGCAATTGCTAGAGGATCTCCAGGAGCTTGGGATAGAGATTGTATTTTCAGGCATGGATGGACAGATGGCCAGTCTCAAGGTTCAGTCCACATTGATTGACAGGATCAAGACAGCCCTGCCTACAGATGCGAGATTTCGATGACTGCGAGAGAGGACAGAGGCTGGCATGCAAACAGGACTCAGGATTCATGAAGACGGAACATTGAGGTATGGAGATCGCCTATACATTACGAGTGCCGAGCTACGCCAGGAGTTAATGATCGAGGCTCATAGCTCGATTTATTCTATTCATCCCGGGGGTATAAAGATGTACCAAGATTTGAGACAATATTACTGGTGGCATGGGATAAAGAGAGAGATTATAAGATTTGTGGCGAGATGTTTGGTTTGTTAGCAAGTTAAGGCTGAACATCAGAGGACTGCAGGACTATTGCAGCCGCTTCACATTTCCGAGTGGAAGTGGGAACACATTACCATGGACTTCGTCACAGGATTTTTGTGGAGCCCTAGTGGGAAGGATACAGTTTGGGTTGTCGTAGACAGACTCACCAAGTCTGCACATTTCTTGCCCTTCAGAGTTGGGCAGTCCACGGAGATATTAGATGACATGTATATGAGGCAGATAGTACGACTACATGGAGTGCCTGTCAGCATTGTATCGGATCGTGACTCCAGGTTCATGTCATATTTTTGGCGGAGTATGTAGGAGAGTCTAGGAACTCGTCTCAAGTTCAGCACTGCATATCATCCACAGAATGAGGGTGTCATGCCCCAGTCCCAAAAATACGTAGGACTAGGACACGTAAGCATGCCAGCCGCATGTATATGGCAACTCCAATATATGGAAACCATAACACATGCGTACGCTGTAATATAAATATCAAATCCACAAGTGGTATAAACCATCATAAATTATAGGGTAATATCTAATCTCATCCATAGAAAATAAATTATATGAATAACCAATATCTATAACCAGATCCCAAAAGAAAGTATCTAAAGATGACAGTCAGATGGAAACAAATCCACTGCCGAACTAGAATAAAGAATAAACACGACAAATACAATATAAATACAACAACTACCAACTACTGAGACTCGAAGAGAAGACCTGCATAGAATATAAGTAACCAGTCCGGATCTGCGCTCCTGCGAATACTCATGAACATCTACACCTGGAAAGGGACCAGGTCCTCAGAGGGACATAACAAGATACATAGAAGCATGCCATAAAGTAAATACTGAATAAATAAAGAGGTACGCTAACCACCTAAGTGAATGCAATTTGAGGAAAACTTTGAGTGTATGGGAAAGTGTAGGCTAAACATATGCTGACGTAATTCACCAATCGTCATGACTAACTAGTATATGCTACATATGCCCCCTATAACACGGGCGCATGAATATAATAATGTCCAACATTCTCTAGAGTGTGGTGTCTGTAACGTCCATCATTCCGAGGAATGAGGTATCTGTAAAATCACCAAGTAACGTCCAACACTCTAGGGAACGTGGTATCTGTATAAATAATAACGTCTGTATCACTCCGTCGAGCGCGGTATCTGTATAAAGGAGGTGGGTGTCCTATACGCCTACTAGTCATCCTCCCCGCCCAATGTAGATATACAAGTCATGAACACGATGTGGACATCTCATTCTATGATGCAAGTCTCTATAGAAATAAACACTAAGCTAAATACTGTTACACGTATTGCTCACATCGATGGCCAGTCGAGTATGAGGCACGCGTCCCTACATGAACTCACTCTGTGACGTGTAATGATACGTGTCAAGGCCAGGGGAGTCATACTGATAACTCCACAACTTTAGGAGGGTCCACTAGACTCTAGGTCAGACACAATCATAATGTCAACGCATTCGCTGACTGCACCCAAGTCTCTTTCGGACGTGCACAGTTATATAATCTAAAATAATAAATATGCAACTAAATATATAACTGAATTTAAACAGTACAACAAGACAATGTATACTTGCCTGGCAAGAGAGCTGCAGAGTATAATGTCCATATGTCAAACACCAAGAGTCAGAAACTACGACCTCAGAATGGACGTCTCCGGATGCTGAAATAAACATCACCAGCGTTCCCATAATAAGAAAAATAGCTAGAAACCACTCCCCTTTCGTCCAATTTGGACAAAGGAGCAAAACGGTAATTTCGGGTCAAAGCGAGCTCCACATGTGGGCCACTTTGCACCGAAAAGTGTGCCAAGAGTAAAGGTCTCTAAATGGGACAAATTTTAGGTCAAACCAACACTAAATGTCGGTACAAACTCAACCGTATGTCCAAATATGGATTTCGGTGAGCCGAACATAATTTCACCCAAAAAGTTAACCGTAGGGCCCGCCAATAGACGACTTGGTCAACTGTCTCAGAATCGCGTGAAACTTGGGTCACAGGACCAGCGCGATACCACGAGTCCAATGGCACAAGTTTCGTCGTATTCTGACGAGCGTGCACTAAATACGCAGGAATTTTACAAAAGTTACGACACGGGAGATTGTCCGCAGATACGGGCTGATCCGACGCGCACACGCGTCCAAATTAGTTTTCGCGAAATCCTACATGTCTGGGTATACCGCGCACATATTTTGGTACACTTGGTACACGATGGGGCTGTCCCGTTTGGCGGGGCGTGCTCCGTGTCACAAGTTTTGGAAGTTAGAAAAAAGTATATTTTTATGATTTTTAACCTATTTTAATTTTACATGCAGCAACAAATAAAATATTATAAATGACAAAAATTAAACTAGGTTAGGTGGTCTTCTCATACCAAAAAGAAAAATCGAATTCGGACCTCTGTGGTGGGAGATACGAATCCATGAACAGGGGTGGTTGCAACAGATTTTCTGAGATTTAAAATATCGCGATTTTTATTCGACTTGGCATCGATTTTTACCTAGGTTTGCGCATTGTTAAAGGTTATCTAATGCACGAACATTGTAGGGGATTAAGTGGGGATCATACCGGAGAAGACGGGATCGAGTTTGGTTTAGCGAGGAGACGGAAAATGACGCATGAACATAGCTTCGCTGTTGATTAGATTCTGACGCGGTTGTTGATGTGGCGCGCGGCTCGACGGCGGGCGGCGCAAGAGATCGGTGGCAGGGTCTGGGGCGGCGATGGTCGTGTTGGTTGGGGAGAGGGAGGATTAGGGTTAGGGTTCATTAGGAAAGATATATATAGAGAGAAGAGAGAGGGGGGGGGGGGAGGAGGATGAAGCCGCGCAGGGGTTAGGAAATAATGCTGCCGCTACTGCTCTTGTATTCATATGCGGGTGCGGGTTATAACGGGTTAGCGGGTAGGATAGTATTTAGGGTTTTAATTCATTTGTTTTTCTTTTTCTTTTTCTTTTCTTTATTGAAATTCCTATTTTATTTCTTTTTCTTTCTAAATTCTATTTAATGAATCATATATATATATATATATATATATATATATATATATATATATATATATATATATATATATATATATAATTCTAGAAATTATATTTTTGCATACCATTAAGCTGTCAACTGCCCACAGGTCTCCTACATGTAATAAATTAAAAAAATTTATAATGGCTCCACAAATCCTCTAAATGCACAAACACCCAAAATAAAAATTAAAAAAAATCTATTTCCTCTATTTAGCTCATAATTACTAAAATTCAATTATTAATTAATATAACTAATACGGTTTATTAAAATTTTTGATTTTTTACATTCTACCCAACTTATAAAAAATTTGTCCTCGAAATTAAAACTAAGTCCAATTGCCATGGGGATGTTTGGAGGCTATAATTTGCATTGTTTAAAATGCAAGGCTAGGTTAAATGAGGGGCGACGTTGCGTTGCACATTCCAAAGATTATGGGAAAAATTTATATGGAGAAGAATTAGGTTTTTTCATGTGTCATGTCCAATGGTGTGGACACCTCAATGCACCTTTGCGTAATAGCACCCAACAATTGGAAGATTGTACAACGATGGGAATTGGGTTAAATGAATTAAAAAATAATGTGCAAGGTGTTCTGGAATTAATTAGAAGTACATGGGGATAGCATTAGGTGGGACACAAGTGTCATGGACATAGAGGGCTCAGGATAGGATATTATCATAGATTGGGTTGTACGAAATGGGTCAAGATTGTGTCTCCAATTTCGATTGGAACGCACAAGGATACAAGATTAGAATTATTGAATTAAATAGAAACGTCCGCGACAAATTTTGTGCGACTAAAATATAGCACAAGAAAGCATAATTGTAAGTTACACCGAGGTCAGAATGGTAGGCGTCCACGTCTAGGACAAGGTTGTGAAATTTGTAGGAAAGCAGTGGCTAGTGTAGTACTCCAAGTATCGAAGCAACGGTATGGTACGCTAAGTGATACAATGTAAGAAAATACCGTGTTTTATTTTCCATTGGATTCAAACTATCCCTAGTCTTACTATCTAAGCCAAGTAGGTCTAATTTTGGGGTGAGGGGGTTTTACAATCTACTCAACTTAAAAACAATTTTATTATCGAAATTAAAATAAGGCATAATTTGTTAATTCCTTCACATTCGCATATAAAGCAAATCAATCACAATATCTTCCAAAACATAAAATATATTCTAATCCATCGCAATCACTTTCAAAATTTAGGTAACCTCCATTTAATCAAAATATTATAATCTCTTCTCAATTTTTAAATAATCACATCCAACTTTAAGCTAAATCTATATGACATCTTCAAGTTGTAAATAGCCCACATCAATTTTCACATCGCGATCTCCAACTATCATAATCTCCTTTAAGAAAAACAATTCTAATCCAATATTATTCATATTTTTCCTTATGAATTTTGTATCCTTCAAAATTTTAAATTCAATTCACATCCTCAATATTTTCAATAGGTAATCCAGCAATCAGAATTTAACTTTTAATTCAAATCATCAAATTATAAAATTTTATATCTACTTCACCAATTGTTCAGGCCTAGAATTTTATATTTATCCTCAAGGTTTAAATCGATGATTCAATCTTCAACATTCAAACTTTAAATTATGTGCTCAAAGTATAAATATTTGGTCCGTCATATCAATATTTCAAAATTCATTAAATACTCATCATCCTACTCCTTCTTCTAAAATTCTCCTTATTTAAAATATCTTAATCTCATAATTTAATCTTACTTGATCGTTTGATCACAATCAAAGAATCACCTCAAGTTGATAATACCATTTCTACCCAACTTAGAATTTACCTATCTAGCACACAAGGCTATACATCTAAGAAAACTATTCCTCAATTTACTTTCTCATGTTATTCGATCCTCAAAACTTTAACACCAATTATATCATATATGATATGCCCTTAATCAATTATAAAAGATAGTCACCAAATAATACGATTGGCTTACGGGTATCTCTAGTACTATCTGTATATCAAACTTATACTAAGCATGAGGTTTCGTCTTTCCGAAATAAGGGAAGACGGATAACAATAATAAAGAGTTCAAGGGGGAGGTTATATAATAGAAGTATGGGGATCAAGGCGTTTAAACAATTTCAAATAGGAATTGTCAAGGCAGTTGTGGATTGAAATCTATTTGGTAAATTCCTATTCACATGCTTACATTAGTAAAGTTATATACTTGACATGATATGCTCTGTCATATCTAGAGGGCAAGTATATTCGTTTACTGGACAGCTATATATCTCAATCTACGTAAAGTAGTATTGCGAAGGGCGAACCAAGCGCACTAAGGTTAGCTAGACCTTGATACACTGATTCTGAAATGTATTAATGTATGCATCTACTAATACATATATCGTGAACAAGCTCGATAAAAGAATAAGCTTGCAAAGTTAGGCTATAAAATAACAGCATAAGTCAAGGTAGTACATAAAATGTAAATGCGCTAGATCATGACAAAATTAAGGTACAAATAATTCAAGTTCACAAACAAAAACAAAAATAAGACTCTACCGTCTGAATAAACACTATCGTCTTATGCTAGTATATAGTTAATGTCGTTCAATTATACTACAATAATATGTCAAGTGGACTATGTGATACTAGGTTGGAAGGCATATTACCCAACTTAAAAATATAAACTAATACTGTGACAGTCTTAAGGGGATTCTACAAAATAATATTGTTCTTGTAAATAAAGCATAAACTCTTATTGGGGTTTACAAGAAAATCATCCTATTGCATTATATCGGTAATGGTCACCTTAAGTTTTAATCATAGTGCTCATAGAACAAGTGTCAATAGTAAGAATAAAAGAGCTACTGGTTCTTAAGTGAAAAGATGATATACCTATATTGGGCTATGGATATGAATTACGCGATTTAAAACTAAGGGTTATCATCGAGTCACAATCTACCAGAATAACTTAAAACTATCAAGTTCTAACTACAAAACACAGAAATTCAAAATTCAAGATTTCAAACCTTAGTAACTATATATATCTAACATAGGATAAAATCACTCGGTCTACCATCAGAAGGGTCAAGTGGCACGAGTTGAAAGATGAAGAAAAGAGGAACGTACTTTAGTCGTCGCACAATTTGTGAACGTTAAGGTTGCAGAGGAACAATATATGAAATGTAAAATAGAGGGCTCTAGATAGCATCATGGTTTCTTAAGGGGAAGGTAATATGCTAATCTCTGTGCTCAAGGTATGATCGAGGAATTACTATATTCATTCCTCTTGGCTTCCTAGGGTACTGTCTGCTAATATCCCGACAAGAATCTAAAGGTATAGTTCTATACTACTATCTCACTATAAAAGTTAGGGTTGGTCCTAACATTCCACCTTTAATTTTTATTGGTTCCTCAATGCTAGGGTAAAACAGTATAGTCAACTTTCTAACTAACTCTAGTAGTGTCCATGCTACCCTCAAGTCATTCATAATTATAGCAAGGGGCAATGGTAAACCAGTCTATAGATAAGGGGATGCTAGGGTTTACTGAAATTTTAAACTTAGTGATGCGTCAATATTCTAGTTGTATTCTTAGTAGGTGTGTTACCTTAATTATCATTCTAACAACAAAGATTCCTATATTCTAGCAGGGGCTATACTCAAGAAACTATTAGGGAAGCACATGAATCAAGCAGGATGCAATTATTTAAATAGAATATATTTGAAGGGAGGTGAATCATAGTAAATTGTGGATGAGATCCTATACTCTAATCCTAGGTGCAGGCTTGCTCGATACAGTAACATAACCGAGACAATATGCTATTGAACTGCATGGGCTACCACAAAAATATGTCACGCCCCAGTCCCAAAAATACGTAGGACTATGACACATAAGCATGCCAGCCGCATGTATATGAAAACTCCAATATATGGAAACCATAACACATGCGTACGCTGTAGTATGAATATCAAATCCACAAGTGGTATAAACCATCATAAATCATAGGATAATATCTAATCTCATCCACAGGAAATAAATTATAATGAATAACCAATATCTATAACCAGATCCCAAAAGGAAGTATCTAAAGATGACAGTCGGATGGAAACAAATCCACTGTCGAACTAGAATGAAGAATAAACACGACAAATACAATATAAATACAACAGCTACCAACTACTGAGACTCGAAGAGAAGACCTGCATGGAATATAAGTAACCAGTCCGGATCTGCGCTCCTGCAAATACTCATGAACATCTACACCTGGAAAGGGACCAGATCCTCAAAGGGTCATAACAAGATACATAGAAGCATGCCATAAAGTAAATACTGAATAAATAAAGGGGTGCTCTAACCACCTAAGTGAATGCAATTTGAGGACAACTTTGAGTGTATGGGAAAGTGTAGGCTAGACATATGCTGACGTAATTTACCAATCGTCATGACTGACTAGTATATGCCACATATGCCCCCTATAACACGGGCGCATAAATATAATAACGTCCAACATTCTCTAGAGTGTGGTGTCTGTAACGTCCATCATTCTGAAGAATGAGGTATCTGTAAAATCACCAAGTAACGTCCAACACTCTAGGGAATGTGGTATCTGTATAAATAATAACGTTCGTATCACTCCGTCGAGTGCGGTATCTGTATAAAGGAGGTGGGTGTCCTATACGCCTACTAGTCATCCTCTCCGCCCAATGTAGATATACAAGTCATGAACACGACGTAGACATCTTGTACTATGATGCAAGTCTCTATAGAAATAAACACTAAGCTAAATACCGTTACACGTATTGCTCACTTCGATGACCAGTCGAGTATGAGGCATGCGTCCCTACATGAACTCACTCTGTGACGTGTAATGATACGTGTCAAGGCCAGGGGAGTCATACCGATAACTCCACAACTTTAGGAGGGTCCACTAGACTCTAGGTCAGACACAATCCTAATGTCAACGCTTTCGCTGACTGCACCCAAGTCTCTTTCGGACGTGCACAGTTATATAATCTAAAATAATAAATATGCAACTAAATATATAACTGAATTTAAACAGTACAACAAGGCAAGGTATACTTGCCTGGCAAGAGAGCTGCAGAGTATAATGTCCAGATGTCAAACACCAAGAGTCAGAAACTACGGCCTCAGAATGGACGTCTTCGGATGCTGAAATAAACATCACCAGCGTTCCCATAATAAGCAAAATAGCTAGAAACCACTCCTCTTTCGTCTAATTTGGACAAAGGGGCAAAACAGTAATTTTAGGTCAAAGCGGGCTCCACATATGGGCCACTTTGCACCAAAAAGTGTGCCAAGGGTAAAGGTCTCTAAATGGGATAAATTATAGGTCAAACCAACTCTAAATATCGGTACAAACTCAAGGGTATGTCCAAATATAGATTTCGGTGAGCCGAACACAATTTTGCCCATAAAGTCAACCGTGGGACCCACCAATAGGCGACTTGATCAACTGTCTCATAATTGCGTGAAATTTGGGTCACAGGGCCAGCGCGATACTACGAGTACAATGGCAAAAGTTTTTTCGTATTCTGACGAGCGTGCACTAAATGCGCAGGGCTTTTGTAAAAGTTTTGACACGGGGGGATTGTCCACGGATACGGGCTGATTTCGATGTACACACGGGTCCAAATCAGTTTTTGTGAAATCCCACATATCTGGGTATACCGTGCGCACCTTTTGGTATACTTGGTACATGATGGGACGGTCCCGTTTGGCGGGGCGCACTCCGTATCACAAGTTTTGGAAGTTGGGGAAAAAGTGTATTTTCATAATTTTTAACCTATTTTAATTTTACATGCAGCAACAAATAAAATATTATAAATAACAGAAATTAAACTAGGTTAGGTGGTATTCGCATACCAAAAAGAAAAACCGGATTCAGATCTCTGTGGTGGGAGATACGAATCTGTGAACAGGTGTGGTTGCAACAAATTTTTTGAGATTTAAAATATCGCAGTTTTTAATCGACTTGACGTCGATTTTTACCTAGGTTTGTGTGCTGTTCGAGGTCATCTAATGCACAGACATTGAAGGGGGTTAAGTGAGGATCATATCGGAGAAGACGGGATCGAGTTTGGTTTAGCGAGGAGACAGAAAACGACGCATGAACATAGCTTCGTTGTTGATCAGATTCTGACGCAGTTGTTGACGTGGCGCGCGGCTCGGCGGCGGGCGGCCCAGGCGATCGGCGACAGGGTCTGGGGCGGCGGTATTCACGTTGGTTGGGGAGAGGGAGGATTAGGGTTAGGGTTCATTGGGAAAGATATATATAGAGAGAGGAGAGCGGGGGGGGGAGGGGGGAAGGAGGCTGAAGCCACGCGGGGGGTTGGGAAATAATGCTGTCGCTGCTGCTCTTGTATTCATATGCGGGTGTGGGTTATAACGGGTTAGCGGGTAGGATAGTATTTAGGGTTTTAATTTATTTGTTTTTCTTTTTCTTTTTCTTTTTCTTTTCTTTATTCAAATTTCTATTTCATTTCTTTTTCTTTTTAAATTCTATTTAATGAATCATATACATATATATATATATATATATATAGAAAATTCTAGAAATTATATTTGTGCATACCATTAAGCTGTCAACTGCCCACGGGTCTCCTACATGGAATAAATTAGGAAAATTTATAATGGCTCCACAAATCCTCTAAATGCACAAACACCCAAAATAAAAATTAAAAAAAATCTATTTACTCTATTTAGCTCATAATTACTAAAATTTAATTATTAATATAACTAATATGGTTATTAAAAATTTTGGGGTTTTACAGATGGCCAGTCAGAGCGCACGATACAGATACTAGAGGATATGTTGAGAGAGTGCATGATCTACTTTGGAGGATCTTGGGAGGACCATCTACACTTGGTGGAATTCTCCTACAATAATAGCTACCAGGATAGCATACAGATGGCACCTTATGAGGCACTGTACGGCAGGAAGTGTAGGTCACCGGTATGTTGGAGTGACGTGGGAGAACATCAGATACTTGGTCCAGAGTTAGTAACACAAACAGTGGAGAAAGTCAAGAAGATTCAGAGCCACCTACGTGTAGCACAGGACAGACAGAAACATTGGACAGATGCGCACCGCAGACCTTTGGAGTTCAAGGAAGGTGAGCATGTATTTTTGAAGATATCACCTACTCGTGGTACCATCAGATTCGGAGGCAGAGGCAAGCTGAGTCCGAGGTACATCGGACCTTTTGATATCTTGGAATGAGTTGGTGAAGTGGCTTATCGTCTTGCATTGCCTCCATCATTAGAAGGAGTGCATGACGTATTTTATATATCGCAGTTGAGAAGATACGTGGCAGACCCTAACCACGTGCTTGATCATTCGAAGATTACAGTTGGGCCCAGTTTATCTTACGTAGAGCAGCCAGTGGAGATACTCGATCACAGTGAGAAGACTTTGAGAGGTCAGACTATTCGACTGGTCAGAGTTGCATGGAAGCATCATTCGCCAGGCGAGTCTACCTGGGAGCGCGAGGATTCCATTCGACAGCGTTTCCCGTATTTATTTGAGGACCAAGGTACGAATTTACGTACCATATTTGAATACCAATTTGCTTTTAAATTCTCATAGCTATTATCGTACTTTACTTTTAATTTCGGGGACAAAATTTTTCTAAGTTGGGAAGAGTGTAAACTTCCTCATTTATTTTTATAGATAGTCTGGTTTTGGGATAGAAAATTTTGGTTTAGCAGCAGATGTTTGAGGTTTAGAATTAAGGATACAAATGTCCGAGTCTTTAATAAAACCCTTGGTGTACCCTACCGTTGTTGCAATATTCGGAGCCTGACATCAGCCCATAATTTCCAACAGATTATTGCATTCTAGACTTGACAAGCCAACTTAGGCGCTAGACTTTTCCGTCACTCAAAATCATAATCTCTTGTGTTCTAATTTAATTGCACAACTTCCTGTATCCGAAATCTAATATTTAATCCTGTGTCGCGCACTTGTGTCGTTGACATCAATTTTGAGACACCAACTCAACCCATTGAGCCAGACCAAATAAAGGGTCCAAGACTGACATCAAGCCTACACCCTTCATGACCTTTGTGTCACTCCAAATTGAGACCCCATGTGTCCCCATTTAATTTAAGAGCACATGACAATTTATTTTAATTAAATTGGGGATACCAACTTTGACTAATCCTATTTTAATCCTATTTTAATTCCAATAACCCTTTAATTAAGCCCTTTGCAGAACACACAACACCCCCTCACCCTACAAAACACCAAACACCAATTCTCTCATAAATTTTGCATCATTTTATGTGTTTGTGCTTGTGGTGCCCCGTTCCCCCTATTCGGGGAGCGCGGCTAAGAAATACAAGACGGTATCGTTCGATCGGGATAGATTAAATCAAGAACTCATCCTCGTTATGGATTTGTCTCTTCGGAATCGATTCCCATATTCAGTGGACCGTGCCCCCGGGATCGACTTAGCGGCAGAGTCAGGAGGGACCTCTCCGCTGCATTCTTTGTTGCCTAGTTTTCGCTGTCGCTTATTGCTTTCGTGCCTTGAGTTGGTTTTCGGGTTTGCTTGGGTTTTCTTGAACGGTTTCGATGGATTTCATTGCTTTCGTTCTTAGGACTGCGCTTCAATTCCGATAAGGGAGAGAGAGGAAGAAGTACTGATCAGCTGTTCGTGTCAATACAGGTGAACCAGCTGTAGTCGTCGCTCGAGCGGACGCCTAAAGCACTTCTTTCCTTTTCCTTCCAACTACCAAAGTGAGTAGCTACCAACCCGATTAGCTAGCCCTTCTTGCTAGTCTTCACATCAAATTCTTGTGTTCGTGCTTGCCCCGATCAAACGATACCAAGTAATAACTAAAAGATATCAAGATAATAAGGGAATAGACTTGGATCTGTATGCTTGTCATTGAAACTTGTGAACGGCCACTTACTACATGCTTGCTTATTCAAAATGTTTACCATATGCATATATACAAGTTAGAATGTTTACTTCTTCTTCTATAAATATGCTATATGTAGAACACCCTTTGCCATGCATCAATTATTCAGGGAGACTATGCAAAATACATCACACAATGCTACATATCTCCTGATTTCATTGCCTCAGCTACATAAATGGCAACTTAACACAAACGCCATTGATCACGGATAACTTGTGCATAAGGCCTCTCGGTTCCTGTGGACGGTCGCTGGGGCACTGGCACCGATCCGATCCGGACGAAACCTCAAGATTAGTCTCTCCCATAGGCGAGATGGCGTGCAGCAATATATGTGCCTCCGTCACCTTAGCCTGAGACTAAGACCGTCCATTATGGCATCAAAGCCAGTGATCCCCTCGTATATTTAAACCTGTTGAAACTAACTTGTGTCTTCTTGACAGGGAAGGCAAGGTAAGTATTATGCAGGTGGTTCAGACGGACAGGTAAATGTCACCGAACAGTGACGGGTCATTTCAATGATTCTATATCTATGTCTTGTTGTAAAATGAACTAAGGCAAGATAGAAACCCACAGTAAATATGCATGCTTCATTAAAACAACGTGTTGACTCGTATAGTTGGGTTAGCTTGCCTTCACCAGTACGTTTCGATGTACTGACCCTCGTTGAAACAGGTTCCCCGCGCTAGGAGAACCAAGCGAGGAGCAGGAGATAAACCCCCATTCCAGTCCAGCTGTAGGCACGCCTCGACCGTGCCACCTTTGATGCATTTTGAAGAAGAAGCCTTTTGAAGAAGAAGCTAGCCACCAAGCAACCATGCAGCTTCGTGGCAAGGCAGTCGTTCTGACCCAAGGTCTTATATTTTGAGTAGTAGTAAAGGATGTAATGTACAGGACTGCTATCTCATTTTGTGTCAACACTTTTGTAAGCCCATAGAGGCAATCCTTATGTCTCAGTTCAAGGAGTTTGTAATAGATGTTCATATTATCAATAAAAGAGAACTTTTCCATGTTCAAATCTGTGTTTTAATTATCTGCGTACTCTGAATATGTGCTCGCTATGCAAAACAAAATACTTAGCCTTGTGCGGTGCGCAACCTAGGCCCGCAGGGCGGTCACGTCCGGGGGACGACTATCGATTCCACGGAATCGGGGCGTGACATGTTGGTATCAGAGCACAGCTTCAAAGTTCCTTGATTCATAAACTGGAAAAGTTCCCTTGGTAATAACTCGCCTATGCGAACTCCTGAACTCGTTAAGGCCAAAATGAGATACGTTCATGCAATAAGTCCATAATACATTATGATCCTGATCTAAATTACCTCTTTTGAAGGAATGACGCAAGCGTAGTCATCAGTGCTAGCGCCAGGCGAGACACGGACTCAGGAGAGCAGCTCCGGAATATCAGGAAGCTCTCGGAGCCAACGGGGCATGTCTCAAACAGATTCGATTCAACAAGTGGTGCAAATGTTAACCGAGCAAAGACAGAGGGATAATGCCCGCCAAGCCAAGTTCGAGAGCAATCTAGAGGCTCGACTCTCAGTCCAACAAAAGCAGGTAGATACCCTGCAGCAGCTTGTTCAGACCCTGGCCTCCAACCATTCTGCCGCGACCACAGCTACGCTAGTGGAGCAGCCAGTACTTGAAGTCGAAACACCGCTAGTGCCAAGGACGAGGGAAGTGACTACCTTCACCTTTGCAAACTTCAAGAAGGTCTGCAACACGCCATTTAAGGGGACTGAGGACCCAATCATGGCCCTAGATTGGCTCGCCGAGCTTGAAGATCATTTTTCTCTCCTGGATGTACCGGAAGACAAGCGCGTCACTTGTGCCAAACTACTGCTTCGCTTCAATGCGCACGACTGGTGGGACGTGCATCGACGATCTCTTCAACTTGGCCATGGAGAGGAGGCGATCGCGTGGACGACTTTTCGTGCCGCATTTGAAGAAGAGTTTATACCACCACCTCTACGATGTCAACGGGAAAATGAGTTCGTTCAACTCCAGCAGGGCAGTATGACGGTGAAGCAATACTCGGCAGAATTCAATAAATTGGCCAAATTTGCTACCGCTTACCTACCGGATGCAGCGAGTCGTGCCAGACGATTCGAAGGAGGGCTACGTCCTGGTATCCACGGGCACGTATCCGTTCCACAGTATCAGACGATGAGGAAAGTTTTAAACCATGCCCTCTCCCTCGAACCGCAGTATCCTCACGTTGCCACCGGCGCTGTGCAAACCCCCAATCATAAACGCCAAGGCAACGATAGAGGAAACACAGCTGTAAAGCGCCCTAACAACGGCGGTTCGAAAAAGGGAAACTCGGGACAACGATGTGACTTCTGTAGAAGACCAGGGCACGTCGAAAGTGAATATCGTCGAAAGCATGGGTTATGCCTCATTTGTGGAGCTTCTGATCATGCCCTTCCCAACTGTCCAAAGCACTCTGAACGTCGTCCGCCACAACAAAATCAAAATACTGCAACCCAGGCCAACCGAGCTGCGCCTCAGCAAGGGCGAAATCAAGCTCAAGGCCGGGTCTATACCATGACACGGGAAGAAGCTCTAGCTTCAGATACCGTCGTGTCAGGTACTTTACTTTTCAATAATATACCTGCTTGTGTTCTATTTGATTCAGGTGCAACGCATAGTTTTATTTTCACAAATTTTGCCGTGGAAAACAATGTAAAAATGACTCCGTTGCACTTAGATTTAAATGTTAGCACCCCCTCTGGTACAAAAATCCCTGTTCGTTCAGTATGCCTAGGTGGTTACATTTGTATTGGAGAGAAGAAGCTGTCGCTCGATGTCTTAGTTCTAGATGTTAGGGACTATGATATCATCTTGGGAATGGACTGGCTAGGCGCATGCGCAGCAACTATTGAGTGTGCAGAGAAGCGAGTCGTTTTCCGTCTGCCCGGAGAAGCCGTGTTCTGTTACACCAGTAGTCCAGCGAACGATGCGACCAAGGCCTGCATGGTAATTTCGGCAAAATTTGCTCGACGAATGCTCTACACAGGCTGCGAGGGATTTCTAGCATCAGTTCGGGACGCGCGGCAGGACTACGCAAACGTCGAGCCTAATTCCGTTGAGGCGGAGTTCCCCGACGTGTTTCCGAGCGAACTACCCGGCATGCCGCCCGATCGAGAGATTGAATTCACTGTTGACACATTTCCGAACACGCAGCCGATCTCCAAACCTCCATACAGAATGGCCCCTGCAGAGCTGAAGGAATTAAAGTACCAACTCCAAGGATTACTAGACCGTGGGTTCATCCGACCGAGCGTATCTCCTTGGGGTGCGCCTGTGCTCTTCGTGAAGAAGAAGGACGGAACTCTACGCCTCTGCATCGACTATAGAGAATTGAACAAGGTCACAATCAGAAACAAATATCCTCTGCCACGGATTGATGACTTGTTCGATCAACTACAGGGTGCAGCAGTATTTTCAAAAATAGATCTTCGCTCGGGCTATCACCAGCTGAAGATTAGGCCAGAGGACACCCCCAAAACTGCTTTCCGAACCCGGTACGGTTATTATGAGTTTTCCGTGATGCCGTTCGGACTGATGAATGCGCCTGCAGCATTCATGGACGTTATGAATCGGGTATTTAGACCTTTCATCGATAAATTTGTGGTGGTTTTTATCGATGACATCTTGGTGTACTCGAAGACTAGGGACGAGCACGCAGGACACCTGCGGATGGTGTTGCAAACCCTTCGAGACAACAAGTTGTACGCCAAACTGAGTAAATGTGAGTTTTGGCTAGACAGTATATCCTTTTTGGGCCATGTTATCCCGTCTCAAGGCATCTCAGTTGACCCAAAAAAGGTTGAAGCCATTACACAGTGGAAACATCCGGAATCAGCTAGCGACATCCAAAACTTTCTTGGACTGGCAGGATACTACCGTCGGTTCATACAGAACTTTGCTAGAATTGCTTCGCCCTTGACGCAACTCACATGGAAGGGTGCGAAGTTTACTTGGACGGACGACTGTGAAACTTCGTTTACGGAGTTAAAGCAGCGCCTCGTCTCCGCCCCGGTCCTTACTTTGCCAAACGGACCAGATGACTTCAAAATATATAGCGATGCATCAGGAAGGGGACTAGGATGTGTCCAGATGCAACGGGACAAAGTGATAGCCTATGCGTCTAGACAGCTAAAGCCTCACGAGCAGAACTACCCAACGCATGACCTCGAGCTTGCCGCGGTAGTGTTTGCATTAAAGCTGTGGCGCCACTATCTTTATGGCGTGTCGTGTGAAATCTATACGGACCACAAAAGTTTGAAATATTTGTACACTCAAAAAGATTTGAATCTTCGACAGCGGCGATGGCTTGAACTCCTAAGCGACTTCGATCTCATGATCAGATACACGCCTGGTAAGGAAAACATTGTAGCTGACGTACTGAGTCGAGTGTTTGCAGGAAGTTTGGCTATTGATGATAGGCTGCGCCGAGATCTTGAATCACTGGGCATTACCTTAAAAATCAGATACACAAAGTGGGCGCAAGTATCACAACTGCGCCTCGAACCGGACTTGTTACAACGAGTAAAGACCGCTCAGAAGGATGACCCGTTCCTGCAAAAGATTCATGCCCTTATCTCAGCAGGGAAGGCGTCCGACTTTGCGGTAAGCACGGATGGGATGCTTCGAGTGAAGGAAAGACTGTGCGTTCCAAGCGACGAGGCCCTCAGGGAAGAGATACTCACGGAAGCTCACTATGCTAGTTATACTTCTCATCCGGGTAGCACAAAGATGTATCAGGATCTTCGTACGACGTTTTGGTGACACGGCTTAAAACGGGATGTGGCGCAGTTTGTGTCGCATTGCATGGCTTGTCAACGAGTAAAGGCCGAACACCAGAAACCAGGCGGAGAGCTTCAGAACCTTGCTATTCCGGAGTGGAAATGGGATGATATAACGATGGACTTTATTGTTGGCTTGCCGAGGACGCAACGGGGACATGATGCAGTCTGGGTTATCGTCGATCGACTCACCAAGTCAGCTCACTTTCTGCCTATCAAATCTACTTGGAGTGCCGACCGCCTGGCTCAGATATATCTCAACGAAATTGTTCGACTCCATGGTGTGCCAGTAACCATAGTCTCCGATCGAGATGGTCGATTCATATCACGTTTCTGGGGAAGCCTGCAGTCAGCAATGGGGACGAAGTTGAAGTTTAGCTCCGCCTACCATCCACAGACCGACGGCCAAACCGAACATGTCAACTAGATCCTCGAAGACATGTTGCGACTCTGCGCCTTGGACTTGAAGACGAGTTGGGACCTTCATCTACCTCTAGCTGAATTTGCTTACAACAATAGTTATCAATCAAGCATTCAAATGGCGCCGTATGAGGCGTTATATGGACGGAAGTGTAGATCTCCTATCTGCTGGGACGAAGTTGGGGAACGACAAGTACTTGGCCCTGAGCTTGTGGAGCAGACCGTCCAGAAAGTCCGGCTGATTCGGGATAGATTAAAAGTAGCTCAAAGCCGTCAAAAGAGCTACGCGGACACACATCGAAGACCGCTAGAGTTCCAAGTAGGCGACCGAGTATTCCTTAAGGTCTCGCCCATGCGAGGAGTCAGCAGGTTCGGGGCAAGAGGAAAGCTAAGTCCAAGATTTGTCGGTCCGTTCAAAATACTAAAGCGGGTTGCCTCAGTTGCGTATCAGATTGCTCTACCACCATCCCTATCCGACGTACACGATATATTCCATGTTTCACAGCTTAGGAAATATGTGTACGACCCGAGCTATGTGGTAGACCTGGACCAACTAAACCTTCAAGCCGACTTGACGTATGTAGAACAGCCTGTGCAAATTTTGGATAGAAAAGAAAAGCTGCTTCGGACTCGCTCGGTTCCTCTCGTGCGCATGCTTTGGCAGAATCACTCCGTCGAAGAATCTACTTGGGATCTTGAATCCGAAATGAGAGAAAGGTTCCCCTCACTATTTCCTAGTGGTAGGTTCTATTCTTTAAGTTTCGGGACAAAACTTCTAATTAGTTGGGTAGGATGTGGTGCCCCGTTCCCCCTATTCGGGGAGCGCGGCTAAGAAATACAAGACGGTATCGTTTGATCGGGATAGATTGAATCAAGAACTCATCCTCGTTATGGATTTGTCTCTTCGAAATCGATTCCCATATTCAGTGGACCGTGCCCCCGGGATCGACTTAGCGGCAGAGTCAGGAAGGACCTCTCCGCTGCATTCTTTGTTGCCTAGTTTTCGCTGTCGCTTATTGCTTTCGTGCCTTGAGTTGGTTTTCGGGTTTGCTTGGGTTTTCTTGAACGGTTTCGATGGATTTTATTGCTTTCGTTCTTAGGACTGCGCTTCAATTCCGATAAGGGAGAGAGAGGAAAAAGTACTGATCAGCTGTTCGTGTCAATACAGGTGAACCAGCTGTAGTCGTCGCTCGAACGGACGCCTAAAGCACTTCTTTCCTTTTCCTTCCAACTACCAAAGTGAGTGGCTACCAACCCGATTAGCTAGCCCTTCTTGCTAGTCTTCACATCAAATTCTTGTGTTCGTGCTTTCCCCGATCAAACGATACCAAGTAATAACTAAAAGATATCAAGATAATAAGGGAATAGACTTGGATCTGTATGCTTGTCATTGAAACTTGTGAACGGTTACTTACTACATGCTTGCTTATTCAAAATGTTTACCATATGCATATATATAAGTTAGAATGTTTACTTCTTCTTCTATAAATATGCTATATGTAGAACACCCTTTGCCATGCATCAATTATTCAGGGAGACTATGCAAAATACATCACACAATGCTACATATCTCCTGATTTCATTGCCTCAGCTACATAAATGGCAACTTAACACAAATGCCGTTGATCACGGACAACTTGTGCAAAAGGCCTCTCAGTTCCTGCGGACGGTCGCTGGGGCAATGGCACCGATCCGATCCGGACGGAACCTCAAGATTAGTCTCTCCCATAGGCGAGATGGCGTGCAGCGATACATGTGCCTCCGTCACCTTAGCCTGAGACTAAGACCGTCCATTATGGCATCAAAGCCAGTGATCCCCTCGTATATTTAAACCTGTTGAAACTAACTTGTGTCTTCTTGACAGGGAAGGCAAGGTAAGTATTATGCAGGTGGTTCAGACGGATAGGTAAATGTCACCGAACAGTGACGGGTCATTTCAATTATTCTATATCTATGTCTTATTATAAAATGAACTAAGGCAAGATAGAAACCCACAGTAAATATGCATGCTTCATTAAAACAACGTGTTGACTTGTATAGTTGGGTTAGCTTGCCTTCACCAGTACGTTTTGATGTACTGACCCTCGTTGAAACAGGTTCCCCGCGCTAGGAGAACCAAGTGAGGAGCAGGAGACAAACCCCCATTCCAGTCCAGCTGTAGGCACGCCTCGACCGTGCCACCTTTGACGCATTTTGAAGAAGAAGCCTTTTGAAGAAGAAGCTAGCCACCAAGCAACCATGCAGCTTCGTGGCAAGGCAGTCGTTTTGACCCAAGGTCTTATATTTTGAGTAGTAGTAAAGGATGTAATGTACAGGACTGCTATCTCATTTTGTGTCAACACTTTTGTAAGCCCATAGAGGCAATCCTTATGTCTCAGTTCAAGGAGTTTGTAATAGATGTTCATATTATCAATAAAAGAGAACTTTTCCATGTTCAAATCTGTGTTTCAATTATCTGCGTACTCTGAATATGTGCTCGCTATGCAAAACAAAATACTTAGCCTTGTGCGGTGCGCAACCTAGGCCCGCAGGGCGGTCACGCCCGGGGGACGACTATCGATTCCACGGAATCGGGGCATGACAGTGCTAATTCCCAAAATTAAGGGGCTTAGTTGCAAAAGTTGTACTAGGTGAAAATACCCCATTGGTTCAAGCCAAATGGAAAAGCCCTCCATTCTTTGACTAGTCAACACCCCCTCCCATGAATGGAAATTCTTCATGAAAAATTCTCACCATCCATTCAAATAGGGAGCACCATTACCACACACTCCCAATCCCACATCCCTATAAAATGTCTCTTCCTACACTCTTTCCCAAGCAGGCCCTAATCCCCACACTTGGGAAACCCCCCCACCTTCTCTCTCCTCCCTCCTCAAATCACCAACCGTAGCCTCCTTCCTTTCTTCTTCTTCTTCCTTTCTTCTACTCTTTTTTTTCTTCCTCTCCACTTCTTCTTCTTCTTCAGGTGAACCACTTCACCCCGGCCAGCTTTTTCCTCGACCCCGGCCAAGTCCCTCCACCGGCCACCAGCTGTACCCCGGCCGCGCCTTCCGCACCACTACCACCTCCGGTCGAGCAACTGAGCCACCCTCCACGACCTCTCCACCCGCATCACTGCCACCATCACCGGCCTCCCCTCGACCTTCTTCTCCGACTGCACTGCTTCCAGTCGACCACCACCCTCCGGCCACTGCTGTCGTTCCTCCATTGCCACCACTACCACACACCAACGCCACCATCACACACCGGCTGCTGCCACCACCACCACACACCAATGCCACCATAATATACCGGCTACCACTACCACCACATCACCATCAACATCTCCAGTCACCACTGCCACCAACCGGCCGACTTCCCTATGGTCACCCCGCTTCTCATCATCACCATTAACACCACTACTACTCCGGCCAGTATCACCACCGCGTCACCAAGGTGAACCCCTCCCCCTTACCTATGTTCATTTTAGTGTTTTATGTATTGTTATTAGTTAAGATAGTTTTTGGGTTGGTTTTATATGCATGTGAATTTATTTTAGGCTGAAATAAATAGGTCATATTATACATTGTTGGTGAAATGCTAAATTAAATATTTAAGGTTTAAAAATGAATTGATTGAGGACATGGAATATATACACATGATGGATGGAAATACGACATATATAATGAAGTTAGGATTAAATTGCCATATGAGATTTTAGGGTGTTGTCCTAATTAAAATATGCATTTTGAATATTGTTGATGGACAGTTTTAAAATTGTTGTGAAACGATACTGTGATTTTGAAACAATGATTAACAATGGAGGAATAGTTTTAAGGAGTATGATAGACGATTGTATATAATTGAGGGTTTAATAAATAAATTAATTATTTATTTCGAGGATGACAGTAAATGTACATGTTAACTTCGGTGCACACCGAGGTAAAATCTGAGGAATAATCATACATGAAATACTGATGAACGCCGTGATAAGTATAGTAGGATGGAGGATTTGTTTGATGATATAGTACCGATGTTTAATTGGATCAGATATAACACACCCTTGTCTACCTTGGTCAACCCTCTAGCTTCGTGACCATGTAACTTGTAACTAAGGTTGAACATATGATAGATGTGTGTCGCATCATATTTTAGCTTCATGATAGTTTATTGATTGAGCTTGTATCTCGACTCTAGGTACTACGGGACCTGCGGACTTGGACGTGGTACCGGATCCACGTCATCAGCAGCCGGATGCAGGCAAGTGTACCTTGCCACCCTGTATTTTAGTTACAGATATTTATTGTTTCATTATATACATTGTGCGTATGTTTGTTTAAGATCGATACTTCGCGTCCGGATCACAACCGGGTGCAGACGTTTGTCGTAACGTCTCGTAACGAATGCTAGATGTTCGTAACACCTTGATGTATGTACCTGTGTATATCATACCCTAGGACACATTTATACACTGTTACAGTGCCAGATTTCCTGTATCCTGATACTGACATCATGATCGGGGACTGGAACGACCTTAGGGTCACGATTGTTGATAGTTACTTCTGTGTGAAGAGACTGCTTGATAGAGGTTCCGGTTTAGCGCACAATCGTTGATCCCTTGGGAAGGGAAAGACAGTTACTAGACGTTTGGGCTCCTCTACACGCGTTTATATATGTATATGTACTATTTTTGTAGTGTTCCTGTATCTAGAGTAGTTGTATCACCCGTGTGACTCTTTGCCCGAAGCTGCGGTATGTTCTGTATGTTTCCGTGTCTGGAGATACGGTTTTATTTTGGACAGCCCATGCATCGAACATTGTCTTTAAACTGTGTCTCACTTAGTTGGTTATGCTAGATTACCCCGTCGTTGCACTTGTACTTTCTGTTATACTTGGCATACTATATTTTTGTACCTTGTTACGTCCCTCTGAGGACATGGTTCCCTTCCAGGTTTAGGCAAGGAGGATTACCCAGAGGAGTATGGTCCGGGTACGTATCCAGCAGCAGGACCCATTGCCGAAGACGAGGTCATCCCCGAGGACTTCGCCTGATCTCTGGTAGTGACTTTATCCTTGGGACGGTATTACTATCTAGCTATCTGATGCCATTCCAAGTTATCTCATTACTTACTTTTATTCCAATATTTTGTACTAGCGGGTTTCTTCCCGTGTGACTACTCTAGTGTTTGTACTATGATACATTAATTCGTGACATTTCCTTTCTATACATTAGTAGTTATGATTATCTTTATGTGCTCTTATATCTGTTGCCTGTGGATGAGATTTAGATTCACTATTTATGTATTATGTGTTGGGTTATTTATTGTACTTTACAGCTTAGGTGCACTCCGACGGGCCCATTAGATTGGGATGCCCGCCGAAGTGTGTTGCTGGCCATTGCCACGTGACTCAGTTCCTTATCTTTGGAACTGGGGCATGACACCGGAATGGGAGGAGCATCATTTGGGGGTCGCGAGGGGGGGCTCGGTGGCGGGGTCATCGGGGGCTCGGAGGAGGGGTGTTGAAGAGGGGGTCGCCGGTGGCTCGGAAGCGGTCGACAGAAATGAGGGGGAGGGGGTTCGCAGGAATAGGAAATTTGGGGGAATAAAATGAAAAGTCGAACCTGTCATGCCCCGATCTCCCGCAGGAATCGGTCGTCCCTACAAGGCACGAATCGCCGCACCACCCTCCCGCAGGTCGATCGTCTCCATCGGGACATGGCGCACGAGCCTGGAGTTGCGCCCGCGCAAGGTAAATACCGAAACAGTCATTGATAACTAGTTTACCAAGTTGATATAGCAGAAGCATAGAATAAAAATAAGTATGATACATAAATAAGCTCTTTATTGATAAATAATAAGATTACAAGCGATGATAGGCCGAGATTACAAGTCGCTCAAGCTCTCTCTCTCTCTCTCTCAAATAATAAAGGCATGCCAAGTATCTTACAACTTGGGATGATACATAGGTGATATTTCAACATTATGTCATGTATATGTGCTCCAGCTCTGGACGCAACACTCTAAGGCTCCAGAGAGAACTCTATGCCTTAGCGCACACGAGAGAATATTCTGCACTAAACGAGGTTCTTCCATACCCTGTAAGTAATCTAGTGGGTTATCAGTACATGAATGCACTGCTGGGGAGGCTTCTTGCCCGTTCGAAAAACCCAACACGTTATATTAGTTCTGTGCACCATCTATTAAGTTATCTTTCTAGCCTTACTTAGGATCAATTTTATGGCATAAGATACAAAGCCTAACTCGTGTGGCAGTGCGCCATGCGATATACGGGAAACATGGCGATACTTACCAAATGACCATGTGTCCTTCCCAGTCCAAGTATAAAACCAAGTTAAACCAAGCACGAATATATATATATATATATATATATATATATATATATATATATATATATATATATATATATCGCATAACGAACACATGCATGCAACGACCGTATTTCTAAATTAGGTGCACGATATACACAAATTATGATACTCATATTACTTTGTGACTCAGGTTGTGAAAATTCGTTATACTCAGGCTGTAAAAGATTACTCACATGTCTTATACTCATATTCCACAGGCATGTTATACTCAGACTATTTAAATGTGTTTAAAGCTTCATCTTACTTGGTTCAATTAACGATCTGTACGCAAAGTGCGTCATACATATATTTCTTTCCACAAGTTCATACGAGCCCATACGCGGGTTGCCGCCACATATGCAATATACTTAATGATACATAATTGGTCTTATGACCTGACAAGCCACCATGAAAAGTTATAGTCTCGGCACGGGAATGGGATATAACGTAGGTAGCGAGCCCCGATACACGTACGCCTTCCTGTTCGAAGCAAACAACTATCTGAATGTTCCTGACCAGTTCGAATCGGCCCAGTGCGACCAGCGTACCGTCCGCAGGAACCATAAGCCTGTGCACAAGTTGTCCATGACCATTGAAGATTAACACTAAGATTTTATTATAAGCAAAATTTTAAGGCCTTGAATGAACATAACTACTTGACACAGTGAGAATGCATATACTCGTTCAGAAATCTCATGATCGGGTGTGTTCCATTCAATGCACCATTTATGCTGATATTTTACTACTTATTGTAGCTCCCGTTTTTGGAGTTGCCTTGGCGACCCAACGGTTCCGAAGACTTTCCATATTTCTATTATTTGTCGTAGAACGACTATTTTGATAGTATTCCTGCCACAGGTAAGTGAACCATAATCTATCTTGTGCTTCTATATCGAGGCAATATGTATGTGATGAATATTTTAAGACATATGAAGCAATATACTTGAAGGAATATATAAGAAACAAAAGTAATGCTACGAGGGTGAGGTTATAAGAACTGTAAAGCGAGCATACTATTTTGTTTAATCGATCTACTTTCATGTTCTGTGCAAAGAGATATAAGATGTGATTATTCCCTTAGCTAGGTGTGTTGTATTCTTTATTAGCATGCAAGGGGTGATTCGCCTAGCGACTAGCATATATCTATCATATTTTTAAGTGTACAGGCTAAGCAAAGATAGGTTCATCATAGCCACCCACCTTAGCGATGATTCGCCTCGGTCGAACGATACTCCGAGCGAGCCTTTGAAAGTCTAAGTCTGAACTCCTGAAGGATCAAGTTTGTAATTCTTTGACCCAAAAGAGTCTTCTCGCTGAGCAAAACAGGTCGGGCATAGTACTTGCACCGTTTGAATTGACTCTCTGTATTGTTGTGGAGCGGTTACATTCTACACCACTCAAAATAAGTCTCATCCTCGAGACTTCCTGAGCACAAATCATTCTATTGTATACTATCGAATCTATCAAAAACATAACAATCAGTGTCGCTAGATCCGTTCAAACATAACGTCCTACTCGCTTCTTATTCCATGTCATATTTTTGTTGGGTCTGTCTCATTGAATGACTCTATCATTCAATCCAAGTTCTGACTCGATCTCTACTGCGCCTTAGCGCGAAATATATATCGCTTTAACGAGAAATATGTTATAATCTATCTCAAATGATGATCTAGGGCTGAGGCAAACTTATTTAATTCGTTATACTCATCCATGCAAATCTAACATATTCACTTGCACTAGCATTCGAGTTCAGCATATCGTGAGTCTGGATCGTAGACATATTCAAGGCGTCCCTCTAACATATGCATGTAAACCAACTTAGCAATAGTGAAGTCTTTGCACTCGAGTTCAACATATTACTGAGTCTTGGATCATGCACACGTTCAAGGCGTCCCTCAAATATATGCATTCAACTAAACTTAGCGATAGTGAATTCGGACAAGCTACTCACAAAAATCTTAAGGGTTCTCATCTTACGAATCTTAATGATATTTCCAACGGGGTCAATCAAAATCTAAGTCATTTTTGATCCCACTCAAACCAAGTATTGCACTACTATTAAGCACGATTTATCCAATTAACCGACTAGCATCCAAGTCTTATTATATATTTTATTCATATTAAACATAGTGTATACTTATCGACCCAAGCCTAACTCTAAGTCTTGCAGCCCCAGTTCTATGGCTTGTTCAAGCAATACCCTAAAGTCGATCACACAATTCTTTCACTCGGCATAGGGTCATTTGCCTAACCGCTAGGTTATCTCACAAGGTCATAGGTACATTTCAAGTTCATGGTTCTCATCGTACAAACTTGTTGCACGATACTCATCCCAATTCCTAAGGTCAAACTATTATTCTTTCGTACGTGGCATTCTACCCAAGCTCGTTTCACTTAAACGTCTAAACATCGAGCACAGATCATTCTATCGATATCAACAAGTTCATTTGCACAGGATCTGGGTCCGTTTAGTAAAATTATTCCTAAGACACGTTCGTTCAATCAAATCTACGATATATCCACGTCGCAGGTCAAACCCATTGATTTGCATATTTTATCTCCTCTATTACGTTTGGTAGAATTCACCTATCTATTCTTTTCTAAGTCTAGACCACTAAGTCATGATTTAATTTCTACCTCTTTGATCTCAATCATAAATTCAAAGTCGTACAACATAATCTACATATTCGTTCATAAAACCATCAAGCATATCTTACTTCACGTTCTAGACTAACTCCTCCTCAAAATACTTGGTTCATTTTTATCGTGAAACTCGTCTTATCGTGTTGAACCAGAAGTCAAGATGATCCTTTAATTATCATGCTCTGGTCTCCTTTAAGTCCAATCATCCCCGTTGGATATGAAATTACCACACCAACGCTCCTGCGGGATAATCGTCCTAATCCGGACGTGACATATGTACGAGCATGGAGTTTCACTCGTACAAGACAAGAACATCAAATGTAATGGTTATCATCGAACGAATAGACATCTTATCATTTACACTTTGCTCCATCCAAGATATACATATATACTTTAAGTCATGTCCGTTCAGGACGTGATAATAATTCTTCTAGCAAAATTATCTAATTTCAATGTTACCATTTGATCAATCTGTAGCCTTACTTCTAGCATTTATCGAATAACCAAGTTCAAATACTCAAGCTAAAGTCTATCCTCTTTGTTACGTTTCATTCATCGAGTTCATTTGTATAATCTTTGAACATGTTCCCGCGAGTTCGATCATCCTAGCCGGACATGAAATCACCACGCCAGCGCTCCCGCGGGATAATTATTCTCATTTAGGCCCGATGTCAAGTGTTACCTTTCGAATAGATTTTAGAACATTCATCAAAGTCAAGATTAAATCCGTTATCACCTACCTCAATCATTGAACCAAAATTTTCTAACTTGCATCAATCCATGATATCTTTCACTTATCGATATCGTATTAGTCTTCCAAATTTGAATCCATAACATTCATACTCAGGCTAAAATTCTATCGAACAATATCCTACTCAATCTACATTTTTTATGCACGCTATCTTCCATCGCGCTATATTCTGATCGCATCCTGGATTATTCTATTTTAAACTCAAGTTTTAATCTCAAGTTTTAATTCATTTTATTTAATTCGAAATCGCTCGTACGATTTACTAAGTTTTCTCGATCTAGGTATTGATTTCCATTATCTTGAATCCCTATTCGATATAAGCTTTATCACTTGTTCAACACATTCTAACTCATTTGAATAAAATCTCGTATGATTCCTTCGAATTCACTTACTTGTTGGGCTATATTTATACTAAAGCTTCACACAATTACGTCGCTTGCTGCTAGACCCGTTTGTTATTCCAAAATTCTTGATTCGCTCGAACATTTCTAAGACGATCAATACACCACTCAGGGTTTGAGACATATTCGACGAATCATTAAATCGCTTATTCGTTCCTGAGTTATCGCATACACCACTCAAAAATTGAGTTACTCAAGTAAATTCTCAATCGTGTTCGCATCTGTCTCTCTAGCTCGTTCCTTAGAACTCCTGTGCAATCCCTATACGTTGCCTCAATAATCTTAATATCTTATACCCCTCTATTGATAGTCCTCCATACAAACTACACTTGAGTCATAACTTATCGATACGAATAACTCTATGGACTATATATCGAAACCCAAGCATAACTCCCAAGATTCTCCTTAGCGATAGTCCGATAACGTTTCTATCGATAGCCATTGAACGATATCCTAATCTAATTCACAAACTTGCTCGCACCCAAGGGTCTTATCGTACAATACTCAACACAACTTAGCCGAAAAGCTGTGTGCATAGCTAACTGTCCGAACGATATTTTATCTCGCACACTAACCCGCTTGGTGTTTAGGTATAGGTATTCGGGTTCACATATAACTTGCATATTCTAACACGAGTCTATTCCCACAAAGTCTGACTTAGGTTGGCACAAAGGCCTTCGCTTCACAATTTTGTACAAGCAATCATATCATTCGTATTCACTTTAAAAATATTTAGACTCATTGTATGGAACATCTTGTTGGAACATTGAGAGAGAGCGCGTCCTTAACATAACCCACGAATAATCTTTCAAAACTGAAAGAATCGATAAAAAGTCCAAGGACGTAAAGCCATGCTCTGATACCAATATGTCACACCCAAATCTTTTGCATGAATCGATCATCTCTGCTAGGCGCGAATCATCGTACCAGCGCTCCTGCAGGTCGATCATTTCTATCTGGATATGATGTCGTACGAGCCTGGAATTGTGCCCGCGTAAGGAAAATACCAAAACGGTTGTTGATAACTAGTTAACCAAGTCAATATAGTGTAAGCATATAATAAACACAAGTATGATACGTAAACAAGCTCTTTATTGATAATAAATAAGGTTACAAGCGATGCTAGGCCGATATTACAAGTCGCTCAAGCTCTCTCTCTCTCTCTCTCTCTCTCTCTCTCTCTCAAATGATAAAGGCGTGCCAAGCGGCTTACAACTTAGGATGAAATATAGGCGATGTTCAAAAATTATGTCATGTATATGTGCTCCAGCTCCGAACGCAACACTCCAAGGCTCCAGAGCAAACTCTACGCCTTAGCGCATACGAGGGGACATTCCGCACCGAACGAGGTTCTCCCGCACCCTGCAAGCAATCTGATGGGTTATTAGTACATGAATGCACTGGTGGGGAGATTTCTCGCCCGCTCGATAAATCCAACATATTATATTAGTTCTGTGCACCATATATTAGTTATCTTTCTAGTCTTGTCTTAGGATCAATTTTATGGCATAAGATACAAAGCCTAACTCGTGTGGCAGTGCATCGTACGATATATGGGAAACACGACGATACTTACCAACTTACTATTTGTCCTTCCTTATCCAAGTATAAAATCAAGTTAAATCAAGCACGAATATATATATATATATATAGAAATCCTAGGATCGCATAACGAATACATGTATGCTACGAGTGTGTTTCTAAATCAGGTGCACGATATACACAAATTATGATACTCATATTATTTGTGACTCAGGTTGTGCAAATACGTTATACTCAGGCCATACAGATTACTCAGATGTCTTATACTCATATTACACAGGCATGTTATACTTGTATAGGCATGTTATACTCAGACTATTTAAATGTGTTCAAAATTCAGATTACTTGGTTTAATTAACGATCTACACGCAGAGTGCGTCGTACATCTGTTACTTGCCACAAGTTTATACGAGCCCATACGTGGGTTGCCACCACGTATGCAATATACTTAATAATACATAATTGGTCTTATGACCTGACAAGCTACCATGGACAAGTTATAGTCTCAGCACGGGAATGGGATGCAACGCAGGTAGCGAGCCCTATTACATGCCTTCCCATCCGAAGCAAACAACTATATGAATGTTCCTGACCGGTTTAGATCAGCCCCTTGCGACCAGCGTACCATCCGCAGGAACCATAAACCAGTGCACAGGTTGTCCATGACCATTGGCGATCAACACTAAGCTTTTATTATGTGCAACATTTTAAGGCTTTGAATAAACATAACTACTTGACATAGTGCGAATGCATATACTCGTTCAGAAATCTCATGATCGGGTGTTCTATTCAATGCACTATTTATGCTGATGTTTTACTACTAATTGTAGCTCCCGTTTTGGGAGTTGTCTTGGCGACCCAACGATCACGAAGACTTTCTATGTTTCTATTATTTGGCTTGGAACAACTATTTTGATAGTCTTCCTGCCACAGGTAAGTGAACTCTGATCTATGTTGTGCTTCTATATCGAGGTAATATCTATGTGACGAATGTTTCAAGACATATAAAGCAATATACTTGCAGGAACATATAAGGAACAAAAGTAACATTACGAGGGTGAGGTTATAAGAACTGTAAAGCGAGCATATTATTTTATTCAACCGATCTATTTCCATGTTCTATGCAAAGAGATATAAGATGGGATTATTCCCTTATTTAGGTGTGTTGTATTCTTTATAAGCATGCAAGAGTGATTCGTCTGGTGAATAGCATTTATGGACCATATTTTTAAGTGTGCAGGCTAAGTAAAGACAAGTTCATCGTAGCCACCCACATTAGCGATGATTCGCCTCGGTCGAGCGATACTCTGAGCGAGCCTTTGAAAGTCTAAGTCTGAACTCCTTAAGGGCCAAGTCTGGAATCCTTTGCCCTGAACGAGTCTTCTCGCTGAGAAAAATGGGTCGGATTATCGCACTTGCGTCGTTTGAATCGACTCTCCTCATTTATTGGGAGCGGGTCGTTACAGAACCGATCAGCGAAACCCTATATAAATGATTTAGCAACGACAATACTATATGACGCTAAATGTCGCCCAAATTTTAATATACTATGACATATAACATTTGGAGTCGCTAAACGTCGCTATTATTAATAATGTAGCGATGTCAACCGACTCGTTGGTGACGTCAGATTTCATAATACTAAATGTAGTCGCTAAACGTTGTTGAATGCCGCTAATAGCGACGTATTACGATGCCTTTTAAATACGTCACTAATTGCAAAAATATTATCAATGTTATATTCCAGAGTCGCTAATTTTGTTGCTAATTTGACTTATTTTTGTTGTGATACAATCGTCAAATAAATCATTGAAAGCATCAGATAGTTCATCATAAAAAAATTCTTCAAATAAAGGATTTTCTTTTATATCGCTTACTATTAAGCATAAATCTGTTGTATGTTGGGTTTCTTCTTCTTCGAAATCACAAACTTTATTTTCTTCCCATCTTTCATTAGTTGCTTCTAGAATTTTCCAAATCGCATGTGATGTATTGCACATTGAGATGCGATTGAACTCATTTTTGTAAATAACACAGTACAAAACATGCATTCCTGTTGCGTCAAGACTAGCTGCTTTCTTCTCTTCTTCTGTGTATTCATCATCTGGTTTATCAATTGCTTTGTAGCCTCTTGTGACACAAAACCTAGATAAAAACTTAGTGATTTTAGAAAAATACTTATATGTGCTTTCCAATACGTGTAGTCAGTGTCGTCAAATAGAGGTGGTCTACTTGTGGACTGGCCTTCCCTAAAGTTGGTGTTAATGGATTTACTAGTTGCTATTGATCAACCCAATGATGTTAATCTTGATCAAAAATCCTTGCTCTGATACCAATTGAAGGGACAACTGTAGTCACTCTAGAGGGGGGTGAATAGATTGTGTATGACAATAATCCAAAAATAATAAGGCAATAACCAACTTTAACTATAAATATGGAATATTATGGAAATAAGCAATGAGTAAAGAATAAGATCAGAGTTTAGAAATCAAACGCAAATACTGAGATTTTATCCTGGTTTCCCTCGTGGAGGACTATTCCACACCCGAGAACTCTTGCTCGGAGTTAATCCACTATTTGTGAAATAGGATATATCACAAGCTTTGATGTGAAAGATGGCAAACTTCTTACAGACTCACAAGCTTTGATCCGAAGTACTCGCTAACTTCTTACAAACACGTACTTTGATGCAAAGAGCACACTGACTTCTAACTTTGGAAATAGTAACCGATTTTTCAAGCTAGTAAAACTCGAAAAAATTTCTAACCGAAGACGCACTTGGCACTAGAAGGCTTTCAGTTGCTTTTGGGGAATGGAAAGGTTTAAGTTAAATGATTTAAAAGTTAAAGCTTGAAAGAATGAGATAGTTAGAGTGAATTAGAATGGTGAAAATAAATCTTTATTTATAGGCTTTTTCCTGATCGAGTTCGGGAAGAGTTTGGATGCCCTAACGCTCTTAAATTCAAATATTATACCCTGAACTCGCAAGATGAGTTGTAGATCAGGAGACAAGACTTGGACCTGACCAAATTCAATCCGAGTTCTGTCACCCTTATTCCATTACCTAGTTAGCAGGAATAGGTCCAGTTTTAGTTGGGTTTTGTCATGCCTCGATTCTGTGGAATCGATAGTCATCCCCCTGGCGTGATGTCGTGCGTGCCTAAGTTGCGTCGCATACAAGGCCATGTTATATAAGACCATGAGCACGTATTCAGAGTATGCAGATATTTGAACAGAATATTGAAACATGGAAAATTTTTCTTTATTGATAATGAATATCATTTACAAACTCTTGAACAAGTGCAAAAGGTTGCCTCAAAGGCTTACAAAAGTGGACGAAAAATGATATAGTCATCATGTACATTATATCCTTTTACTAAAACTCAAAAGGCAAAATCTTAGGACGGGACTATCGTCTTGCCACGGAGCTACATAAGGTATGTGTACGAGCTCCAGAAACTTTAACATGCTTCGAAAGGGCACGAACAGAGCGTGCCGATAGGTAGACTGGATGGGAAGTCGCCTTAGCTACTCGCAGGATTACATTGGCATGAAGAACCTGTTGCAATGAGAGTCAGTACAACGAAATACACTGGTGAGGGTGAGCTAACCCAACTTACCAAATGACACGTTATTTATGTAAAGCGACAAAGTTATTAAGTGATCTTTCTATCTTGCCTTAGTTTAAGTTACTAGCATGCAATATATATATATATATATATATATATATATATATATATATATATATATATATACATATATATATATATATATATATATATATATATGGAATAACTGAAATAAATATGCCACCGTTTAGTGACTTTTACCTACAGTCGATGCTTCTACCTCCACATGACTTAACATTTTTTTTCCCTACCACGAAGACATCGTTAGCTTCAACATTTACATATAATGGGAGGGGTCACTAGCATGATGCCATAGTGGATGGGTTATAGTCTCGAGATGGAATGTTATGTAACTTAAGTAACAAAGGCATTATACGTTATCCCGTCCGAAGCAGACGACTATCAGAAAGTTTTGTCCGGACCAGATCGGTGCCAGTGCCCCAGCGATCGTTTGCAGGAATGAGAGACCTTGTACACAAGGTTTTCGTGACCTAGCGGCGTCTAAAACTAAGTTATTAAACGAGCAGTTGAAGAAAACACAGGCATGGAACAAGTAACATGGCATGATCTGATTTGCATAGTCTTACTGTTCAGTTTATCGCATAGTAAAGTGTGTTCTATTGTAAAACTCCTAATTCTAAAAATCGTATTTACCTTTTTAATTAATTATTTAATTGAATTATAGTAATTAGTAGCCAATAAGAGAAAATAGAATTTATTTAATTTTTTTTATTTTAGGTGATGGTGCAAATAGAGAAATTATGGAGAAATTATAAATTTTCCTTAATTTATTCCATGTAGGAGACCTTGTGGACAGCTGATAGATTAATGGTATGCACTAATACAATTTTTAAAATTTTCTCTCTATATATATATGTATATATATATAAGATTTATTAAAATTGAAATAGAAAAGAAAAGAATTAGAAATGAAATAAAAAAGGAATAAGAAAAAGAAAAAAGAATAAAACAAAATGAATTACAAACCCAAACCCTAACTAAATCCTACCATACCCGTTAAGAAATCTAAAGCAGCAGCAGCAGCAGCAGCGGCTAATCTCTTCCCCCGCGCGCGTATGAGCGATCCCCCCTTCCTTACACCTATATATATATATATACTCCACGTACCAAAACCCTAACCCTAAATTCTTCATACCTCTTCATCAATCTCTTAACACCCGACCACTACGAGACAGAGCCGCAACCGCCGTTAGAGCCCAGCACCGCCACCGCTCGCTGCGTCCACGACAACGCCGCGCGCGCGACAGATTTTGATTGCAGCGAACCTGTGTTCATAACTCGTTTCCCGTTCCCTCGTTCGACCAAACTTGACCCCGTCTTCACGGGTATATTCATGACCTAACCCCCTTCCATATCTGTGTATTAGTTTAACTCGAACATCGTGTAAACCTAGGAAAAAATAGCGACCAAGTTGACGAAAAATGACAACTTTTGGATCACAGAAAACTGCGGTAACTACCCATGTTCACGGACTCGTATCTTCCACCACAGATCTGAATTTGATTTTTTTTGGTATGCAAAGACCACCTAACCTAGTTTATTTTCTGTCAAATAAAATATTTTATTTGTTTCTGTATGTAAAATTAAACTAAGTTAAAAATCCCGAAAGCATACTTTTTCAATTTCCAGAAATTGTGATACAGAGCGCGCCCCGCCAAACGGGACCGCCCCGTCGTGTACCAAGTGTACCAAAAGGTGCGCACAGTATACCCAGACATGTGGGCTTTCATAAAAACTGATTCGGATACGTGTGCTCGTCGGAATCAATCCGTATCCCCGGAAATTCCACGTATCGCGACTTTTGCAAAACTCTGTGCCATTTAGTGCACGCTAGTCAGAATACGATGAAACTTGTGCCACTGGACTCGTGGTATCGCGTTGGTCCTGTGACCCAATTTTTATGCAATTTTGAGACAGTTAACCAAGTCGTCTATTGGCGGGCCCTGCGGTTGACTTTTTGGGCAAAATTTTGTTGGGTCACTGGAATCCACATTTGGACATCCGTTGAGTTCGTACTGACTTTTAGAGTTTATTTGACCTTTAATTTGTCCTATTTAGAGACCGTTACTCCTGGTACATTTTTCGGTGCAAAGTGGCCTATATGTGGAGTCCGCTTTGACACAAAATTACCGTTTTGCTCCTGTGTCCAAATTGGATGAAATGGTAGTATTTTCTAGCAATTTGCTTATTCTGGGAACGTTGGTGATGTTTATTTCAGCATCCGGAGACGTTCATTCTGAGGCCATAGTTTCTGACTCTTGGTGTTTGACATCTGGACGTTACATTTTGCAGCTCTCTTGCCAGGCAAGTATACCTTGCCATTGTACTATTATTCATATTCCATATGTTGCATGCATCTTTATTTTCTGTCTTTAGTTCATATATTTTAACTGCTATATAAATTGCGCGTCCAAGAAAACTTGGGTGCAACGACGGTGTCGTCGTGATATATTTTTATTATGTATATGCATTGACCTTATTTATGAGACCACCCTTCCTGGGACGTCGTCATTACGAGTCTCGAAGTATCTTAGAGTGATGAGTGATGTATCAGAGCTTCTAACAGACATCAAAATCTGTGTCAGTAGATTTTATGCGGCCTTCCTGCTCTGCGGTCGTTCAGGTCGCATATAGTATACTATGCAGCTTCTTTACGACTTGGTTGATCAGGCTGCATGTAGCTTCTCTGCGACTTGGTTGTTCAGGTTGCATGTGGCTGCTTGAGAGAGTAGTGGCACATGGAGAGCATAGAGATCTTGGTCTTTTGGAGAGTTTTGACACATGGAGGTTTGTCGTATGTACGCGTAAAATTGTACAGTTGTATATAGACAACGACAATCATGACTCTCTGACATAAGCGCTAACGCTCGCTGTCTTCACCGAATACGAGGCATTTTATAAAGTAATTAATGTTTTCTGAGTCATTAAAGTTGTGACTGATGGAAGTGACACCCTGCGGCTAGCTTGCCTGCGTCTATAATTCCTACCGCATGTCTTTAGGATCGTTTAGGGATTGGCGACTTACCCATTCAGTGACTTTCGCACTGGATGTGCCGCATAGATTGTCTTATGCAGCCTTCTTACTGACTTTGGAAGCACTGTCTTCGGTCGAACATTGCCTGGGCAGGAGGATCACTGATTCGTGGAAGCCGCCTACGTTGTATATGACCTGACTTTTACCGAATCAGGCCCTTAGGCACATGGCTGCTCGGATGCATAAACATGAAGATTTTTTATGCTTCTACAGATCCGAGTCATATGGAGGATTCCAGTCAACTAGACTTGAAGGATGACTTATCATATGTCTAACAACCTATACAGATTTTGGATCGAAAGGAGAAGCTGCTTCAAAGTCGTTCGGTTCCTCTCGTTCGGGTGCTTTGGAGAAATCATACGGTCAAGGAGTCGACATGGGAACTTGAGTCTGAGATAAAGGAAATTTTTTCTTCATTGTTTCTTAGTGTTAGGTTATATTCCTAAGTTTTAAGGATAAAACTTCTTATTAATTGGTTAAGATATAGTGCCCCGTTCCTCCTTTTCGTGGAGCGCAACTAGGAAATACTTTCGATATCGTTCGATCGGGATAGATTGAATTAAGATCCTTTCCTCATTATGGATTGGCTTATTCAGAATTAATTCACATATTCAGTATACCGTGTCCCAAGGACGGACTTAGCGGCAGAGTCAAGAGGGACCTCTCCGTTGCAAGTTTTCTTGCCTAGTTTTCATTGTCGCATTGTTGTTTTCGTTTTTTCGAGTTGGTTTTTGAGCTTGTATTTTTTTGACCGATTTCGATAATTCCATTTTTTTCGTTCGTTGAACTTTATTTTCGTTTCGATCTTAGAGAATGAGAAGAAGAGGTATTGATCGTCTGTTTGTGGCAATGCAGGTGATCATATAGGTATCGCGCGAGCGGAGTCTTGAAGAACATCTTTCCTTCCATACCTCCAGCAACTTGTGAGTGGATATACTTTCGATTAGTTGATCCTTCTTCCAAGTCTTCACACCTAATAATCTTGCTCTCTTGATTGTTCCAATCAAACGATAAAATAATAACTGAAAGATATCAATAAAATTGAATAGACTTGTAATACTTGATGCTTGTTAACCAACTTGTGAATGATTACACTGTTGCATGCTAGTTCGCTTAAAATATATGTTTTCATCATGTTTCAATTCTAGTTAGAACATATTCTTCGGTTATTATGCTATGCATAGATGTCAAGTCCCAGTCCCAAAATACGTAGGACTAGGACACGTAAGCATGCCAGTCGCATGTATATGGAAACTCCAATATATGGAAACCATAACACACGCGTATGCTGTATTATGAACAATAATCCATAAGTGGTACATATGTCACAAGTCACAGGGTATAGTCTAAATCTCATCCACAGAAAATCATATATAAATAATAACTAATACCTATGAAACTAGATCTCAATACAAAGTATCTAAAGATGATATTTGGATGGAAACAAATCCACTACCAACTCGAATATATATAAATGCAACACAATAAATACAATATAAGAATATCAACTAACAATCGCGGGGCTCGAAGGGAAAGCCTCCTCGAAAGATAAGTAACCAGTCTGAATCTGCGCTCCTGCGAGTACTCGTGAACAGCTACACCTGGAAAGGGACCAGGTCATCAGAGGAACATAACAAGATACATAGAAGCATGCCAATAAAGTATTGAAATAAATATCCAATGGGTCGCCTAACCATCTAAGTGAATGCAGTTTGAGAACAACTTTCTAACAAATGGGCTATCTGGCCATAAAATAAGATTGGCATGATTCTCTTGGAGAACCAGGGGCCTACAAAGCATGTCGTCTTTTGAACGGCAGAGGCCGCCAAGTAGTATAGAGGTCATCACGACCGCGTATCTCCGACGGAGCGTACGGGTTACATAAAAGAAAGTACAAAGGAGCCCAAATACGGTACTTGCTGTTCTTCCCACCCTATGCTCTAAGCATGTCACATCCATGACACGATTTGGTTCATAGCCTATCTTTAGTATAATAGCCCAACCCTGCAACCAAATAAGGACAAGGATTGGACAACCGTACTACAAAAAGCTATGTCCATAGACTACTAATAACTGCTAAGTCCTTTAGCATGCAAAGTTTCTATCAGCAGTTATCCCTAACGCACGTCTCATACGTACAGGAGGCCAGACCTATCATGCAGTCCGTGATCTATATGAGACTCACACTCGTGTAACAGCTGTGTTACGACCAATGAAACCTAATAATGCTTCATAATAATGGGGTGGTCTCATAAATAAGTTCAATGCATATACATAATAAAAATATATCATGACGACACCGTCGTTGCACCCAAGTTTCCTTAGACACGCAGTTTATATAGCAGTTAAAATATATGAACTAAAGACAGAAAATAAAGATGTATGCAACATATGAAATATGAATAACAGTACAATGGCAAGGTATACTTGTCTGGCAAGAGAGCTGCAAAATATAACGACCAGATGTCAAACACCAAGAGTCAGAAACTATGGCCTCAGAATGAACATCTCCGGATGCTGAAATAAACATCACCAACGTTCCCAGAATAAGCAAAATAGCAAGAAAACACTACCCTTTCATCCAATTTGGACACAGGGATAAAACGATAATTTTGGGTCAAAGCGGGCTCCACATGTGGGCCACTTTGCACCAAAAAGCATGCCAGGGGCGACGGTCCCTAAATGGGACAAATTATAGGTCAAACGAACTCTAACAGTCAGTATGAACTCAACGGCATGTCCAAATGTTGATTCCGGTGAGCCGATTTGGCCCAAAAAGTCAACCATGGGGCCCGCCAATAGGCAACTTGGTCAATTGTCTCAGAATTATGTGGAAATTGGGTCACAGGACCAGCGCAATACCACGAGTCTAGTGGCACAAGTTTCATCATATTCTGACGACCGTGCACTAAATGGCGTAGGGTTTTGCCAAAGTCGCGATACGGGAAATTTCTGTGGATACGGGCTGATTTCGGCGCGCACACGAGTCCGAATCAGTTTTCGCGAAAGCCCAAATGCCTGCGTATACTGTGCGCACCTTTTGGTACACTTAGTACACGATGGGGCAGTCCCGTTTGGCGGGGCGCGCTCCGTATCGCAATTTCTATAAATTAGAAAAAGTATGCTTTCCGGAATTTTAACTTAGTTTAATTTTACATACAGCAACAAATAAAATATTATTTTTGACAGAAAATAAACTAGGTTAGGTGGTCTTCGCATACCGAAAAAAAAAATCAAATTTGGATCTCTGTGATGGGAGATACGAGTCCATGAACATGGGTAGTTATCGTAGTTTTCTGCGATCCAAAAGTTGTCATTTTTTGCCAACTTGGTTGCTGTTTTAGCCTAGGTTTATGCGATGTTCGAGTTAAACTAATACACAGATATGGAAGGGGGTTAGGTCGTGAACATACCGGTGAAGACGGGGTCGAGTTTGGTCAAACAAGGGCATGGAAAACGAGTTGTGAACACAGGTTCGCTGCAGTCAAAATTTGTCGCGTGCACGGCATTGTCTTGGACGCGACGAGCGGTGGGCGGCGCTGGGCTCTGACGGCGGTGGCGGCTCTGTCTCGCGGTGGTCGGGTGGTTAAGAGATTGATGAAGAGGGATGAAGAATTTAGGGTTAGGGTTTTGGTACGTAGAGTATATATATATAGGAATAAGGAAGGGGGGGTCGCTCATACGCACGCGGGGGAAAAGATTAGCCGCTGCTGCTTTAGATTTCTTAACGGGTAGGGTAGGATTTAGTTAGGGTTTGGGTTTGTAATTTTTTTTTTTTTTTCTTTTTCTTTTTCTTATTCCTTTTTCATTTCATTTCTAATTCTTTTCTTTTTTATTTCAATTTTAATAAATCTTTTATATATATATATATATATATATATATATATATATATATATATATATATAAAAAATTCTAGAAATTATATTAGTGCATAGCATTAATCTATCAGCTGTCCACAGGGTCTCCTACATGGAATAAATGAAGAAAAATTTATAATTTCTCCATAATTCCTCTATTTGCACCATCACCTAAAATAAAAAATTAAATAAATTCTATTTTCTCTTATTGGCTACTAATTACTATAATTTAATTAAATAATTAATTAAAAAGATAAATACGGTTTTTAGAATTAAGGATTTTACATTCTACCCAACTTATAAAAATTTTGTCCTCAAAATTAAAATTAAGCTACAATAGAAAGTCAAGGATGGTATAAGATAAAGATTTGTAGCTTATTCTGTACCTTCCTCCTTCCTAACCTCCATTATTTTCCAATTGTCATAGGGATGTTTGGAGGGCTATAGTTTTTATTATTTAAAATACAAGGCTAGGTTTAAATGAGTGGGCGATGTTACGCGTTGCACATTCCAAAATCATGGGAAAAATTCATATGAACGAAAAATAGGTTTCTTCATGTGTCATGTCCAATGGTGTGGACACCTTATTGTATTTTTCCATGAAAGAGCCCAATAATTAAAAAATTACACAAAGATAAAAATTGGATTAAATTAATTAAAATTAATGCGTAAGGTGTTCTGGAATTAATTAGAAGTACATGGGGTTAAATTAGGTGGGACACAAGTATCATGGGTGTAAACCCCCTAAATTTTCAAATTATTAAATCTTGGATTTTTCCCAATTTTCTGGAATTTTCTGAGAATTTTCTGTAATTAAAATCAGGGTTTTTAATTAATAAATGATTTTTAATTAGCAATAAATAATATTAAAATATCATGAAAATAATATTTTTGGGTGTAAAATGAAAAGTTGGACTTAGGGTAATTTTTCTGGAATTTATTGGGCCTCAGACCTATTTTTAAAAGTCTAAAAACTAATTTTCCTAATTATTAATTAAATTCTATTTTATTATTATTATTATTAATATTAATATATTTATTATATTTATTTTATTCAGTTTTGGGCCCGGCCCGGCCCAGTGGGCCGAGCCCATTAGGCAGCCCAGCCCAACCATCTCCTTAGCGGGTCGGGCGGGTCGGGCGGGTCGGCCAGACCCGGATCCGCGCCCGACCCGACCCATTACCCGGTCACCCCTACCGTTCTTCCCACGACCGAAAATCCCGCCGCCCACCGCGTTCTCCGGCGACGTGGCCGGAGAACCTCCCCACGTCCGCGTCTCCCCTCCGATTCTTCCGCCCTCGACGCCCCGGCCTTCCCCGCCCCGAACCCCTATAAATCCCCTCGCCTCCGCCCTCTTCCTCCCCCACAGACCCGAGCCCTAACCCTAACCCGCCGGAAACCGCCGCCGACTTCCCCTCAGCCCCTGCGCGATCCGCCCCTGCGCGATCCGCCCGCCGTCCAGACCCGCCGCCGACTTCCTCCCCTCCCCTTCCTTTCCTCCTCCTCCCCAGGCGGAGCCGACCCCGAGTCCGACACCTCCCCGCTGCTGTCTCCCCTCCGCCGGAGCCGCAGCAGCCGCCGTAGCCCCGGCCCGATCTCGCCAGCCTCCGGCGTATCCTCCAGCAGCACCGGACACGGCTGAGGAGCACCGGACACCCCGCGGACACAGACCCGGACAAGGGATTCGCAGACAGGACACGAACACGCGTGTCGGACACGGTCCAACCCCCGATTTCTCGGTCCCCTTCAGGTACTCGTAACTTGCAACCCTGATCTCCGTTTTCGATTCTATAAATTGCGTTGTGAAGCCTGTATGACCCTCTCGGTGTCCGGACAAACTGTTCGGGACACCGCGTCCTGTGGTGATCGCACACCGCGATCCAAAAACAGGAAAAACCAGACCCTGTTTCACCCCGGAACCGAGTACGTCCCGCCAAACGGGATGACTTGGTCGCGTGCGGTCTTCACAGATACGTGCGCATCATCGATACGGACGTGTGAGTCTTCGTGGAAGCTGATTCGGGTGTACGTGCACACCGGAATCAACGCGTATCCGCGGACATCGCCCCGTATCCGCATTTTTGGCAATTCATCCTAATTTCGTGTACACTCGTCGGATCGAGACGAAACTTGCGCCATCGGACTCGTAGCGATACGCTGGTCCTGTGGGTCAAGTTTGGTTCGATTCTGAGAACGTTGACGAAATCGCGTGTCGTGGGCCCCATAGGCCCCGCTCGACGGGCGATTTCGTGATCGGCTCATCGGAATTCAAATCTGAAAGTTCCGTTGGGTTCGTTTCAGCGTTCCTGACCTGTTGACATTAAGTTTGGTGAATTTGGGGACCATTGACCCGGACGCGTTTTTCGGTGCAAAGCGGGCCCAACGGCGGACCCCGTTTTGACCCGAAACTGCCGTTTTTGCCCTTGTCTCCAAATTGGACCCAAGGACAGGCGTTTCTAGCCATTTGACATCTTCTGAGAATGATGGTAATATCTATTTCAGCTTTTGGACTCATCTCTGGACTTTTCCCCCAAGAACCTAATTAAGCAGATCCAAACAACAGGCAAGTACCTGCACTTCAAGTTAATCTTTATATTGTGATAATTAAATTCCCTGCTCTACTAGTACTCTTGCTGATTACACGTAGTGTTAGAATACTATATTTCATGTCTTGAATATTGGAATTCATGTCTTGTTTTTCATGTCGGGTGGGAGAATACTGAAAGGCATGTAGTTACCCTTCCCCTTACCGTGAATAATAGCTGTTGGTACACGACTGTCCATCAGCCGGATCCCGATTATTCGTGACTAATAGCCGTTCATGACGGCCGGATTAGCCTTATAAACCCCTATATGCCAACTAAGTATTCTAAAAACAAACACAAGTTTCATACAGATAACTTCTGGTCATGTTATATTTCTTGCTGGCTGTGTAGTTTCTTTTCCTGCTCGTTTACTTCTGTTTTCTCATATTCCTGTTCATAGTTTTGACCCTGAGATATTAACATTCTTTTATGCAATTTCCTTAACATGATATTCAATGTTTAATTGTCATAAATATTTAGTTTAACATTGTTGTGCACTGTGTACTTTGCTCCTTTCCTGACTGGATCTGTTGATTTAGGCGAAGATGAGGATCTTGCCCCTACTTATTATGGTCCTTATGAGGGTACAGATGATACCTATGAGGAGCCAGAACCCACTCAGGAGACCCCTGCTGCAGAGTAGCTAGCAGTAGCTATCTTTCATTTCTATTTCTTATCTTATTTATCGGGTTTGTCCCCGATTTCAATATTGAATTTCTGTATTAAACATTTGAATTGTTGTCACATTTATTTCAGTTGCAAATTTTAAGTTTCTATTCCCATTATTATCTTGCCTATGTTAATTGTGAATGAGTTAGACTAGTTTAGATGGATTGACCTAGACAGCGTACTACCGCCGACTCTGCGGCGTAGGCTGGACGTACCCACGTACTCGTGCCCGAACTTCCGGGTGCGGGTCGTGACACGTTTTTATGGTGGCCCATGCAGGTCCTATCCTAAAATAGGGTAATACCCTAGGACAGGGTATGGAATAAGATTGAGGATTCTAGGAAAAGCTCATTCACAGTATAGCGTCCTTATTTCAATTCTTGATATCATTGCTGCTCAATTTTTTTTTTTCTATCGCCCTTGATTTCCAAGTATTCTATTCTGATCTTCCTATCCCTTAATCTTTCAGAATGGTCCAGACCAGGAACACAGTAGGAGGCACATCAGAACCAGCTGAGCAGAATGTGCCCGAGACTCTTGCACTCCCGCCGCCTCCATCTGTCCCGGCAGTTACCCTAGATGGGGCACAACTGCTAGGAGTGTTCCAGGGATTGGTGGAATCCCAGAAAGAACAGACGACACTTCTGCGGACCAGCCTCTCAGAAGCTCTTAAGCCCCAGGAGTCGTCACTCAAGAGGCCAGGGAGTGCCAAAGACTTCAAGAATCTGAGACCCCTGGAATTTTACGGAACTGAGGGCATTCTCTACGCCGATGAGTGGATAGAGAACGTCGAGAGACTCCTGAAGACTGCTCGGGTTCCCGATGATCTCAAAGTGGAGTCCGCAAGCCTGCAACTGTTCGACATTGCTCGAACCTGGTTCAGAGATGAACCCCAACTATCTGCTCCTGACCTCACCTGGGAGGACTTCAAGAGGCTATTCAAGGAGAAATTCTATCCCGAAGTGGCTCGGGAAGCTCTCGAAAGCCAATTCGAGAGACTGGAACAAGGTAACATGTTTGTTGATGAATATACTGCTGAATTTAGCAGGTTAAGCCACTTTGCGGAGTACATGGTTCGTACCCCGGAGGACAGAGCCCGTAGATTCAAGAAGGAGCTGTCTCCGGATATTCGCCTTGCTGTCACCACCAGCCGAGCTCGTACCTATGAAGAAATCCTGAGCGTGGCACAAGGCGTAGAGAGAGATATGGGGCACAAACTGAAGCGAGAAAGAGATACCGGAAATGCGGGACCCAACAAACGCCCTTTTCAACAACAACAACAGCAGAGGGCCCCGCAGCAAACTCAGCGTCCTCTCCCTCGAGCTCCAGCACCCCAGGCTCAAGGTCAGAACCAGCGAGCTCCCCCTTGCAACTATTGCCAAAAACCAGGCCACACTTGGCAAGACTGTAGAAAGAGGCTAGGTGCCTGTCTCTATTGTGGCTCCCCAGCACATCAATTGAGGGACTGTCCTGCTGCTCAAGGACGCCCAGCTGCACCAAAGGCTCCAGTCCAGGCCAGGCCCCCAGCAGCACAACAGAGGGGACCCCCGCTTCCAACACAGCAACAACGCTTTGCTCAGCACCAGCAGCAACAGAGGGGTGCACCGCAGCAAGGCCGTGCTTATGCAATGACTCTGAAAGAAGCTGAGGCCACAACAGACGTGATCACAGGTTCCGTGCTTATAAATTCAATACCAGCTATTACTTTATTTGACTCTGGAGCTTCTCATTCATTCATGTCAGTAGATTTCCTTATGAAGCATAGCTTAAGCACTAAACCCCTTAGGAATTGTTATAAGATCATTACCGGTGGAGGAATCATTCCGGTTAGTGATGCTTGTAACAATTGTCCTATCACATTATGTGGAAGAGAACTGTATGCTAGACTACCTGTAATGCCAGTGCCCAGTTTTGACATTATACTGGGTATGGATTGGTTAAGTCAACATCATGCCACCATAGACTGTCACAGAGGTAGTGTAATCTTCAGGCCCCCTGACAAGCCAGAATTTGAATTTGCTAGAGGTTCTAGAGAAATGGATAATAACATAATTTGTGGAGCCCTAGTAACAGAAGAATTGCCACCTATCATCTCTGAATACCTTGATGTTTTTTCTGAAGATCTCCCAGGCTTACCCCCAGACCGAGAAGTTGAATTCTCCATTGACTTAATGCCAGGAGCAGCACCAGTATCTCAGAATCCCTACAGAATCAACAAGAATGAGATAATAGAACTAAATGAACAAATCAAAGAGCTAGAAGACAAAGGTTTCATTAGGTCTAGTGTCTCACCTTGGGGAGCTCCAATATTATTTGTGCCCAAGAAGGACGGAATATCCCGAATGTGTATTGACTATAGGGCCTTAAATGCCTTAACAATTAAGAATAAGTATCCCCTGCCCAGGATAGATGACTTATTTGATCAGTTGAGTAGAGCTCGGGTGTTTTCAAAGATTGATTTGAGGTCTGGTTACCACCAAGTAAGGGTGAGAAAAGAAGACATCCCTAAAACTGCTTTCAATACCCGGAACGGACATTACGAATTCTTAGTGATGCCGTTCTGGTTGACGAATGCACCAGCAGTTTTTATGAACCTAATGAACAGAGTTTTCCAGCCATACCTAGACAAATTTGTAGTGGTCTTTATTGACGATATTTTGATCTACTCCAAGACCCCCGAAGAACATGAAGAACATTTGAGGCTAGCATTGGAGACTTTGAGGAAGGAAAAACTTTATGGAAAATTATCCAAATGTGCTTTCTTCCTAGACAAAGTAGAATTCTTGGGACATGTTGTGACTGGAGATGGAATAGCAGTAGATCCTAAGAAAATAGCGGCAGTAGAATCCTGGCCCACTCCAGACTCTGTAGCCGAGATTAGAAGCTTCCTGGGACTAGCTGGATACTATCGGAAGTTTGTGAAGGACTTTGCAAGAATTGCTGAACCCATGACAAAGTTAACAAGAAAGGATGAAGAGTTCACTTGGACTGATGAATGTCAGCATGCTTTTGAGGAATTGAAGAAAAGACTGACTTCTGCCCCTATTCTGACCTTACCTTCTAGAACCGGAGGTTTCGCTATCTATAGTGATGCTTCTGGAAAAGGTCTAGGTTGTGTATTGGAGCAGAATAAGAAAGTAATAGCATATGCCTCTAGACAGCTTCGACCACATGAAAAGAATTATCCAACCCATGATTTAGAATTGGCAGCTGTCATTTTTGCTCTTAAACTTTGGAAGCATTATCTTTATGGAGAAAGGGTGGAAATATTTACAGACCATAAAAGTCTAAAATATATCTTCACTCAGAAAGAGCTAAACATGAGGCAAAGAAGGTGGCTGGAACTGATGAAAGACTTTGATATCACTCTTCAATATCACCCTGGGAAGGCAAATGTAGTTGCTGATGCTCTAAGCAGGTATCCTATGGCGATGTACTTGACTATGGACAGACACCTGCTGGAGGACTTGGAAAGTTTAGGTATTGAAGTAATTATCCCAGGAAAAGAAGGCCAAATGATGAACTTGCAGATTCAGTCTACTCTAATGGACAAGATCAAGGAGACTCAGTTTCAGGACGAAGGCCTGCGAAGCCTTCGAGGTCAAGTGCAAGCTGGACTAGTAGAAGAATTCAGAATTCATGAAGACGGATCGCTGAGGCATGGCGATAGATTATGTGTACCTCAAGGAGACATAAGGGAAGAAATTATGCAAGAGGCGCACAGATCGCAGTACTCTATACATCCAGGAGCCAACAAGATGTACAAGGACCTGAGGACGCATGTTTGGTGGCATGGCATGAAAAGAGAAGTAGCCAGGTTCGTATCTCGTTGTTTAGTGTGCCAGCAAGTCAAGGCAGAGAGGCAAAGACCTGGAGGATTGCTTCAACCCCTACCCATTCCGGAGTGGAAGTGGGAACATATCACAATGGATTTTGTTTCCGGACTTCCAAGGACACCTAGTGGAAAAGATGCAATCTGGGTGATAGTAGATAGACTGACCAAGTCTGCACATTTTCTACCTTTCAAAGTGGGGCTATCTACAGAGAAGCTGGCAGATCTATATATCAGACATATTGTTAAGTTGCATGGGGTTCCAGTAAGTATTATCTCCGACAGAGATTCAAGATTCACCTCTCACTTCTGGAAGAGCTTACAAGCCAGCTTGGGGACTCAACTCAAATTCAGCACAGCTTATCATCCCCAAACCGATGGGCAATCGGAACGTACAATCCAGACCCTTGAAGATATGCTCCGTATATGTGTTCTGGATTTTGGAGGATCCTGGGAAGACTACCTACATCTGGTGGAGTTCTCTTATAATAACAGTTATCAAGCCAGCATCGAGATGACTCCATTTGAAGCTCTGTATGGACGAAGATGTCGTACCCCGCTATCATGGGACGACGTTGGAGAAAGAGCCCTGCTGGGACCAGAGATGGTGATCGATTCAGCTGAGAAGGTAAAGCAAATAAGGGACAGACTTCGAGTGGCTTAAGACAGGCAACGACATTGGGCAAATAGCCACCGAAGGCCCTTAGAATTTGAGGTAATTAAATTTATAAAATTCAAGTCAATTTAAACATTTTGATTATGGAACTAAGACTTGATTATGACTCTATTTTAAGGTTGGAGAGCTGGTATTCTTAAAGATTTCCCCGACACGTGGCACCATTAGGTTCGGAAGGAGTGGAAAACTCAGCCCAAGATTTATTGGACCTTTTGGCATACAGGAGAAAATCGGAGAAGTGGCATACCGACTGGCATTGCCACCCTCTCTGGATGGAGTACATAACGTCTTCCACGTGTCGCAGCTGAGGAAGTATGTGTCAGACCCCAGTCACATTTTGGATCACTCAGAGCTCGAAGTAGGCCCAAGTCTGACTAACCAGGAGCAACCCGTGGAGATACTGGATCGCTCGGAGAAAGTCCTACGGAACCAGGTTATCTCCCTGGTTCGCGTAGCTTGGAAGCACCATTCTCCCGGCGAATCCACCTGGGAGCGAGAAGACGAGATTAGAGAGCGATACCCCTATCTTTTTGAACCCTGAGGTGTATTTTATTTCTCGGCCTTTCCTTTTCGTGCCTTGTTATTCTTAAATTTTGAGGACGAAATTTTTGTAAGTTGGGTAGGTTGTAAACCCCCTAAATTTTCAAATTATTAAATCTTGGATTTTTCCCAATTTTCTGGAATTTTCTGGGAATTTTCTGTAATTAAAATCAGGGTTTTCAATTAATAAATGATTTTTAATTAGCAATAAATAATATTAAAATATTATGAAAATAATATTTTTGGGTGTAAAATGAAAAGTTGGACTTAGGGTAATTTTTCTGGAATTTATTGGGCCTCAGACCTATTTTTAAAAGTCTAAAAACTAATTTTCCTAATTATTAATTAAATTCTGTTTTATTATTATTATTATTATTATTAATATATTTATTATATTTATTTTATTCAGTTTTGGGCCCGGCCCGGCCCAGTGGGCCGAGCCCATTAGGCAGCCCAGCCCAACCATCTCCTTAGCGGGTCGGGCGGGTCGGCCAGACCCGGATCCGCGCCCGACCCGACCCATTACCCGGTCACCCCTACCGTTCTTCCCACGACCGAAAATCCCGCCGCCCACCGCGTTCTCCGGCGACGTGGCCGGAGAACCTCCCCACGTCCGCGTCTCCCCTCCGATTCTTCCGCCCTCGACGCCCCGGCCTTCCCCGCCCCGAACCCCTATAAATCCCCTCGCCTCCGCCCTCTTCCTCCCCCACAGACCCGAGCCCTAACCCTAACCCGCCGAAAACCGCCGCCGACTTCCCCTCAGCCCCTGCGCGATCCGCCCACCGTCCAGACCCGCCGTCCACCACCTCCCGCGTCTCCTCCTCTCCCCTTCCTTTCCTCCTCCTCCCCAGGCGGAGCCGACCCCGAGTCCGACACCTCCCCGCTGCTGTCTCCCCTCCGCCGGAGCCGCAGCAGCCGCCGTAGCCCCGGCCCGACCTCGCCAGCCTCCGGCGTATCCTCCAGCAGCACCGGACACGGCTGAGGAGCACCGGATACCCCGCGGACACAGACCCGGACACGGGATTCGCAGACAGGACACGAACACGCGTGTCGGACACGGTCCAACCCCCGATTTCTCGGTCCCCTTCAGGTACTCGTAACTTGCAACCCTGATCTCCGTTTTCGATTCTGTAAATTGCGTTGTGAAGCCTGTATGACCCTCTCGGTGTCCGGACAAACTGTTCGGGACACCGCGTCCTGTGGTGATCGCACACCGCGATCCAAAATCAGGAAAAACCAGACCCTGTTTCACCCCGGAACCGAGTACGTTCCGCCAAACGGGACGACTTGGTCGCGTGCAGTCTTCACAGATACGTGCGCATCATCGATACGGATGTGTGAGTCTTCGTGGAAGCTGATTCGGGTGTGCGTGCACACCGGAATCAACGCGTATCCGCGGACATCGCCCCGTATTCGCCTTTTCGGCAATTCACCCTAATTTCGTGTACACTCGTCGGATCGAGACGAAACTTGCGCCATCGGACTCGTAGCGATACGCTGGTCCTGTGGGTCAAGTTTGGTTTGATTCTGAGAACGTTGACAAAATTGCGTGTCGTGGGCCCCACAGGCCCCGCTCGACGGGCGATTTCGTGATCGGCTCATCGGAATTCAAATCTGAAAGTTCCGTTGGGTTCGTTTCAGCGTTCCTGACCTGTTGACACTAAGTTTGGTGAATTTGGAGACCATTGACCCGGACGCGTTTTTCGGTGCAAAGCGGGCCCAACGGCGGACCCCGTTTTGACCCGAAACTGCCGTTTTTGCCCTTGTCTCCAAATTGGACCCAAGGACAGGCGTTTCTAGCCATTTGACATTTTCTGAGAATGATGGTAATGTCTATTTCAGCTTTTGGACTCATCTCTGGACTTTTCCCCCAAGAACCTAATTAAGCAGATCCAAACAACAGGCAAGTACCTGCACTTCAAGTTAATCTTTATATTGTGATAATTAAATTCCCTGCTCTACTAGTACTCTTGCTGATTACACGTAGTGTTAGAATACTATATTTCATGTCTTGAATATTGGAATTCATGTCTTGTTTTTCATGTCGGGTGGGAGAATACTGAAAGGCATGTAGTTACCCTTCCCCTTGCCGTGAATAATAGCTGTTGGTACACGACTGTCCATCAGCCGGATCCCGATTATTCGTGACTAATAGCCGTTCATGACGGCCGGATTAGCCTTATAAACCCCTATATACCAACTAAGTATTCTAAAAACAAACACAAGTTTCATACAGATAACTTCTGGTCATGTTATATTTCTTGCTGGCTGTGTAGTTTCTTTTCCTGCTCGTTTACTTCTGTTTTCTCATATTCCTGTTCATAGTTTTGACCCTGAGATATTAACATTCTTTTATGCAATTTCCTTAACATGATATTCAATGTTTAATTGTCATAAATATTTAGTTTAACATTGTTGTGCACTGTGTACTTTGCTCCTTTCCTGACTGGATCTGTTGATTTAGGCGAAGATGAGGATCTTGCCCCTACTTATTATGGTCCTTATGAGGGTACAGATGATACCTATAAGGAGCCAGAACCCACTCAGGAGACCCCTGCTGCAGAGTAGCTAGCAGTAGCTATCTTTCATTTCTATTTCTTATCTTATTTATCGGGTTTGTCCCCGATTTCAATATTGAATTTCTGTATTAAACATTTGAATTGTTGTCACATTTATTTCAGTTGCAAATTTTAAGTTTCTATTCCCATTATTATCTTGCCTATGTTAATTGTGAATGAGTTAGACTAGTTTAGATGGATTGACCTAGACAGCGTACTACCGCCGACTCTGCGGCGTAGGCTGGACGTACCCACGTACTCGTGCCCAAACTTCCGGGTGCGGGTCGTGACAATGGGCATAGAGGGCTCAGGATAGAATATGATCAAAATTTGGGTTGTACAAAACGGGTCAAGATTGTGTCTCCAATTTCGATTGGAACGCACGAGGATACAAAGTTGGAATTATTTAGAATTAAATAAAAACGTCCGCGACGAATATTGTGCGACTAAAATATAGCACAAGAGAGCATGATTATAAGTTACACAAAGGTCAGAATAGAAGGCGGACACTTCTAGGATAAGGATGTGAAATTTGGAGGAAGGCAATGGCTAGTGAGGTGCTCCAATTATTGAAGCAACGGTAAGGTGCGCTAAGTGATATAATTATTGTAAAATTTAAATAAAATGTCGTGTCCTATTTCCAATTGGATACAAACTAGCCCTAGTTTCTCTATCTATGCCAAGTAGACCTAATTTTTGGTAAGGGAGTTTACAATCTACCCAACTTAAAATAATTTTGTCCTTGAAATTAAAATAAGGCATAGTTTGTTATTCCTTCACGTACATAAGGCAAGTCCATTGAAATCTCTTTGCGATAATTAAAATTTTAATCAAATCCATCGCAGTCACTTCAAAATTAAGATAATCACTGTTCAAATCAAAATTCAACCAATTGTAATCTCTTCTCACTTTTCAAATCATCAACATCCAAATTTAAATTGAATCCATATAACATCTTCAATATTTAATTAACCCACATCAATTTTCACATCACGATCTCCAACTATCATAATCTCCTTTAAAAAAAAATTAATCCAATATTATTCCTATTTTCACTTATGAATTTTGTATTCTTCAATTTTTTTAAATTTAATTCACATCCTCAATATTTCAAATAGGTAATTCAACAATCAAAATTTAACTTTTAATTCAAATAATCAATTTTGGAATTTAATCCGTCAATGTTCATGTTTAGAGTTCCATTTATTTTTCTCAAGATTTAAATCGATGATTCAACCTTCAATATTCAAAATATAAATCATATGCCCAAGTATAAAGGTTTGGTTTGCCATATCAAAGTTTTTTTTTAAATTGATTAAATCATCATCATCTTAATCCTTCTTTTAAAATTTCTCAAAGTTAAAATGACTTGAATGTCCCAATCTAATCTTGCTTAATTATAATCTAAAAAAAATTTCTCTCAAGTTGACATTGCAACTTCTACCCAACTTAGAATTTACCCATCTATCACACAAGCTATACTTTTAAGAAAAATATCCTCAAATTTTAATCATGCTATTCAAACCTCAAAACTTTAACACCAAGTATATCATATATGATATGCCCTTAATCAATTATAAAACATAGTCATCTAGTAATATGATTGGCCTATGGGTATATCTAGTACTCTCTGTGTATCAACTCATACCAAGTACAAGGTTCGTCTTTCCGAAATAGGGAAAGACGGATAACAATAATAAAGAGTTCAAGGGGGAGGTAATATGTCACGCCCTAGTCCCAAAATACATAGGACTAGGACACGTAAGCATGCCAGCCGCATGGATATGGCAACTCCAATATATGGAAATCATAACCCATACGTACGCTGTAATATGAATATCAAATCCACCAGTGGTATAAAATGTATCACAAGTCACAGGGTACAATCTAAATCTCATCAACAAAAAATTAATATAAATAAATAACCAACGTCTATATAACTAGATCTTAATAAGAAGTATCTAAAGGTGACAGTCGGATGAAAACAAATCCACTACCAACTCGAATATAAGAGAAAATATAATATAAGTACACCTCAACAAACATAATATAAGAATACCAGCTAACAATCACGGGCTCGAAGAGAAGACATCCTCGAAACATATATAACCATCCAAATCTGCGCTCCTGCAAATACTCAAGAACAGATACACCTGGAAGGGGACCAGGTCCTCAGAGGGACGTAACAAGATACAGAACAGCAAGCCAATTTGAATACAGTAAACATGCATAATAGGTAGAAAATATGTAAGTACGCTGTATAAGATAATCTATATGAATGCAAATGAGGATAACTTTTCGACGTATGGGCAAGGGTAGGCTACTCGATCTACCTCACAACTCACACACACGTCAATGGACATCAGAAATCGACATACCGCGGGGGTAGCGACCAGCGAGACTCCCGAAATTGATATACTGCGGGGGTAGCGACCAGCGTGACACACTTCCGTAGTGCGAGCTATATACTATGGTTTACCAGAGTGGTTAAAAGCCCATATGCCTAATGATTGTCCTCTTATAATACTAAGTGTCAAGTATGTGTCAACATATCTAATATATAGTAATGACTGAAAGGGACTACACATGCAATAATTAATCAGAAATGCAATAAATATACAGAAATATACTAAGCATACAAAATATTGTAAGCAATTTGTAAAGGTATCTTGCCTGATCTGAAAAATAATAAAGTCCCAACTCAAGGCGTCGTCCGATCTACCCGTCACATAAATTAAATACGTTAGGTTACAAAAGTGGGTGAATAGGTTCCTCCATTTTAATCTATTTTAATTCTAAATAAAATAATCTAAAATAGTATTTTAATCTTATTATAATCTGATTTTATTGTTAAGCTCTAATTTTGGTCTAAAGAAAGTCAACTTTAAGGATTTGTGATCCGAGGCACGCAAATCGAGGCAATCCGTTGACCAAAAAGTTAACTGACTCAAATCCTTGATTTGTGTATGGAATCCTATATATTTCAATGCTACATAAACATTGGAATAGACGGTTTCATAAAATCATAAGTCAGTAAAGAGTTATGGCCACACGGGCGCACAGATGACAGTTTTCGGTAGTTTCTTATTTACGTCTACGTTGCACACATTTTATAGTAGAATAAACTTATATTTTAAATTCTGTAAAAATACTTCTCTGGAATTTTATCATGTCAACTTTTCGAAACTTCAAACGGTTTGTAATTTCGAGTTCGGGATCTCCCGAAATCTCGAAAATACCAAAACGCGTCTGATTTCGGACAGCTGGCACTTTTAGAATATTCTGGAAAAATAAGTTCTTAAATTATTAAAATAATTTATATATTCAAAAAACTAACCTTGATATGGTTCTAACATAAAAACTCGAGCGCGTTTGGAGTCCGGAATTAGAAGATATCATCTTTTTAAGTTATCATAACATACTAGAAAATGAGGCTGAATTTATGACGAATTTTGATTCTTTTTGGACGAAAAAGAGTTGAATTTGGGGAAGAAAATATGAAGGATGAGGTATTTATAATGGTAGAGACTACTTAATTGAATACGACTAGGATTGGCTAAGTTGAATATGAATATGATCAGTTTAAATAAGGATAGGATATGCATGAAGTTGCTTTCCTAGTAGGCTTAGGATTTGAATTAATTTAAAAATAGAGTTTAAGTTTATCTCAATAATTTATAATCTTAAATAGAATTAAAGATAATACAAATAATTTATATATAATCTTATAAATATCTATTAACACTTAAATTAGCATCTATCTAATATTAAGACTATATATAACCAAATAAATCCTAATTAATTTAAAAAATCTAAATAAATTTCTTAAATTTCTAAATAAATTATAGAAAAAGTATAATTAAATATTTTAACCTAAAATAAATATTTGGTAGGAATAACATGCAAGTATGGTCTCAAAGTAAATCATAGAAGTCCTAGAAATTTACGTTCCCTATATTTTAATTACCTAAAAATTCTAGAAAAATCTTCAAAAATCTAAAATAACCTAAAAATGATTCTAAATAAATATTTATATAATTAAATATATCAAGAAATTCATTTGCTAATTAACTAAGAGAATACTTTAAAGAAATTCAATATCTATAATAAATATAATAATATAAAATATACACAAAATATCTATTTTGGGTGAGGGGGTTTACATAATAGAATACAAGTATGGGGTTCAAGGTGATTAGAGAATTCAAAAGGGAATTGTCAAGGCAGTTGTGGATTGAAATCCTATTTTGGTAATTCCTATTCACATACTCGTATCAGTACAATTATGTAACCGATACGATATGTCAGACATGTCTAGGGGCAAGTATATTTCTCTACTAGTCAACTATGTATCTCAATCCACGTAAAGTAGTCATGTGAAGAGCAAACCAAGCGTACTATAGTTGTCCAGACCATAATACATTGATTATAATTAGACAATTGTATTAGTGTTGGCCCCCAATAATACATATGTCATGAACAAGCTCAATAAAAAATAAGCTTGCAAATCTAGGCTATAATAGCAGCATAAGTCAATATAGTACATAAAATATAAGTGCGCTAGATCATGATGAAAGAAGGTACATAATAATTTAAATGACCAAGAAGATAAGACTCTACAATCTCTACAGTTGTCATACAAACTCCTTGTCTAAGTCGCTAGTCGACCAAACAGGGGCATGGACCTCTAAGTGTTACAGTCGGGATAAATACTATCGTCTTATGCAAGCATATAGTTAATGTCATTCAGTTACACTTCATTAATGAGTCAAGAGGACTATGTGATACTAGGTTGTGAGACATACTATCCAACTTAGAAGCATAAACTAATATTGTACTGCCTTAAGGATAAAGTAGAAACTCCTGTTTGGGTTTACGAGAAAAGATCTTGGTACTTATTAGGGTATCCTATTGCATTATATAGGTAATGGTCATCTTAAGTCTTAGTCTTAGTGGAAGTGTCAATAGCAAGAATAAAAAGTTACTGGCCCTCAAGTAAAATAGAATATAACTTGTATCGAGGTGGGGGTATAATTACGCGATTTAAAACTGAGGTATAACCATAAAATTATAATCTAAAGGAATACTCAACTATCAAGTTCTAACTACCAAGCACAGAAATTCAAAATTTAACATTAACAACTATAATCCTAGCAACTATATATCTATCATAAAAGAATATACTTGGCCTACAATCAAAATGGTTAGGTGGCACGAATTGAAAGATGAAGGAAAGAAAACGTAATTAGTCGTCGCAGAATAATGAGCGTTAAGGGTTCAGAGGAATAAGATATGAAATTAAAAGAGAGGGACTCTAGATGGTTTTCTAAGGGAAAATGCTATGCTAATCTTTGTGTCCGAGGTATGATCGAGGGAAATATTATATTCATTGCTCTTGGCTTCCTAAGATACTGTCTGCTACTATTAAGACAAAAGCTAAATTTATAGTTCTCTAGTACTATCTCACCACGAAAAGCTAGATTAGTCCTAATACTTAACCTTGGATTTCTATTGGTTCCTCAATACTAGGGTCAAACATTATGGTAAAATCTCTAACTAACTCTACTATTGTTTATACTACTCTCAAGTCTTCATACATACATCAAGAGGTAATGGTAAACCAATCTATAGATAAGGGACGCTAGGGTTCATTAGGTATTCGGATCTTAGTGCTGTGTCAATACTCTAGTTGTATTCTTGGTAGGATTATTACCCTAATTATCATCTTAGTAACAGGGATTCATATACTCTAGAAGAAGGCTATACTCAAGGAACTATTAGGGAAGTATAGGAATCAAGCAGGATGTAATTATTCAAATAGAACAGATAGAAGGAAGATGAATCATAGTCAATTATGGATGAGATCCTATATTCTATTCCTAGGTGCAAGTTTGCTCGGTACAGTAACGTAACCGAGACAATATGCTCTCGACCTGCATGAGCCACCACTAAAAATATCTCACGCCCCAGTCCCAAAATACGTAGGACTAGGACACTTAAGCATGCCAGTCGCATGTATATGGCAACTCCAATATATGGAAACCATAACACACGCGTACGCTGTATTATGAACAATAATCCACAAGTGGTACATATGTCACAAGTCACAGGTTATAGTCTAAATCTCATCCATAGAAAATCATATATAAATAATAATCAATACCTATGAAACTAGATCTCAATAAAAAAGTATCTAAAGATGATAGTTGGATGGAAACAAATCTACTAGTAACTCGAATATATATAAGTGCAACACAACAAACATAATATAAGAATATCAACTAACAATCGCGGAGATCGAAGGAAAAGTCTCCTCGAAAGAAAAGTAACCAGTCTGAATCTGCGCTACTGCGAGTACTCGTGAACAGCTACACCTGGAAAGGGACCAGGTCCTCAGAGGGACATAACAAGATACATAGAAGCATGCCAATAAAGTACTGAAATAAATATCCAATGGGTCTCCTAACCATCTAAGTGAAAACAGTTTGAGAACAACTTTCTAATAAGTGGACTATCTGGCCATAAAATAGGATTGGCATGATTCTCTCGGAGAATCAGGGGCCTACAAAGTATGTCATCTTTTGAATGGCAGAGGCCGCCAAGTAGTATAGGGGTCATCACGACCGCGGGCAACAAGTCACATCAGTGCATAAATTGGTTCGACAAAGGTGCCATGCCATATGTTCGCTCGTATGCAGCTACGCCCCATACAGACTCTCCAATATGAGGAAACAATATCCATCGACCTAGGCCAGACGAGAGTTTGCATGTGGCCACAACGCCATGGGACCTCGCCAACATGCGGCCAAAGTGTCCATCGACCAAGGCTAGATGAGAGTTTGCATACGGCCTCGCCAACATGCGACCAGAGCGTCCAGACGACCAAAGGCTAAATAAGAGTTCGTATGCAACCGCGATAATATGTGGCCTCCAACTCACAAGATCTTCCCATTACAACTGCAGAGATCTTCGCACAGTTGGTGTTGACTATGTGTCCAGCTGACCATGTCACGCACATAACTAGTTGAAAATAATCCCGAAATCTCTTAAAAAGCATATCTCAACCAATACCATGTCGCAATCTGCCCATGGTATGCAGCCACAGTTGCAACATTATTCTGTTAAAGAACCTTATAAGGCCACTAAACAGAGGCATATGCGGCACCTATAGCCCATCAATACGATGTCTATATATAGGAGCAACTTGAAAGTTCTAAGGGCAGACTTTTTTCTTCTACTTCAGAGAGAGAGCATACCACCCCCTGCCAATACAGAGAGAGAGCATACCGAGACGAGCGAAGAAAGAACGTAATATTCTTCACCCTGTATCAGATCGTCCACGGAGTAAAGGAGACGCCAAAGCACTCATTGTCCATCGTCATATCCCACAATAAAAAGTATTATACTTTGACTGTCTGTCCAAGACCTCTTTGTACTTTCTTTCATTTGTTAATTAAATTAAACTCTTATAGAAATTTTTGAATGTAATGACGAATAAGATTGTGACTCTGCTAGGAACAATCCTTCTCCTCTGATAAGAAAGTTATGACGCAATCCGACGCAGCCAAGCTCGGATCAACTCAAAAGATACTGGTGGTCTGCTTCGACTAGCAGGACTTTGAGGACATGCTCTCGGGGGACAACGCGAGTCCTTCTTCGAGGCAAGAAAAGCCCAAGAAGACCCGCAGGACGTGGGTAGCAAAGGCCACCGTGCCTTACCCAACTGTGGAGCAGGTGTTCCCCGTCTCTCTCTCTCTCTCTCTCTCTCATTTTCTGCCGCAGGGAACGCACATAATGTGTCCGCTGCTTATGCGGCAGCCTTTTCCAACCAGAAGGGTGCTCACCACTTGAAGACCCGCAGGATATGGGTAGGAAAGGCCACCGTGCCTCACCCAACTTACGGAGCTTGTGCTCCTCGCCTCTCTCTCTGTTGCTGAAGGCACTCGCCAGGCGTCCCCTCGGGCTGTCCATGCAGTATCCTCGCCTGACACAAAATATACTCAGCACTAAAACTCTAGTAGAGAAAAATACTACGATGCCAGACGTTCGGGCATTGATGCAAGCTCTATGCAGCCAAAGAGGAGGCCTCATAAGACTCACTATGCTCTCGGGGGATAGCGCGAGTCCTTCTTCGAGGCAAGCAAAGCCCAAGAATACTCGCAGAACGTGGGTTGCAAAGGCCACCGCGTCTCACCCAACTGTGGAGCAGGCGCTCCCCGTCTCTAGCTTTCTGCCACAGGGACCACACGTAATGTGTCCGCTGCTTATGCGGCAGCCTTTACCAACCATAAGGGTGCTCACCACTTAAGACCCACAGGACATGGGTAGGAAAGGCCATCGTGCCTCACCCAACTATGGAGCTTGTGCTCCTCGCCTCTCCCTCTGTTGCTGAAGGCACTCGCCAGGCATCCTCTCAGGCTGTCCATGCGGCATCCTTGCTTGACGTAAAAAATACTCAGCACCCAAACTCTAGCAGAGAAAAATACTATGATACCAGACGTTCGGGCGCTGATGCAAGCTCTATGCGGCCAAATATGAGGCATCATAAGACTCACTATGTGTCATCGGTTGATGGACGGCAGATGGCCGCATGTGACTCTGGCAGTAGCCGAACCTCTATTTTTGACCGAATCTCACGCAACGCTGACCCTATGCTCCATGATGAGAATGGTGACAACCCAAACTTGGACTCTTCAAAATATTCACCTTTGGGTGTCAAGTCGAAGAAGTCTAGGGCAGTGTGAGCTCGTCATGCTCAAGCCACTGTCCATTCAGCTGACCGTCGGAGGGCACCGCTAACTGTTATGCGGGCCCCTGATAGAAAGCTGTATAAGACCGACCCGTGTGTCCAGCCCTCAGAGACAAATGAACAGGGTCCGTCGTAAAATTCTTCCACTGACGATCTAGGAAAAGTTCTTGTACGAACCCTAGATCACGAAGTAAAAATAACACACATGCACCTATGTGCTCGGTCTACATGTGCTCACGAAAAGGGTGCAAAGGTAAGTCAGCCCTCGCCTGGCTTGCCTAATGTGATCAATCATAAGCGAAAGATGAGGGAGGCAGCTATAGAATATAAAATATCTTCCCCATGACATCATTGTGCCAAAATCATCATCAACTGCTGCTGCAACAAAGTGGGAGTACCCACAAGAAGGCGGTCGACATTCCAATGACTACATCTGAATGCACCTATTCGACAAAAACTCGAAGATAAGGTGCAAACGCTAGAGAAGGAGGAGATGCCCTTTACCTCATGTTACTCAGCTCAGAAGGTCCCTTCCACCATAGAAGAAAGGAAGTCCAGCACCTCCAGACTGTCACTCTCAACTAGCACATTGAGAAGGCGACTACCAGGAGGACCAACAGTGGGACATGCGACAGGTGTTTTCTAGGGTACCCGCTCAAAGAAGAAGCTATCAGCCGCTGGGGGTAGTTCTTCCTCAGAACCCCTGGGGGTTACATAAGCTGGGGGTAGTAATCCCTCGAACCTATGCAACAACCTAGCATTCCGTAAAGACAGTAAACCTCAAGGGACATATGCCGAGTTCTCTGGGGGTAATCACCCTCATCAAGAAGACGCATATTCCAAAGTTGGGGGTATCATTTCCTCCTATTCTGAAGAAGATGTATCACTTTCTGCTTTCCCTGAGGACAATAATTCCTTGGAAGCTGACAGCAACATGCCTAGGGTTAATGCAGCATCTAGGGCTGGGGGTAGTAATCCTCAGGAATCAGAAGATGGTGTGATAATGCCTACCTCCCCTGAAGACTGTAACTCCCAAGGAACAGATAATAATATGCTTGGGGGTAGTCACCCTCGAATAATCATAGCATAATCTAAAGCTGGAACTAGAATCTCCTTTGAGTCTGAAGATGATGCAACGATGCACGTCTTCCATGAAGACAGTGTGACTCAGGAACCGAAGGCAAAAAGACTCAGCGATCACCAATGTCTCGATGCTCTGGAGAAAATAATGCACACTATGAGTGCCACAATACAGACTTTGGCCCAAGAAATACTGAAGATCAAGGCGAACATGGTCCTGCCACACTCGGGGCCCGTAGTAGCTCTGCAAGCCGGGAGTTGCAATCGTTCGGTGATCCATACCAACTCGTTGTGCCATGAGGACAGTGATTCCCAAGAACCAGATAATAAAATATCTGGGGGTAGTCTCCCTCGACAAGTCAGAGCAGCATCCGAAGATGGGGGTAGCAGCCCTTCTGAGCCCAAAGATGATGCAAAATTATCGCTCTTTTCCGAGGATCGTGCAACTAAGGAATCGGAAGCCCCAAAGCCAAAGGGGTGTTTCTCCTTCGATGAAGACTACATTATTGAAATCTTCAATATACTGATGAAGGAAAACAAACTCCGACTATCCAACATCAGATGCCCTGAAGAGGTTGACAAGGTCGATGACCTAAAATATTACCTCTTTTATCAGTACATCCATCATCCAACCAAAGACTGCTCTTTGTTGAAGAGATGTATCCAGCAACTGATCGATGCCAATGAGCTCACCCTCGACTTCGAGGATAAGATGGTCATTGCGAACATAGTGTTCCTTCTAATTCAGTAACTTCCTAGTGACGGAAGCCCAGGTAATCAGTGAGGTCGTCAACCTCCCTCCTGCTCGCAACCGAGTAGTAGGCTTGGTATCACTCACAACCCTAAGAGGTGAGGTCATTGCTCAAAAATTGGCACAACAAGTAGCACCTTCAACGACCAAGTCAAAGGAAAAGCAATGTAGGCCGGGCCGCATGATCCTTTCCCTAGAAAATATAAATTGTAGACTTCGGATACTCAGCACAGCTCAACAAGTCTCTCTGTGCACAAAAGCCAAGTCTCACATGACTCATCAGCAATGGCACATGATAGGCATTTTCAATTGTATGCATTCGAGCAAGTCTTTAGCGCAAGGATTTACCATACCTCATATGCACATGATAGTACTTCTTTGTGTAACAAATCCTTATGGGCAACATGTAGTATTCCCCTGCACGATATACAAAAATACGTGGCAAGCGGTGGTCCTCACAGTGGTAGACAATCGTGCGCACGCGGCAGTAATCCTACATGCACAACTCAACCAATTCTCTCATGTCTACATAGCAGTATTCTTGTGCACAGAGCCCTGCACAAGATAAGTCATCAACATTATTCAATGCAATAAATGATGAGCGGCCACGGTTCCATTATTACAGCCAATAATCACTCCATCTCATGCAGAATATGGGCTATGGCCTCCAAAAAGTTGAAGGTCTAAACTTTGGTAAATGACGGCGCATTCCTTTATAATCTAAAAATTATTACAACAGCACTCGCAGAAGGCTAGGAAATAAAGATTCTAGTACGCGTTATCACTCCAACAAGACGGCAACCTGTAGGGCTAGAGTTCCAAAATCATAAACTTCCAACCATGGTTGACAAGACGGACATCGAGGACAATGTTTTTACGATCCAACCTTCTACCAAAAATATCAAGGACAGTGTTTCCTCGATTCAACTGTGCATACAGTTTCGCAAAGCCTAACGAAGATTTGCTAATCAAGGGCAAAATTCTCCAACAAATGCAGAATGTATAGTACCTATAATTTTTTTAGCCCCAGTAAGTGTATAAGCACTGTATGCACTTCTCCTACACGAATTACCATAAAAGCTATTATATGTATTCAGGAGTCCTGGATATGCAACAGATAATGGATCCTTAAAGTCTCTCCAATGGAGCAGTCCTCAGGTCCATCTTTGCCCTCCCGTAGTGACCACTCAAACTAATCCTATTAGATTATAGCCATGTTCATATTTACCTTTGAGCTATCATCTTAACAATCTCCCCAGTGAATCAACCCTCAGTTCTATCTACATTCCTAGGTAGACCACCCTCACTAACCTAAGTTTTCTCGAACATTGGTTCATGTCCATATTACCTCTGAACTGCTGTCCTAACATTTCTTCCCGACTGAGTTTGCCATGTCCATATTACCTCTGAGAAAACCTCTTGGGTCTTAGCCATCAATCATTACGTCCATATTACCTATAATATTAGTTGTCATCCCCATTTATCACCCGTACTCACTAAGGTACATCAGCAGTGTTAAGTTCATAAAAACTACCACGTCTATATCACCTCTGGCAGAACTTGTCTCAAACCTATTACTTGTACTGACATGCGCAAAAAGTAATGGGTCCACAAAAACTGCCACGTCCATATCACCTCTGACAGGGATTGTCTCAAACCTATTACTTGCACTAACATGCGCAAAAAAATAATCGGTCCACAAAACCTATCACGTCCACATTACCTCTGATATGGATTATTTTTTGAACTTATTACTTGCACCTTAGTGTGCAAAAAGTAATAAGTCCACCAAAGATCCTCCAGTGGGATATCCTCAATGGAAGAAAATAGTTTACGTCAATATCACCTCTGAACTATGAGCTGCTCATGTTCTCCATCAAAAAAAATAGCCACGTCCATATTACGTCTAGCTCGTTTCTATTTTTCTTCCACCAAAAATACCGGGATCATGCCTAACCTCTCCATACGACTTCACTAGTCGTCATCTCAACTTATCACCTGCCCTTAAATTTAAGAGCGCCAACGGTATTAAGTCCACCAAAATTGCCACTACCTCTGGCAAGGCCCGTTTTGAACTTATTACTTGCACTAACGTGCGCAAGAAGTAATAAGTCCCCCAAAGATCCCCTAGTAGGATATCCTCAAAAATTGCGATATCTTACCACATCTACATTACCTCTGAGTAAGATATTTTTAGAACTTTGCCATGTCCATATTACCTCTGAGTAACGGTATGTCCATCGAATTTCTACTATCACGTTCGTATAACCCCTGATAGTGTTAGTCATTTTAACTTGTTATCCGTACCCAGTCTTGGGTACGCCATGGGTAATAAGTCTACAAAAATTCCCCAAGAGAATGGAATATCCTACCACGTCCATATCACCATTACTAGGATACTCCTTCCCATATGAGAGCCTTTTTTCATGCTTCTTATAAAGTGTTTAAAAACTTGTTTAAGTTTTAAAAACTTTGAAGGGGGTCTTGTAGAAGCATAAAAAATATTCATATTTATGCGCTCGAGCAGCCATGTGCCTAAGGGTCTAATTTCAGTAAAAGTCAGGTCGCATATAACGTAGGCGGCTTCCACGAAGCATTGATCCTCCAGTCCAGGCAATGTTCGACCGAAGACAGTGCTTCCAAGGTCAGTGAGGAGGCCGCATAAGACTCTCTATGCCGCACACAATACGTTTTCGTCCATGCGGCACAGGCAATGATCCTAAGGACATGCGACATAGATTTTAGACACATGCAAGCTAGCCACAGGGTGTCACTTCCATCAGTCATAACTTTAATGACTCTGAAAACATTAATTACTCTGCAAAATTCCTTGTATTCGGTGAAGACGACGAGCATTAGCGCTTAAGTCAGAGAGTCATGATTGCCTTTGTCTGTATATAACTGTACAATGCCTCGCTTTATACACGATAAACCTCAATACAACAAAACTCTCCAAAAGACCAAGCTCTTTATGCTCTTTATGCGCAACTACTCTCTCAAGAAGCCACATGTGGCCTGAACAACCAAGTCACAGAGAATCCACATGAGGCCAGATCAACCAAGTCACAGAGAAGTCGTATAGTATACTATATGCGGCCTGAATGACCACAGAGCAGGGAGGTCACATAAAACCACCTAAAATAGATTTTGCTGTCTGTCAGAAGCTCTGACACATCATTTATCACTCTGAGATGCTTTGAGACTCGTAAATAGGACGTATCACTCCTCAGTAACAAAATACGAGACGGATATAGCCAGCTCCCCCGTACAAGGTATAGAACAGCGTACGGTGGTCACGAATGTAACTAGACAAGGAGTATATACTACAAGCAAGTCACTTTGGGTCACACAGCACATCTATTGTCTCAATCAGTCAAGCAAGAACAGTAAACATACAACATATATGACAAGGAACTAAGGCGTCCCAAATGCCCTACAACGATATTCTGGAAATCAGTTGTGCAAAATAAGAAAGCTGGTAGAGTATTAAAAGGACATAACCATAATCAGCTACAGTCTGATTAAATACAATCATGTAGGAAAACTAAATGTCCAGATTCACGGCTAATAAGTATCTGTGGCTAAATGTCCAAAACATTAAAATGTACAATAACGAGTAGTGATAAAAAAACTCATTCATTTCCCTCAGTGGCCATCCGTTGATGCGCGCCATGGTTCAGAGGGAAGTATGCTTGATCCTCGGTTGCTGGCTCTAAATCTGGCCATACAAAAACCAGTGGGGTTAGACCCCAAATAGCAAGTACCACAAATGAAGCATGAATGAAGAAATAAAACCAGGTTATGAAATAGATTTTTTTTGTCCCGTAGTTTTGGTTCATAGCCTATCGTAAAACAATAATATAACCCTACAACCAAACAAGGACAAGGGTTAGACCATCGTACCATGATAGACCATATCCCTAGACTATTTTGACAACAGATACAATACACAAACAAGCTTAGTTACATAATCGACCAATCATATATATGGTCTACTAGATGGGAGTCCGGGTTATCCCAGAGATATTATGCATATAGGAAATCCTGAGATCGAACCAGGTACTAGCAGGGTTTGTCGAGCCATAAATCGTCGTATAGCACATAGTATTGCACACCGGTATAGTATTGCACACCGGTCCCTCGTAAGGCCACAATGCTAAAATTGCATAGAACACATAATATAGTATAATATTCGGATATTGTCATCCACTAATAAGGACTTAAACAATATCCATAAGGACTAGCCTGTACACCCCAATTCAAATGACTGGAGGTGGCTAGTTAGGCACGATCTCGAGATTCCATTCCCTCATAATGCTCTACAAGTTTAGTTACCTAGTTAACCCTATTGTTAACTGGAATCACATGGCATGGTCATATTGTATTCCCCTTATATGATGTACCATAGTACGACCATGCTTGATACGAATCCACTGTGTCACTTAATAGTTTAGTTTGGATTTACCCCAGCGTGATACAACAATCAACAGATCCTAGCCACGTTTGGTCATTGACTCACCCTTATGTCCATACTGGAGATTAAGTCATATCACATGTCACGTAGTGCATAGGTACACTACAATATAAATATGTAATATAATCACGTAGGAACACTTGGCACGTAGGAACACATAGCACGTAGTAAGTGTATCATCACAGATACAATTAGTCAGATCATGGCGAATATATAGGTCTAATACTCTTATGGTCATCTAAGTCATACATACATCCCATAAAGTCCAAAGGAATATTCAAACAAAACCAGTCCAATAAAGCGTGTGCAAGGGGCCGCATGCGCGCATAAGGATCAAGGCCGCATGGGGATCAGTTGTCGCATAGAATCAGTTTTTGCATAGTTCTAGGCTGCATATGATCAGTTTTTGCATAGGAAGTCAAGCCACAAAGGTCGCATAGCCGCATAAGCTTAGACCGCATGGTCGTATAAGTTCATGTCGCATGGTCGCATAAGTTCAGGCCGCATAAGTTCAGACCATATAGCCGCATGAATCGGGCTGCATGGTTTCATGAGTCAAGGCCGCATAAGTTCACTTGTCGCATATGGGTCAAGGCTGCATTGAACTCTTTTCCGGATGGAACTTCGTCTTCTCCAGGCAGCAAGTTCAGCCATGGCAAGAATTCCAAAAATTGAAAATTTATTTTCTTCATAAAAACTACATTTTAACTCCGAATTCAGTGAACCAAAAGCCAAAACGCTCGAAATGAAGGGCTCCATCCATCCCAAAAATTATTTTTCTAAAATACTATATTTTAGTAGATCAAAACTACCAAGAACTCAAGGAACCCATGAAAACCCTAAACTTAGAATGTAGATCTACTCAAATCTATCCATTAATATCAAAAATCTCAAGTACTAAATGTTTTTTAATTAGCATGAGAACATAATATACTAATAAAATGCAATAAAAAACAAGAATAAAAAATTAAAAGATTTCTCCATGTGGTGCAAGGTGTACTTGCCTAAATGAAGGAAGAAGGGGAAATGGAAAGAATGAGGGAAGAGAGAGAAAGATGTTGGATATTATAGTTAGGGTTTGAGGTTTAGACCATAGGTTCAACTCATGAATAAGCTAACCCAACAATTAAATCATGGGTCTAATTGAACCAAAGAATGGGTCTAGTCTCCATGCATGCAACATAATTATCATATAAGCAAGAAATAGTCCAAGAAGGAAATAAATACAATCAAGAAATAAATATATCCTAAAATTTACATTTTGGGAATGTGGAGTGACATCTCTACCCACCTTAGAAAATTTTTGTCCTCGAGATTCAAACCCAAGGCTAGCTAGAGAAATTAGAAAAAGTATTATACTAACTACAAGCATATCTACACATGCAATCAAATCCAAGCATATAATAAAGAAAAGCAGTGTCACATAGCATGAGTAAATGAATCGCAAGATTCGATATACGAAGGCATAAGAAAGAATATACCTTTCGAGTCGAATAGGTACGAATACCGAGATCGAATATCATCCTCGTGCTCCCACGTCGACTCTCCCAAAGGGTGATGATCCCAAGCAACTCGGACAAGATGAATGGTCCGATTCTTGAGTGTTTTCTCCCTTCGGTCTAAAATAGATATGGGTTGCTCCTCGTAAGACAAGTAGGTACCAATGACTAGCCCGGAATAGTCGAGGATATAACTCTAATCCGGGGCATACCTACGCAATTGTGACACATAAAATACATCATGCACCTCACGTAGCGGAAGCAGAAGGGAAAGACGATAAGCAACATCGCCCACCAGCTCAAGGATATCGAACGGACCGACGTATCATGGACTAACCTTCCCGTGAATCCCGAATCTAATGACTCCACGGGTTGGCAAAATTCGTAAGAACACGTAGTCACTGACACAAAACTCTAAAGGCCTACGATGTTGATATGCCCAATATCGATGCCTATCTTGCATAACCCGAAGTCGCTCTCTGATTTGCTTGACAACTTTTACTGTCTGAGTGATCATCTCTGGGCCTAACATCTTTCGCTCACCTATATCATCCTATGCCAATGGTGATCTACATTTCCTCCCATATAACGCTTCGAATGGTGCCATCCGAATACTTGCTTGATATATGTTTTTGTATGAGAACTCAATGAGATGAAGGTGATCCTCCCAAGACCATCTAAAATCTAAGGTACAAGCTCTTGGCATATCTTCCAAAGTCTGAATGGTTCTCTCTGATTGGCAGTACTAAATCTTAACTTGGTGCCCAAACTCTGGTGCAAACTCTTCCAAAAATGTAAAGTGAACCGAGTATCTCGATCTGATATGATACTCACTGGGATGCCGTGCTGTCTTACTATCTGTTGCATGTACATCTTTGCTAACTGCTCTGTGGACTGTCATACTCAAAAAAGAATAAAATTAGCTACTTTCGTGAGACGATCCACTATTATCCAAACTATATCACGACCAGTCGGAGATCTTGGTAAACCGATCACAAAGTCCATCGGGATATGTTCCCACTTCCACTCCGAAATAGGAAGCGGATGTAATAATCCTACCGGTCTTTGTTGGTCGGCCTTCACTTACTAACATACCAAACACCGATAAACGAATCATGCTATCTCCCTCTTTATCTCGTTCTACCAGAAATATTGTTTGATGTCTTGGTACCTCTTGGATGAATTGAATACTGGGAACTGTACACCTCGGTCATTACTTCTTGTCAAATATCTCTACTTGGCACACAAAGACGGTTTTTAAACCTAAGAGTTCCATCTTCATGAATCGTCAACTCTTTCTTGAGACTTGACTCACATTCCGTCCGAAGCTACTGAACTTTTGGATCCTCTGTCTAAGCTTCCTTAATCCTCTCTATAATGGTAGATTATACCTGTAAACTAGCCAATACTTCTACTTCTTGTGGAAGTACTATCTCGATCCCCATTTCTCGAAGATCTCCTAAGATATGCCACTGCGATGTTAACATAAATGTGCTACCTCTCCTGCTAAGAGCATCTGCTACCACATTTGTGTTGCCTGGATAGTACTGAAGTTCTATATCGTAGTCCTTTATCGATTCTAGCCACCTCATCTGCCTCATATTCAAGTCCTTCTGAGTGAATACATACTTTAAGCTCTTGTGATCCGTAAATATCTCCACCCGATCACCATACAACTAGTTCCTCCACAGCTTAAGTACAAATACTACCGCCGCCAACTCCAAATTGTGAGTCAGATAATTCTTTTCGTGATCTCGAAGTTGCCGCGATGCATAAGCAATCACTCTTCCATGTTGCATCTACACACACCCAAGTCCTTTGCCTGACGCATCACAATAAATTGTAAACCCTCCAGAATCCATTGGAAGCGTGAGAATCAGAGCTGAAATCAATCTCTTCTTTAATTTTTCAAATGATGTCTGCCACTCTGCTAACTTGTCGAACTTATCCTCTTTGCGTGTCAATAGAGTCAATAGTGCTGAAATCCTTACAAAGTCTACCATGAACCTTCTGTAGTATCCTGTTAATCCTAGAAAACTACACACTTCAGCTACTGTCTTAGGAACTGGCCAACTCTCTACGGCCTCAACCTTCTTTGGATCTACTGCTACTCCTGCTCCAGAGATGATGTGATCCAAGAATGACACGTGATCCAGCCAAAACTGACACTTGTTGAGCTTTGCGTATAACTGGTGTTTCCTCAAAATATGTAAGACCTTCCGAAGATGCTCTTTATGCTCCTCTTCGCTACTGGAATAAACTAGAATATCGTCTATAAAAACTACCATGAACTGATCTAGATACGGCATGGAAATACGGTTCATCAAATCCATAAATATCGCTGGAGCATTAGTCAGTCCGAATGGCAAAACTAGGAATTCATAATGCCCATATCGTGACCTAAATGCTATCTTAGGTATGTCTTGCTCCCGAACTCTTACTTGATGATACCTTGATCGAAGATCGATCTTAGAGAAAACCTTGGCTTTACTCAGCTGATCAAAAAAATTATCGATCATTGGTAATGGATACTTGTTCTTCACTGTTACAGAGTTCAACTGTATGTAGTCGATACATAACTGTGATGACCCATCATTCTTCTTTACTAGAACCACTGGCGCTCCCCAAGGTGATCCAATGGCTCAAATAAACTTCTTTGACTTCACTTCCTCTATATGTTGGTACAATATGTCCAGCTCTGATGGTGCCAATTGATAAACTATAAAAGATATTGGTCCTGCTCCAGGAATAAACTCTATACAAAACTCAACATCACTTACTGGGGGTAACCCTGGTAGTTCTTCTGAGAAGACATTTAAGAACTCCTTAACTATCTCAAAAAGTTCTTCTTCTGTCATCACTGTCGTTGCGATCCTCTCTTCATGCTAATCTCCTACAGATCTCTCAAAGATGAAGTCTTACGTGCCCGGGATACTAAATAGTACCCTATCCTTATGGCAATCTATCGTAGCATGAGTGTCTCTCAGCCAGTCCATGCCTAGGATAACGTCAAAGTTACCCATAGAAAACTCGATTAACCATGCTGGTAATGAATGTCCGCACACTACGACAGGATACGCTATACATATTCTACTAACTTCTACGAGCCCATTACCAGTGAGTATATTCAACCTCTCTGACAATGCCTCGAACTCCAATCCAATACGTGTCACAAATGGTGCAGATACAAATGAATGAGATGCGTCTGAATCAAATAATGCAACAGGTGGAAAGGATGCGACATAAATGTTACCTGCCACCACGTCGTCTGATGCTAAAGCCTCCTCCAAAGACAAGGTGAATGCCTGCCCTTAGTCCTGCTGTGCTCCTCGCTGCTTTCTTCCTTGGTGACGTTGTTGTGGCCGCTGCTGGCCCTTTTGCTGATTTTGCTACTGCTAGTATATCTCAGCTTGTGTCAATAATGGACGCTGAGTTAATGGCCGTACTGCTGTCACTAGCCCTCTTTGTTGCACGGTTCCTGGTGCTGACAGTGTTGGAAATTGCTGAATTGGCCCTCCTGGCCTCTGTATTATTGGATAATTGATAATCCGATGATTTGGACTGCCACACCTCATACACAACCCATTGGCTATCCTACATACATCTCTAGTGTGGCCTCCATTGCCACAATAAGTACATCCCGCCGGTGCTCCCTGCGTTGTTACTGTTGTTACTATCTTGGCTACTGCCGAGCCGGTACTGTCACAGTCGAAACTGCCGCCCACCTTGGAACTATATTATGGATATGAACACCAAGTGATAGTGCTGACGTCCGAGGTACTCCTCCACCTCCTCCACTACTCTGAGCATGAGACCTTTTCTGGCCTCTTGTCCTTGCCGATAACCTCTACATAGTAAGCTCGTGCCTCCGAGCTGCTATCAGTACTTCTTCATAAGTCTGGTAGTTGTGCACCTCTTCCAGTTGTAGAAGCTCCATATGAAGTCCTTGCTGGAATCTCATTGCTCTATCCGACTATGTAGACACCATAGTCAGAGCGAATCTACTCATCCTGTAAAACTCGGCTACATATTCATTCAGTATTCTACCAGCCTGCTTAAGACCGATAAATCTCTGTTGGAGCTCATACTGCGCTATGACTCCAAAATATTTAGCCCTGAATCGAGCCCTGAAACTATCCCAAGAGATAGGATGCCTCAAGCCAACCTCTACTGACGCCCACCAGTCATGGGCAAGGTCCTAAAGTTGTAATCGGACCTGGTCAACTTGTTCATGCGCCAGAATGACTTCGATATCTTGGAGCCATGCATCTGCCATGATGGCACCCTCCGTGCCATCAAAGTATATCGGGTTAAGTCAGCAAAATCTAACCAACGCCCCCAAATCAGTCATTCCTTCTCTTTCCAGGGCCTTCTGCAAACCCTGACTCAATAAGACATTCTGCTCTTGTTGTTGAAACTACTGATATTGTTGTACTGCCATTTGATGCTTATGCGTAGCCATCATTCCCCGGAGGATCTCCAGTAATGTCGAGGTGTCAAGTACCACTTGTACTGCTGGTACCATAGGGGGTACGGGAATCTCAGGAGCTGGTTGCTCAATATGTCCAACTTCTGGTTCTACTATGCCAGTTTATGTCACGTTCCAGTCCCAAAAATACGTAGGACTAGGACACGTAAGCATGCCAGCCGCATGGATATGGCAACTCCAATATATGGAAACCAAATCCACACGTACGCTGTAATATGAATATCAAATCCACAAGTGGTATAAAACATACGTCACAAGTCACAGGATATAATCTAAATCTCATCCACCAAAATCAAATATAATTAAATAACCAATATCTATGGAACTAGATCTCAATAAGAAGTATCTAAGGATGATGGTTGGATGGAAACAAATCCACTACCAACTCGAATATAAGAGCAAATACAATATGAGTATAACACAATAAACCCAATATAAGAATACCAGCTATCAATCACGGCTCGAAGAGAAGACATCCACGAAGCATATAGAACCTTCCAAATTTGCTCTCCTGTAAATACTCAAGAACAGATACACCTGGCAGGGGGCCAGGTCCTCAGAGGGACATAACAAGATACTTAAACACATGCCAATAAAGTACTGAAATAAATATCCAAAGGGGTCGCCTAACCGTCTAAGTGAATGCAGTTAAGAACAACTTTCCCCATAAGTGAGCTATCTGGCTGAAAACCTGGATTTGGCATGGTTCTCTATTAGAGATCTAGGGGCCTAAAAAGACACGGCATCTTTCGAACACCGGAGGCCCACTTGATAATAATATAATATATAGTGGTCATCACCGTCCGTATCTCCAGCGGAGAATCCGGCCGCACAATAGAAAAAGTGTAAAGAAGCTCAAATGCGGTACTTGTTATTCTCCCCACCCCATGCTCTAAGCATGTCACATCCATGAAACAATTTATTTCATAGCCTATTCTTAGTATCCTGGCTTAATCCTGCAACCAAACAAGGACAAGGATGGGACCACCGTACTACAATAGACTATGTCCCTAGACCTCTAATAACTGCTAAGTCTACTAGCATACAAAGTTTCTAACAGCAGTTATTCCTAACGTACAGCCCACACGTACAGGAGGCCAAACCCTGTACGCCAGTCCGTGATCTATATGAGACTCACAACTCGTGTAATAACTGTGTCACGGCCAATGAACCTAAAGATGCTACATGATAATGGGGTAGTCTCATAAACAAGGTCAATACAATACATAAATAAAAACATACCGCGACGACACCGTCGTGCGCATTTTATATAACAGTTAAAGTATATGAACTAAAGACAGAAAATAAAGATGCATACAACATATAGAATATAAATAACAGTACAATGGCAAGGTATACTTGGCTGGCAAGGAAGCTGCAATGTACCAATAACCTGCTCCAGAAGTCGCGCAGAATAAATCCAATATCCTATGTACATATAATATAATACAATAAAATTATTAGTCATTACACTAGTGCACACACAACAACATTTACACTGGACTCAGGGGGTAAAATAGGGGTAACACTAGTCATCTAACACGGTCAATTACGCGTTGAATTACGCGGGTGTCGCATCTTCAAGTACTGTACGAAATTAGTCAGTCAACTGACAGGTGTCTATGCCAGTACGTTAATGTACACAAGGCGGACAAATTCACAAGTTCTTAGGGTCAACATGGTCAAGGTAAGTATGGGATAGTCCACGGTGTCCTAGGGTCGTACAGTCTGAATATTTAGTCATAATTATCAATTAACATTTACTTAAATATATATTCATATAACTATATAATAATATAACCATCAATTTATTTTCATAACTATTGGAATACATATAGTAATTACGTACATAAATATATATACCAAACTGAATAATATTTGCGTACATGTAAATTTACAAACGCGCATAGGGTTCTCCGACTCAGGGTCTGATGTAAACTAACCGTGGTGGCTAAATACTAACGTTCTACTCGAACACTGTCAGAGAATGTACTCATCTGGGGTCCTGCTGCTGGTATGAATCAGAGTCCAAGTCACAGTCAAAATAGCCTATGTATTACAAATTTATCACGTCAAAAGATAATTTATTTTAATTTATTTGATTCTAAAATAATTACTCTAAAATTCTATTTTAATCTTATTATTCTGATTTTTATATTAATTCCTAAATTTTGTCCAAAGAGACTGAATTTTATCAACTCGAGACTCATGGCACGCAAATCGAGGCGATCTGTTGACCAAAAAGTCAACCGACACAAACTCAACTTTCATGCATGATTTCCTATAGATTTCAACGTCAAAAACATTTTGAAATTTATGGCTCGTCCGAATTCAAATTCGTTTGGGAATTATGGCACATATAAATTTTGTATTGTGCACCGATGGTTAAATTCTAACATAGAAATTCTAAAGAATTAACAGTATATAAATACTTCGAATTAAATTCTAATAAAAATATATGTCAATTATCTAGACATTAGCTTTCCAAAACTTCAAACGGTTCATTATTCTGATTCCTCGTTCTCCCAAAATCGTGAAAACATCAAAACACATCTATTTTCAGACATGCTGTGCTCTACGAATTTTTCAGAATTTAATACTCATAATTTCATAAAAAAAATTATATAATCAGAAATCTAACCTCAATATCGTTCTAACACAAAAAACTAGGCCTCGTTTGGAGTCCGAAGCTATGCGCAATGGCTTCTGAAAGATGAAGGAACCATATATGGCAATTCTCTAAAATCTCTCTATCTAAAAATAATGGGATAATTAGGGTTATTATATTATATATATATAGGGATGTTGAGCGCTGAATGAAAGTTGATAGGGTGACATGTGTCATAATTTGATTGGATGGTTTTGGTTATATTATTTGTTTTTGATTTACATTTATCAAAATATTATTTAAGTCTTAAAACTAAATAACTCCAAATAAATATTAAAATTAATAATAAAAATCTGAAAAAATTACAGAAAATATATTTTGAATCCAGAAACCCTAGAAAAATACTTGGAACAATTTTATATTCATAGGTTCCCTACTATAATTAGGAGAAGCTCTAAAACTTAGTTTTACATATTTAAATAAAAATAAATATTAAATATATTCCAAAAATTCTGAAATAATTCCAAAAAATATATAATAATATTATAAACACTAAAAAATTATGTGGGTCCATTCTATATACCTTGACTTGCACAATAAATTCTAGAAAAATTAGTTATTAGTCTAAATAACTCCCTATAAATACTAAAAATATTCAAAAAATTCCCAGAAAATTCTAAAAAATATATTTGACTATTTAGAACCTAAAATAAAATTTTGGGATATTTTTAATTAAGTTTGAACATAAAATAAATTCTTCAAAGTCCTTGAAAATTAGTGTTACTAGTTTTTAATTAACTAAAAATTATGGAAAAATCCCAATAATCTAAAATAGCCTAAAAAAATTCTAAATAAATATTTATATAAGTAAATATACTAAAAAAAATTTATTTTCTAATTAACTAAGAGAATACTCTAAATAAATTCAACATTTATAATAAATATAATAATATAAAATGTACACAAAATATCTATTTTGGGTGAGAGAGTTTACAATCTACCCAACTTAAAATAATTTCGTCCTTGAAATTAAAATAAGACATAATTTGTTAAATCCTTCACATTCGTACATAAGGTACGTCAATCGCAATCTCTTCCAAAAATTTAAATAATAAAATCTATTCAAATCTATCGCGATCACTTCAAAATTAAGATAATCATTGTTCAAATCAAAATTTAACCTATTGTAATCTTTTCTCACTTTTTCAAATCATCAATATCCAAATTTAAATTGAATCCATATAATATCTTCAAGATTTAAATAACCCATATGAAATTTTACCTCATGATCTCCAAGTATCATAATCTCCTCTAGAAGTAATTCGAGTCCAATATTATTCCTATTTTCACTTATAATTTTTTTGTATTCTTCAACTTTTTAAATTCTATTCACATCCTTAATATTTTAAATAGGTAGTCCAACCATCAAATTTTAATTCTTAATTTAAATCATCAAATTGAAAAAATAATTTAAATGCAGTACACCAATGTTCAAGTTTGAAATTATATATTTATCCTTCAAATTCAAATTGATGATTTTACCTTCAATACTCAAATTTTAAATTATGTACTTAACGTATAAATATTGGGTCCTCAATATCAAGATTTTTAAAATTTATTAATCCTCATCATCTTAGTCATTCTTCTAAAATTCTCAAAATTAAAATGGCTTGAACCTCTTCCAATCTAATCTTACTCGATCACAATATAAAAAAAAAATCCTCTCGAGTTGCCAATGCACTGCTACCCAACTTAGAATTTATCCATCTATCACAGAAGGCTATATACTTTAAGAAAAATATTTCTTAATTTATTTACTCATGTCATTCAATCCTCAAAACTTCAACGCCGATTATATCATATATGATATGTCCTTAATTAGGAAAGAATAATCCTCAAGTATGTGATCGGCCTATGGGGTATATCTAGTACTTTTTGTGTATCAAACTTATACTAAGCACGAGGTTTCGTCTTTCCGAAATAATGGAAGATGGAGATCAATAATAAAGAGTTCAAGGGTGAGGTAATAGAATAGAAGTATCGGGATCAAGGCGTTTAAAGAATTCAAATGGGAATTATTAAAATAGTTGTGGATTGAAATCATATTTTGGTAATTTCTATTCATATGCTCGTATTAGTACAGTTATGTAGCCGATACGATCCGCTCAGACATATCTAGAGGGCAAGTACAGGTGTCTACTAGTCAACTATATATCTCAATCCACGTAAAGCATCATTGTGAAGGGTGAATCAAGCGTACTATGGTTGATCAGACCGTAATACACTGATTCTGATTAGACAATGTATTAGTAGGCGTCCCCAATAATACATATCTCATGATCAAGCTCGATAAAAGAGTAAGCTTGCAAAACTAGGCTATAATAGCCGCATAAGTCAAGGTAGTGCAGCAAATATGAGTATGCTAGATGATGATGAAAGGAGGTACAAATTAATTCAAGTTCACAAAAACAAAAACAAAATAAGCACTAATAATAAAGACTCTACAATCTCTACAGTTATCATACAACTTCCTTGTCTATGTCGCTAGTCGACCAAATGTGGACAAGGACCTCTAACTTCTATTGTCTGAATAAACACTGTCGTCTTATGCTAGTATACAATTAATATCATTCAATCACACTACAATAATGGGTCAAAAGACTATGTGATACTAGGGTGTGAGGTATACTACCCAACTTATAATAATAAAATAATGCCGTAATGGTCTTAAGAGGAACCTACCAAATAATCTTGCACATGTAAATAAAACAAAAAATCTTATTAGGGTATATGAGGAAAGATCTTGGTACTGATTAGGGTATCCTATTTCTATAGGTAATGGTCATCCTAAGTCTTAGTCATAGCGCTTATAGAGCAAGTGTCAATAGTAAGAATAGAAGAGTTACTAGCCGTTAAGGGGAAAGGGATCTAACTCGTATCGAGGTGAGGGTACATGTTACACAATTTAAAAACTAAGGGATAATCATCAGGTTGCAATCTACAAGAATAACTTAAACTGTAAAGTTCTAACAACCAAGCATATAATGTTCAAATTCAATATTATAACTATAATCCTAGCAAACTATGTGTCCTTAACAAAGAAATAAATTACTTGGCCTACTATCAGAAGTGTCAGGTGGCACGAGTTGAAAGATAAAGAAAAGAAGAACGTAATTTTGGTCGTCGCACAATTAGCGAACGTTAAGGTCGCAGAGGAACAATATGTGAAATAAAGGGGCTCTAGGTAGCATCATGGTTTTCCAAGGGGGAGTGGTATACTAGTTGAATGTTCAAGGTATGATCAAGGGAGAAGTGTTGATTGCATTTCTCTAGGCTTCCTAGGGTGCTGTCTACTAATAATAAGACAATGATATAAGTTTATAGTTCTCCAATACTATCTAACTATGAGGGTTAGGTTCAGTCCTAATATTTACTTTTGGTTTTCTATTGGTTCCTCCATACTAGGGTAAAACATTATGGTAAGCTTCTAACTAACTCTAGTAGTATCTATACTACTCTTAAGTCTTCATAATACATCAAGGGGTAATGGTCAATCCATCTACAGGTAAGGGTTCTATGGTTCATTAAGTATTCTACTCAGTGATGTGTCAACACTCTAGTTGTACTCTGAATAGGAAGGTTACTCTACTTATCATCTAACAACATGAACTTCTATATTCTAGGAGAAGGCTATACTTAAAGAACTATTAGGGAAGCACATGAATCAAGCATGATGCAATTATTCAAATAGAACAGATAGAAGGAAGATGAATCATAGTCAATGTGGATGAGATCCTATACTCTAGTCCTAGGTGCAGGCTTGTTCGGTACAGTAACGTAACCGAGACAATATGCTCTCGACCTACATGGGCCACCACAAGAACATGTCATGCCCCAGTCCCAAAAATACGTAGGACTAGGACACGTAAGCATGCCAGCCGCATGGATATAGCAACTCCAATATATGAAAACCAAATCCACACGTACACTGTAATATGAATATCAAATCCACAAGTGGTATAAAATATACGTCACAAGTCACAGGATATAATCTAAATCTCATCTACCAAAATCAAATATAATTAAATAACCAATATCTATGGAACTAGATCTTAATAAGACGTATCTAAGGATGATGGTAGGATGGAAACAAATCCACTACCAACTCGAATATAAGAGCAAATATAATATGAGTACAACACAATAAACCTAATATAAGAATACCAGCTATCAATCAAGGCTCGAAGAGAAGACATCCACGAAGCATATAGAACCTTCCAAATCTGCGCTCATGCAAATACTCAAGAACAGATACACCTGGCAGGGGACCAGGTCCTCAGAGGGACATAACAAGATACATAAACACATGCCAATAAAGTACTAAAATAAATATCCAAAGGGGTTGCCTAACCGTCTAAGTGAATGCAGTTAAGAACAACTTTCCCCACAAGTGAGCTATTTGGCTGAAAACCTGGGATTTGGCATGGTTCTCTATTGGAGATCCAGGGGCCTAAAAAGGCACGGCGTCTTTCGAACACCGGAGGCCCGCCTGATAATAATATAATATATAGTGGTCATCACCGCCAGTATCTCCAGCGGAGAATCCGGTCGCACAATAAAAAAAGTGTAAAGGAGCTCAAATACGGTACTTGTTGTTCTCCCCACCCCATGCTCTAAGCATGTCACATCCATGACACAATTTGGTTCATAGCCTATTCTTAGTACCCTGGCTCAATCCTGCAACCAAATAAGGACAAGGATGGGACCACCGTACTACAATAGACTATGTTCCTAGACCTCTAATAACTGCTAAGTCTTATAGCATGCAAAGTTTCTAACAGCAGTTATTCCTAACGCACGACCCACACGTACAGGAGGCCAAACCCTGCACGCCAGTCCGTGATCTATATGAGACTCACAACTTGTGTAACAACTGTGTCACGACCAATGAACCTAAAGATGCTACATGATAATATGGTAGTCTCATAAACAAGGTCAATACAATACATAAATAAAAATATACCGCGACGACACCGTCGTGCGCATTTTATATAACAGTTAAAATATATGAACTAAAGACAGAAAATAAAGATGCATGCAACATATAGAATATGAATAACAGTACAATAGCAAGGTATACTTGCCTGGCAAGGAAGTTGCAATGTACCAATAACCTGCTCTAGAAGTTGCACAGAATAAATCCAATATCCTATGTACATATAATATAATATAATAAATTATTAGTCATTATACTAGTGCACACACAACAACATTTACACTGGACTCAGGGGGTATACTAGGGGTAACACTAGTCATCTAACACGGTCAATTACGCGTTGAATTACGCGGGTGTCGCGTCTTCAAGTACTGTACGAAATCAGTCAGTCAACTGACAGGTGTCTATGCCAGTACGTTAATGTACGCAAGGCGGACAAATTCACAAGTTCTTAGGGTCAACATGGTCAAAGTAAGTATGGGATAGTCCACGGTGTCCTAGGATCGTACAGTCTGAATATTTAGTCATAATTATCAATTAGCATTTACTTACATATATATTCATATAACTATATAATAATATAACCATCAATTTATTTTCTTAACTATTGGAATACATATAGTAATTACGTACATAAATATATATACCAAACTGAATAATATTTGCGTACATGTAAATGTACGAACGCGCGTTGGGTTCTCCGACTCAGGGTCTGATGTAAACTAATCGTGGTGGCTAAATACTAACATTCTACTGGAACACTATCAGAGAATGTACTCGTCTGGGGTTCTGCTGTTGGTATGAATCAGAGTCCAAGTCACAGTCCAAATAGCCTACGTATTACAAATTTATCACGTCAAAAGATAATTTATTTTAATTTATTTAATTCTGGAATTATTACTCTAAAATCCTATTTTAATCTTATTATTCTGATTTTTATGTTAATTCTTAAATTTTGTCCAAAAAAACTAAATTTTATCAACTCGAGACTCATGGCACGCAAATCGAGGCGATCTGTTGACCGAAAAGTTAACCGACACAAACTCAACTTTCATGCATGATTTCCTGTAGATTTCAGTGTCAAAAACATGCTGAAATTTATGGCTCATCCGAATTCAAATTCGTTTGAGAATTATGGCACATACAAATTTTGTATTATGCACCGATGGTTAAATTCTAACTTAGAAGTTCTATAGAATTAAAAGTATACAAATACTTCGTATTAAATTCTGGTAAAAATATATGTCAATTATCTAGACATTAGCTTTCCAAAACTTTAAACGGTTCATGATTCTGATTCCTGATTCTCCCGGAATCGCAAAAACATCGAAACACGTCTATTTTCGGACATGCTGTGCTCTACGAATTTTTCAAAATTTAATACTCATAATTTCATAAAAAAATTTATATAATCAGAAAGCTAACCTCAATATCGTTCTAACACAAAAAACTATGCCTCGTTTGGAGTCTGGAGCTATGCGCAATGGCTTCTGGAAAATGAAAGAATCCTAGATGGCAATTCTCCAAAATCTCTCTCTAAAAATAATGGGATAATTAGGGTTATTATATTATATATATAGGGATGTTGAGCGGCTGAATGAAAGTTGATAGGGTGACACGTGTCATGATTTGATTGGATATTTTGGTTATATTATTTGTTTTTAATTTGCCTTTATCAAAACATTATTTAAGTCGTTTTAAATCTAAATAACTCCAAATAAATATTAAAATTAATCATAAAAATTTGCAAAAATTACAGAAAATATATTTTGAATCCAAAAACCCTAGAAAAATATTTGGAACAATTTTATATTCATAAGTTCCCTACTATAATTAGGAGAAGCTCTAAAAATTAGTTTTACATATTTAAATAAAAATAAATATTAAATATATTCCAAAAATTCTGAAATAATTCCAGAAAATATATAATAATATTATAAACACTAAAATATTATGTGGGTCCATTCTATATATCTGGGCTTGCACAATAAATTCTAAAAAAATTAGGTATTAGTCTAAATAACTCCCAATAAATACTAAAAATATTCAGAAAATTCTCAGAAAATTCTAGAAAATATATTTGACTATTTAGAACCTAAAATAAAATTTTGGGATATTTTTAATTAAGTTTGAATATAAAATAAATTCTTTAAAGTCCTAAAAAATTAGTGTTACTAGTTTTTAATTAACTAAAAATTATGGAAAAATCCCAATAATCTAAAATAGCCTAAAAATAATTCTAAATAAATATTTATATAAGTAAATATACTAAAAAAAATTATTTTCTAATTAACTAAGAGAATACTCTAAATTAATTCAACATCTATAATAAATATAATAATATAAAATATACACAAAATACCTATTTTGGGTGAGGGAGTTTACCGTTTATCCAACTATTGGCTCTACTCGAATTTGACTCTGAATAGTTGCTACCTCCCAATTTTGCCTAGGAGGACCCAGTCCTGCCTGCTTGCTACTCCAGCAATTGAAGAATCCCTAAATAAAAGGACAAGAAATATCAAGAACATGACGAGAAGGATCAAGGAAACAATAGATTCGATAGTCAAGCAAGACTTCGAGAAGAACGAATTCAGGATTTCAAAGGCACGTGTTTGATTGAGACTCATATGATCATAACACCCCAAAAGTCTGAAAACACAGACCTACATGGGCCACCACTAAAACCTTGTCACACCCTAGTACAGGAATACAGAGACAGACATGGCCATCTCTCCCGTACAAGGTATATAACATCGTACGGCGGTCACAGCTTTAACTAGACAAAGGGTGCATACTACAAGAAAGTCACTTAGGATCACACAACACATCTATTATCTAAATCAGTCAAGCAAGAATAGTAAACATATAACATATATGACAAGGAACTAAGACATCCCAAATGCCCTACCACGATATTATGCAAACCACCTATGCAAAATAAGAAAGCTGACAGAGTATCAAAAGGACATGACCATGATCAGCTACAGTCTGATTAAATACAATCATGTAGAAAAACTAAATGTCCAAATTCACGGCTAACAAGTGTCGGTGACAAAATGCTCAAAAGATTAAAATATACAATTAGTGATCTAAAAACCTACTTGTTTCCCTCGGTGGCCATTCGCCTAGTGCATTCCATGGTTCAAGGGGAAGTAAACTTGATCCTCAGATGCTGGCTCTACACCTGGTCATGCAAAACCAGTGGAGTTAGACGCCAAATAGCAAGTACCACAAAGGAAGCACGAATGAAAAAATAAAACCAAGTTATGAAATAGATATATATAGTTCTGTCTCATAGTTTCGGTTCATAGCCTATCGTGACAAAATAATCTAACCCTACAACCAAACAAGGACATGGGATAGACCACCGCACCATGATAGACCATGTCCCTAGACTACTTTAGCAGCAGATACAATATACAAACAAGCTTAGTTACATAAGCGGCCAATCATTTATACGGTCTACTAGATGGGAGTCCGGGTTATCCCAAAGATATTATGCATATAGGAATCCTCAAATCGAACCAGGTACTAGCAGGGTTAGCCGAGCCATAAATTGTCGTATATCGCATAGTATTGTGCACCAGTCCCTCGTAAGGCCACCGTGCTAAGATCGCATAGAAGACATAGTATAGTATAATAGTCGGATATTGACATCCACTAATGAGGACTTAAACCATATCTATGGTGTCACGTCCCAATCTTTCGCAAGCTCAATAGTCCCCGCTGAACGTGAATCACCACGTTGCAGCTCTCCTGCAGGACACAATCGTTCTCATCGGGACGTGATATAGTACGAGCCTAGAGTTGCGCTCGTACAAGGCGATGTTGTCAAATACCAAAGTTATCATTGAAACGACCAAGTTGCGCTCGTACGAACCATTTCTAAGCCTCAATTCTATCCTCAATCCAAACCTTACAATCCAATCTCGATATGCACACTCTTGTCGAGGCAAGGTGGCCGTGCCTACACGAAGCACAAACCAACCAAAGTAGAGCAAACCAAGCCTTATCTATATGAAGTCATTGGCCAAGCCATAAAGGACTTTGATCGGACTGATCAAGTGCAGTTTTACTCGAAACAGCGGTAAGTAACGAGACTGCCTGAATCGCATTAAACCGTCGGCACCATGCCCGAGGCACGTTACCAAATTGTCTCTCCCATGGCCGAACGGTCCTGGTGCCCCGGAGCCTTCCCGTTCGAGGAGACCAAACCCCGTACAACACAGGTTGTCCGTGACTTGCAGACACCAAGCATTCTCGCCCCACCAAGTGATCCTAGACTCATTCAACCAAAATCCAACCAAATATCCATAACCAAATATCCATAACCATTCTCCAACATATAGCCCAAGGCACAAGTCTCAGGTTATCCCCATAGGCACAATGTCGTTTCTCGACACAATGTTTCCAATTGGTGCAACACTCGCTCAGCACAATCTCATGGCACAATGCCCCAACAGTAGCACAATGCCCTCACCGATGCAATTTTTCGGTTTTGAACCACAACTGCACGCTTTGCTTGACAAAGCTTCCAAATGATACTCGTGCACGGATGCACGCTCGCTCGTCCGAATTCTCGATGTTCCAATCAAGATATATAATTCCAACTGCTTCTCCAACTGCCCCAAATATAATCCAACTCTAGCTCCAACTATTTATACGTGCAAATTAATTCAAGCCACAATCATATCCAAGCAAATGACATACACTCTATGCACGTCTCAGTGTAGTGATTCCCAAGTTTCAGTCCAAGTATTTTAAGCCTTTACGTGTTTTCCATATTATTAGGCATAAAGGAATAGAGGAGAAGGGACAGAGCCCACTCACCAAGTTTGATTCCGTTAAGCATCTTGTCCTGCCGATACGACCGATCCCTTAAACCCGTGGTCCGATGCAAAGTACGATCTACTCAACTGGTATAACCGTGCTAGCAGGCCATGCTCTCCAAATCATCCGACCGATAGGACTAAGGAAGACGGCATTATCGCTCCAATCCAGCTATCTCAGTACTGCTCTGAACGAACACCTGATTTCCATCAAACTCCGCTAGCAATCTGCACATGAAATCAACTCAAATTAATACTCGTTTCCAAATCGAACAAATCAAAATATAACCAGCTATTGCCTCATTAATTCTGACTCAGCGTAATGCACCGTGCGGTTGCGGGGTGTTACACATGGGGACTAGCCTGTACACCCCAATTCAGATGACTAGAGGTGGCTAGTTAGGCACGATCTCGAGATTCCATTCTCTCCCAATGCTCTACAAGTTTAGTTGCCTAGTTAACTCTATTGTTAACTGGAATCACATGGCATGGTCATATTGTATTCCCTTTATATGATGTACCATAGTACGACCACGCTAGATACGAATCCACTTTGTCACTTGATAGTTCTATTTGGATTCATCCCAGCGTGATGCAATAATCAACAAATCCTAGCCATGCTTGGTCATTGACTAACCCTTATGTCCATGCTGGAGATTAAGTCATATCACATGTCACGTAGCGCATAGGTACACCACAGTGTAAACATGTAATATAATCGCGTAGAAATACTTAGCACGTAGGAACACATAGCACGTAGTAAGTGTATCAGCACGGATACAAGTGGTCGGGTCATGGTGTATAGATGTGGTCATCAAAGTCACATATACATCCCATAAAGTCCAAAGGAACATTCAAACAAAACCAGTCCAATAAAGCATGTGCAAGGGGCCGTATGCGTGCATAAGGATCAAGGCCGCATGGGGATCAGTTATCGCATAGAATCAGTATTCGCATCAATCTAAGCCGCATAGGATCAGTTGCCGTATAGTAAGTCGGGCCGCATAGCCGCATAAGCTCAGACTGCATGGCCGTATAAGTTCAGGCCGCATGGTCTAGTAAGTTCAGGCCGCATGGTCTAGTAAGTTTAGGCCGCATGGCCGCATAAGTTCAGACCGCATGGCCGCAAAAATCGGGATGCATGGGTTGTATGAGTCAAGGCCGCATATGGGTCAAGGTCGCATGGAACTCTTGGCCACATGGAACTCTCGGTTGCATGGAACTTCGTCTTCTCCGTGCAGCAAGTTCAACCATGACTTGAACTCCAAAAAACAAAAAAAAATTCTTCATAAAACTTCATTTTAACTTCGAATTGAGTGAACCAAAAGCCAAAATGTTCGAAATGAAGGGATCCATCCATCCCAAAAACTATTTGATGAAAATACTATATTTTAGTATATCAAAACCACCAAAAACTTAAGGAACCCATGAAAATCCTAAACTTAGAATGTAGATCTACTCAAATCCATCCATTAAAACCGAAAACCCCAAGTACTAAAAGTGTTTAGAATCATCATGAGCACATAATATACTAATAAAATGCAAGAAAAAAAGCAAGAATAAAAAATTAAGAGATTTCTCCATGTGGTGCAAGGTGTACTTGCCTAAATGAAAGAAGAAAAGTAAATAGAAAAAATGAGGGAAGAGAGAGAAAGATGTTGTGTTTTATAGTTAGGGTTTAAGGTTTAGACCATGGGTTTAACTCATGAATGAACCTACCCAACAATTAAACCATGGGTCTAATTGAACCAAAGAATCGCTCTAGTCTCCATGCATGCAACATAATTATCATGTAAGCAAGAAATACTCTAAGCAAAAAATAAATACAAGCAACAAATAAATATATCCTAAAATATATATTTTGGGAATGAGAGTGATAGGACTGCTCAAAAAAAGATAATAAGTCACATCAGTGCATTAATTGCTTCCATAAATGTACCATGCCATATGTTCCCACGTATGCGGCTACGCCCCATGCGGCCACATTGCCATGCGGCTACATTGCCATGCTGCCTCGCCAATATGCGGCCACAGTGTCCATCGATCAAGGTCAGACGAGAGTTTGCATGCGGCCACAACGCTATGCTGCCTTGCCAACATGTGGCCAAAGTGTCCATCGACCAAGGCCAGATGAGAGTTTGCATATGGCCTCGCCAACATACGACTAGAGCGTCCAGATGACCAAAGGCCAAACGTGAGTTCGTATGCAGCCACGATAATATACGTCCAAGTTGCTATGCGGCATCCAACTCACATGATATTTCCATTACAACTGCAGAGATCTTCGCACAGTTGGTGCTGACTACGTGTCCAGCTGACCAAGTCACGCACACAACGGGTTAAAAATAATCCCGAGTTCTCTTTAACATCATATCTCAACCAAGACCACGTGACAATCTTCCCATGGTATGTGGTTACATTTTCAACCATATTCTGTTGAAAGAGCCTTATACGGCCACCAAATAGAGGCATATGTGGCACCCATAGCCCATCAGCACGATGGATATAATTAGGAGCAACTTGAACGTTCTAAGGGTGAGCTTTTTTTCTTCGGCTTCAGAGAGAGATCATAACACCCCCAGCCAATACAGAGAGGGAGCATATCGAGACAAGCGAAGAGAGAATGTAAGCTTCTTCACCCTGCATCGGATCGTCCATGGAGTAAAGGAGACGACATATCACTCCTTGTCTATCGTCACACCCCAGAATCAAAAATATTGTACTTAGACTGTCTGTCCAGGACCCCTTTGTACTTTCTTTCGTTTGTTAATTAAATCAAGCTCTTTTAGAACTTTTCTAATTTAATAGCGAACATGATCGTATACGTACTTCCTAAGATGTGAAACATGAAATATGTTTTAAATTTTTTATAATGACGGTGGCAAGGCAATCTGATAGGTGACTGGGGTGACTCGCTTGAGTATCACGAACGACCTAATGAATCTTGGACTCAGCTTTCCTTTTGCCCCAAATATGGTAACTTCTCGCATTGGCGTGACTTTGAGAAATACATGGTCACCTACTGCAAATTCAAGAGGCCGACGGTGGGCGCCCGCGTAACTCTTCTGGCAGCTTTGTGCTACCTTCAGCCGCTCGCGGATCAAACGGGTCTTCTAGACGGTTTACTCTATAAGTTTTGGGCCAAGAATTTATCGTTCGCCAACTTCATCCCAACAGATAGGGGATCTACACTTTCGCCCATACAATGCCTCATAAGGCACTATTTGAATGCTGGATTGATAGCTATTATTGTATAAAAATTTGGCTAACGGTAGATGTATATCCCATCGTGACTTCTAGTCCAAAGCATAGAACCGTAACATATCTTTAAGGATCAGATTCACCCTTTCTGTCAGGACGTCAGTCTGAGGATGATAGACTGAGCTAAACTTTAACTTCGTCTCCATTGCTGACTAAAATCTCTTCCAGAAGCACGATAAGAATTATCTATCTCAGTCGGAGATAATGGATACTGGAACACCGTGGAGTCCAACTATCTGATCGAGGTAAATATGTGCCAGACGGTCGACACTCCAAGCAACTTTGATAGAAATAAAGTAAGTTGACTTGGTGAGTCGATCGACGATGACCCAGAAATCGTTTCCCCATTGGGTCTTCGGTAAACCATCAATAAAATCCATGGTTATGCGTTCTCATTTTCACTCCGGTATAGCAAGGTTCTGCATCTCCCCGCCCGGCTTCTGGTATTCAGCCTTTACTCACTGACAAGCATGCATTGCAACACAAATAGTGCCACGTCCCTCTTCATGCCCTGCCACCAAAATGTCGTACGGAGGTCTTGATACATCTTCGTTATTCTAGGGTGTGAAATGTAACTGGCATAGTGGCTTCTGTGAGTATCTCTTTTCGGAGGTTTGTATTATTGGAAACACACAATCTCTCCTTCACCCGTATCATTCCATCCTCGATTATTGTAAATTCGGTCTCATTTTCTGCTAAGATAAGCTCACATATCTTCTTCAGGAATATGTCATCCTTCTGTGCGGACTTGACCTTCTCTAATAGGTCCGGTTCGAGGTGTAACTGAGCTGATTGTGCCCCATTATATCTGAAGCAGAGTGTAATACCCAAACTCTCCAGATCCTTTTACAGCCTGCTATCGATAGCTAGACTCCCCGTAAACACTCGACTCAGTGCATCAGCTACAACATTTTCCTTACTTGGTGTATATCTGATCAAAAAGTTAAAATCTGAGTTTGAGCCAACTCCTTTCCCGCAAATTCATATCCTTTTGGGTATAAAGATACTTGAGTCTCTTGTGATCGGTGGTGATTTGGCACAGTACATCGTAGAAGTAATATCGTCATAACTTCAACGCGAACACTACCGCTATCAGTTCTAGGTCATGCGTCGGATAGTTTTTCTCCTGAGACTTTAACTGTCTCGACGCATAGGATATCACCTTGTCCCTTTGCATAAGGACACATCATAATCCCTTGTCTGACGCATGACTAAAAATCTAAAAATTATCGGGCCCATCCGGGAGTATAAGAATCGGTGCTGAGACAAGGCGTCGCTTTAATTCTTGGAGTGAAGCTTCACAGTTGTCTGACCACGCAAATGTTACTCCCTTCCGAGTGAGACGAGTCAGAGGCGATGAGATCTTTGAAAAATCTCTAACGAATCTTCTGTAGTAGCTCGCTAGACCAAGAAAGCTTCAAATATCGTTGGCCGACTCAGGTCGCTTTCACTCCACGATGGCTTCGACTTTCTTCGGATAGACTGAGATGCCCTCCAAAGAAATGATGTGCCCGAGAAAAGATACATTGTCCAACCAGAATTCACACTTATTCAGCTTCGTGTACAACTTATTATCTCTAAGAGTTTTAAGAATGATCCATAGGTGATCGACGTATTCTTCTTTATTCTTCTAGTACACCAAGATATCGTCTATGAATACCACCACAGACTTGTCTAAGAACGATCAGAACACATGATTCATAAGATCCATGAATGTAATAGGAGCAATCATTTATCCGAACGGCATGACTAGGAACTCATAGTGGCCATAACGGGTGCGGAACGATGACTTCGGCACATCGTCTGGCTTGATCTTCAATTGTTGGTAGCCAGAGCAAGGTCAATCTTTGAAAACACCGACACATCTTGCAGTTGGTCGAAGTGGTCGTCGATCCTACGTAGAGGGTACTTATTCTGGATGGTGACCTTATTCAGTTCCCAGTAGTCTATGCAGATCCGAATCGTCCCATCCTTTTTTTTCACAAACATCACAAGCGGAGACGGATGTACCCACGGTCAAGTAGTTCCTGAAGTTGACTCTTTAACTGCTTTAATTTAGCAGGGGACATTCGGTACGAATCCTTGGAAATCGGTCGGGTATTTGGGAATGTGTCGATGGTGAACTCGATTTCTCGGTCGGGTGGCATGGCAGGTAGTTCGTCCTAGAATACGTCAAAAAATTCTGCCACAATGGAAGTAGACTCTATGTTTGCACAGTTCTTTTAAGTGTCACGAACAGACGCTAAGTATCCTTTGCAGCCATAGTGTAGCATCCGTCGAGCTGATATCGAAAAAATCACCATGTAGGCCTTTGACGCTTCCGACGCTGAACCACTCGAGTAGCAGAATTCGGCCTTTTCAGGTAGACGGAACACTACCCTTTTCTCTGTATATTATATGGTAGCCGCTGTCACGCCCCAATCTTCCGCAAGCCCAATTGTCCCCGCTGAACGTGAATCACCACGTTCCAGCTCTCCCGCGGGACAATCATTCTCATCGGGACGTGAAGCCGTGCAAGCCTAAAGTGCGCTTGCACAAGGCCAAAGCTTTAAACAAGGGCAAGTAAGCTATTCAATACTGAAGCAGCGGCACATATTGCAGAAAAGTAAAGAACACAATGGCACATGATAAACAAGCTCTTTTATTTATAATCGAAAGTGTTACAAGCGGCGCAAGACCGAGGTTACAGATCGCTCAAGCACTCTTCTCTCGATTACAATAACACCATTCCATACATTATGTCCCTCTATACAAAAGCAGCTCCATCTCGATACGTCTTAAGGCATCGACTCCAGATTTCCGGTTCCTTGGGATGAGGCACGGCTATCGCTTCCTCGGACGAGCGAGCACCTGAGAACAAGCAGACTGTTGGTGGGCCAGCACTTTATGCAAGTACTGGTGAGATAAAACAACTGAACAGAAGCTACACCCCCTGAAACCCACACTAAGTAATCATGTGACAAAATATTGCATTACTAGTGATCTTGCTAGTTTTACTTAGGTTCATTTCATGCAGTTCAGAACTATAGTCAGATTACATCTTTTGAAAACATAACTTTGTAACAGTTTTCATATTCAAACTTATAATCATACAAATCGGGACAGTGCTCTATCGTGCAGTGCGCAGCATGTATTGTGCAACACAAATCTAACTCTTAGGGGCAAAGCTTATCTAGCAGACTGATTATATCGAATTAAAGCAAACTTATCAAGTGGACTATCATTTATTCATTAGCACACAAGCAGACACATCTATATGATTTCGGTCCCCGAGAAACTCAGGATCGGTAGCGGTAGTCCAGCTAACTAATGATTCACATTCTGATCCTATTAGCAGCTGTGACCGAGGTTCAGCTCTGCACTAATAGTCATTGTCTGACCGATGCAATGCATGAAACTCTATCAGATAATCACTACGATGCAGACAAAATGAATGAGCAGGCTTATGCATAAACTTATATTTCTTACCCCATAGCCGAACGGTTATCCCTGCAGTAGACACACAAGTTAGTCATAATTTGCATATTCATAACTTACGTATCAATCTCTGGTGTCATCAATCGATAGGTATGCAAGAAGGTAAACCTAGCATGCGCCCTATCTATATGACGGTCCATGGGTCGCCCCATGATTAGCAGTTGGGACGTACAAGCCCATCTCACTAATAGATATATCGCCCCACTAGACCCTTGCGAGCCGTACACCTCAGGGCGATCCAAAAATCTCTTCCGGACCGAGCGATTCCCAGTGCCCCAGGAATCGTTCGAGAGACAAGACCTTGTGCACAAGTTGTCCAAGACCAATGCAATGACATAAACACATAGTTCAAGCAAAACAATGATCAAGCAAAACATATGCAGTCTCATCAAACATATCTTTCCAATGAAGCACATCTTTTCACATTACTAATAGCACACCCCACTAGACCCTTGCGAGCCGTATCCTCAGGGCGTACTATTAGTCACTGTACTCACACATTTTCACTTAGCAGTTCGTTATAGCAAACAGACAACGAAACATATAAAGGCAAGCACGATTGATTCATACTTAACATGCAAAAACTATCTCTTTCTTTAGCATATTCAAGGGACATATCTGAACGATTCATTTTACTTATCTTTCTTAGCATAGCAAAGGTTCGTTCAATAGCTGTGTCGGTGTTTCTAAGCATGCACATATCTATCTTTCTCTTAGCATAGCAATGGTTCTATTTCATTTCTGACAAGCAATCATATTCTTTTAGTTAGGCAGCATATTCGTTTCAATGACAAGCTATGTGAGTTCTCTTATTAGCATACTGAGTCGGTTCTATCATTCTCTTATGAAAACATTCTTCTTAAGCAAACAAGCATTCAAAAACTCAGATTCATTATTAAGTCATGCAAGAATCAGAGAATGTAGTTCTGCCCACTCATATTGATTAATCGGTCGGGAACTCTCCGAGAAGACTTTCGTTCGAGCAAGTAAGGCGATCTCACTTGTACATAGTGCCTACGCGGAGCGGGGCACTATATACTTACCTACCAACAAAAAGTTTTGTCCTCAAAACTCAAGAAGAAACTCATACAAAGACACTGAGCAGCGATAGTCCTCATCTCTCACCTTTCTTAATCAAAACTCAGCAAATCCAGAAATCACAAATCACATCTCAAGCAATTAAAACAAATCCAGAAAACTTTTTGTGCACATCCTTGAGAATATTTATGGACTTATTGTATGGAACGTTATTGCAGCACAACATAACTCAGAGTCGGAGGCAACGGAATAGGCAAAGAATCGAGTCGCTCTGATACCATTATGTCACACCCCAATCTCACGCAAGCCCAATTGTCCCCGCTGAACGTGAATCACCACGTTTCAGCTCTCCCGCGGGACAATCGTTCTCATCGGGACATGATGCCGTACAAGCCTAAAGTGCGCTTGCACATGGCCAAAGCTTTGAACAAGGGCAAGTAAGCTATTCAATACTGAAGCAGCGGCACATATTGCAGAAAAGTAAAGAACACAATGGCACATGATAAACAAGCTCTTTTATTTATAATCGAAAGTGTTACAAGCGGCGCAAGGCCGAGGTTACAGATCGCTCAAGCACTCTTCTCTCGATTACAATAACACCGTTCCATACATTATGTCCCTCTATACAAAAGTAGCTCCATCTCGATACGTCTTAAGGCATCGACTCCAGATTTCTGGTTCCTTGGGATGAGGCACGGCTATCGCTTCCTCGGACGAACGAGCACCTGAGAACAAGCAGACTATTGGTGGGTCAGCACTTTATGCAAGTACTGGTGAGATAAAACAACTGAACAGAAGCTACACCCCCTGAAACCCACACTAAGTAATCATGTGGCAAAACATTGCATTACTAGTGATCTTGCTAGTTTTACTTAGGTTCATTTCATGCAGTTCAGAACTATAGTCAGATTACATCTTTTAAAAATATAACTTTGTAACAGTTTTCATATTCAAACTTATAAGCATACAAATCGGGACAGTGCTCTATCGTGCAGTGCGCAGCATGTATTGTGTAACACAAATCTAACTCTTAGGGGAAAAGCTTATCTAGCAGACTGATTATATCAAATTAAAGCAAACTTATCAAGTGGACTATCATTTATTCATTAGCACACAAGCAGACACATCTATATGATTTCGGTCCCCGAGAAACTCAGGATCCGTAGCGGTAGTCCAGCTAACCAATGACTCACATTCTGATCCTATTAGCAGCTGTGACCGAGGTTCAGCTCTGCACTAATAGTCATTGTCTGACCGATGTAATGCATGAAACTCTATCAGATAATCTCTACGATGCAGACAAAATGAATGAGTAGGCTTATGCATAAACTTATATTTCTTACCCCATAGCCGAACGGTTATCCCTGCAGCAGACACACAAGTTAGTCATAATTTGCATATTCATAACTTACGTATCAATCTCTGGTGTCATCAATCGATAGGTATGCAAGAAGGTAAATCTAGCATGCACCCTATCTATATGACGGTCCATGGGTCGCCCCATGATTAGCAGTTGGGACGTACAAGCCCATCTCACTAATAGACATATCGCCCCACTAGACCCTTGCGAGCCGTACACCTCAGGGCGATCCAAATATCTCTTCCGGACCGAGCGATTCCCAGTGCCCCAGGAATCGTTCGAGAGACAAGACCTTGTGCACAAGTTGTCCAAGACCAATGCAATGACATAAACACATAGTTCAAGCAAAACAATGATCAAGCAAAACATATGCAGTCTTATCAAACATATCTTTCTAACGAAGCACATCTTTTCACATTACTAATAGCACACCCAACTAGACCCTTGCGGGCCGTATCCTCAGGGCGTACTATTAGTCACTGCACTCACACATTTTCACTTAGCAGTTCGTTATAGCAAACAGACAATGAAACATATAAAGGCAAGCACGATTGATTCATACTTAACATGCAAAAACTATCTCTTTCTTTAGCATATTCAAGGGACATATCTGAATGATTCATTTTACTTATCTTTCTTAGCATAGCAAAGGTTCGTTCAATAGCTGTGTCAGTGTTTCTAAGCATGCACATATCTATCTTTCTCTTAGCATAGCAATGGTTCTATTTTATTTCTGACAAGCATTCATATTCTTTTAGTTAGGCAGCATATTCGTTTCAATGACAAGCTATGTGAGTTCTGTTATTAGCATACTGAGTCAGTTCTATCATTCTCTTATGAAAACATTCTTCTTAAGAAAACAAGCATTCAAAAACTCAGATTCATTATTAAGTCGTGCAAGAATCAGAGAATGCAGTTCTGCCCACTCACATTGATTAATCGGTCGGGAACTCTCTGAGAAGACTTCCGTTCGAGCAAGCAAGGCGATCTCACTTGTACATAGTGCCTACGCGGAGCGGGGCACTACAGCCGCATAAGTGTCGAGTTGATCCATCCCCAAGATGATGTCATAATCCAAGATATTTAGGACTAACACATCGAGCGACAGTTTCCTTCCTGCGATACAGACATGACTACCTTGGTATACTGAACGAACATGTACTTTTGTGCCCGACGGGTACTAACGCTAAGGTCTAGGTATAATGGTGTCATTTCTAACTTGTGTTCTACGACAAAATCTGCAGATATAAAACTATATGTAGCACCAAAGTCAAATAGCATATGAGCATGTATGTTATTGAAAAGCAATATACCTAACACGACGGTGTCCGAAGCGAGGGCTTCTTCCCGAGTCATAACATATACCCGACCTTGAGTAGGACGACGGTTATATTATGGTGCAGCTCGATTAGCTTGATTCACTACAACAGGATTTTGTTATGGAGGATGGCGCAAAAAGTTACTAATCAGATGGTTTGGATCAATACATCGGAGGCATAACTCGTTCCTTCGACGACATTCACTTTCAGTGTACTCTCCTTTGTTACAATAGGTACAACGTTGCCCTAGATTCCCTTTCGGGTTTGGGCCCTGGTGACCGCCTTGGTTTGCACGATTTAAAGTGTTGTGTCCTCCTGTGTTATTAGGGCACTTGTGATTTGAAGAATGCACAGTGCCGGCAGCAACTGAATGATATTGCGGTTCGAGGGAAAATATATGGTTGAGAACTTCTCGCATCGTCCGGTACTGGAGAACGACTACGTGCGCATGGATGGTAGGTCGCAGTCCGCATTCGAATCTTCAAGCGCGACTTGCCGAATCTGGTAGGTAAGAACTTGCAACTTGGCGAGCCAATTAAACTCGGCGGAGTACCGCTTCACTGTCATATTGCCTTGTCGAAGCTGCATGGACTCGTTCTCCTTTTGTCGACGAATGGGAGGGGGTATGAACTCCTCATCAAACTCGCTACGAAAGGTAGCCCGCGCGATCATCTCATCTTCAATGTCTGGGGGAGAGATCTTCGATGCACGTCCTACCATCGTGCGCATTTAAATGGAGCTGAAGTTGGGAACATGCGACTCGCTTCTCTTCAGGTACCTTAAGAACTTTAAAGTGATCTTAAAGCTCAGCTAGCCAATCTAGAGCCACGATTGGATCTTTAGTCCCACGGAAAGACGTATTACAAAACTTCTTGAAGTCGGCAAAGTCAAAGGTAATCAATTCCTTCTTTTTTGAGGTTTAAGGCATCTCGACTTCAGGTGTCGGTTGCTTTACCAGTGCCGCTGCTGTCGTCGCAGAATGGTTAGAGGCTAAGGTCTGAACGATCTGCTGCAGGACATCTACCTACTTTTGTTGGACCGCAAATCGGACATCGAAATTGCTTTCGAACTTGCTCTGACGTTCTTCCGTCCGCTTCTCGGCTCGCTCATGACGAGCCTCATCCCTGTGTTGGTTTGCCTCAAGCAGGCAAATCATCCTCTATATCGGGTCAGCATGGGGCATATCTCGTTGGCTTTCGGAACTTTTCGAGGTGCCGGAACTACTTTCCTACGCTTGCACCTCTTTTTGTGCTTGCGTCGATGCCTGAACTTGAGTCACTTCTTCAAATCAAAATAACTAGCATCATTCTCATAGAGTATTACAGACTCACTGTATGGAACGCATCTTATTTTGGCTGAACGAGTTCAAGAGTTCGAATAGGGAACACGAAATCGTTAACGAAAACTTTTTCGATACGAGGGTCAGAGAAACTGAAGCCATACTCTGATACCAATATGTCACGTCCCGATTCTGTGGAATCGATAGTCGTCCCTCGGACGTGATGTCGTGCATGCCTAAGTTGCATCACACACAAGGCCCTGATATATAAGACAACGAGCACATATTCAGAGTACGCAGATATTTGAACACAATATTGAAACATGAAAAAGTTTTCTTTATTGATAATGAACATCATTTACCAACTCTTGAACAAGTACCAAAGGTTGCCTCGAAATCTTATAAAAACGGACGCAAAATGAGATAGTCACCATGTACATTACATCCTTTTACGAAAACTCAAAAGATAATACCTTGGGGCGGGACTATCGTCTTGCAACGGAGCTGCACAAGGTACGTGCACGAGCTCCGAAAACTTTAATACGCTTCAAAAGGGCACGAACTGGGCGCGTCGGTAGGTGGACTGGATGGGAAGTCGCCTTAGCTTCTCGCAGGATCACCTTGGAACGGAGAACATGTTGCAACGAGGGTCAATACATCAAAATACACTGGTGAGGCGAACTAACCCAACTTACCAATCGACATGTTATTTATGTTAAGCATGCAAGTTATTAAGTGGTCTTTCTATCATGTCTTAGTTCAAGTTACAAGCATGCAATATATATATATATATATATATATATATATATATATATATATATATATATATATATATATTGAATGACTGAAATAAACATGCCACTATTTGGTGGCTTTTACCTGTCGTTGACGCTTCCACCTGCAGACTTACCATGTTCTTTTCTATCATGAAGACATCGTTAGCTTGAACAGTTGCATATAATCAGAGGGGTCACTGGCATGATGCCATAGTGGACGGGTTATAGTCTCGGGACGGAATGGTATGCAATACAAGGAATAAGGGGGTTATACGCCATCCCGTCCGAAGCAGACGACTATCAGGAAGTTCCGTCCGGACTAGATCGGTGCTAGTGCCCCAGCAACCGGCTGCAAGAGCGAGAGACCTTGTGCACAAGTTGTCCGTAACCAAGCGGCATCTAAAAACTAAATTATCAAACGAGCAGTTCAAGACAACACAAACACGAGACAAGTAACTTGGCATGATATGATTTGCATAGTCTTTCTGTGCAATTTATCGCATAGTAAAGTGTGTTATATGCATAGCACAATAATCGAAGAATATATTCTAACTAGAATTGAAACATGATGAAAACACACATTCTAAGCGAACTTGCATGCAACAGTGTAACCGTTCACAAGTTGGTTGACAAGCATCAAGTATTATAAGTCTATTCCATTTTATCTTCATATTTTTTAGTTATTATGGTATCGTTTGATCGGAACAATCAAGAGAGCAAGATTATTAGGTGTGAAGACTTGGAAGAAGGATCAACTAATCAAAAGTATAGCCACTCACAAGTTGGTGGGGGAAGGAAAGGAAATAGGTTCTTCAAGACTCCGCTCGCGCAATGCTTACACGATCACCTACATTGCCACAAACAGATGATCAATATCTCTTCTTCTCATTCTCCAAGATCGAAACAAAAGCAAAGTTCAAAGATCGAAAAAAATGCAATCATCGAAAACCATTCAAGAAAATGCAAGCTAAAAAACCAACTCGAAAGCACGAAAGCAACAATGTGACAGCAAAAACTAGGCAAAAAAACTTGAAGCGAAGAGGTCCCTCTTGACTCGCCGCTAAGTCCGTCCTTAGGATACGGTCCACTGAATATGGAAATCAATTTCGAAGAAGACAATACATAACGAGGAAATGATCTTGATTCAATCTATCACAATCGAAAAATACCGAAAGTATTTCTTAGCCGCGCTCTCCAAAAGGAGAAAATGGGCACTACAGGTTTGGACTGGATTTTGGGTAGGTTTCTTTGGGTGGACTTGGGAGCCATCTAGTCGCCATGTGCGACTCAATTTACATAAGTCCTAGACTCAAATAAAGTACAAAAATAAATAATAAAATAGAAAGACCAAAACAGCTGCAGATGACTGTAGTAAGTGTCTTCCGGTAGATTAAGGTTGATGTACTTTGTAACAGTCTATTTGTATGTAGTCTAGTTACATCGATTATCAGAATCAGGTTAGATTGTAACCACACTTTGCCAACAAACTATATATGTGTAAGCTACTAAGTATGTGATCCGTCAAACATCAATTTGCATACGAGGTTGACATGAGAATTTTGTAATCACTAAAGTTGTTAATTGAGCCGGGAACCGGGCCCTGTGCAGTCAAACTTGGGCTGGACTATCCTGGGTCCGGTTAACGGGCCGATCCACCCTGGCCCATATTATCTCCGATTTCGGGCTTGGATATAATATGCAGTCTGAAGCCTAGCCCAACCAAAAATGTGGTCTGAACCGGATTAGCTCCTCCAACCCAGTCAACCTAGCCCAAACTTACCAAGTAGTATACACAACATGACTGTTTGTGGTATTAAACGAAAGAACGAAATGTATATAATACGAGATTTTACACGAAACCCGTCTTCTTTGGTTTATAAACAAACTTGTATAATTTGATCCTACACGAGGATGTGGGAGTACAATTTATTTAATCTGGGTATAAATTGCTATAGGTGTCTGATCTGCAGTCGATCACTTTAGCCCTTGGACCACAAGATGTTGAAGAAGTGCCGTGGAAGACAGGTAGCAGCTTCGAAGGTTGCAAAGGAGGGTGGATGCACGATGCCAAAGTCGTCGATCCCTACTCTTTGCCTGAGCTCCGGACTCTCTCTCTCTCTCTCTCTCTCTCTCGACCTCCGATTCGATCTTTCTTGGAAGTTCGACCTTGTTCGATCCTTCTTTCAAAGTTTCGACCTTGTTCGATCTTCAAGTTTAAAGTTTTTCGACCTTTTTCCCCATTGATAGGGGTCTCTATTTATAGAGTTTTGGTGACAATGACCACTCCGTCGGTGTAAAAACCGAGGAGTGGAAAGTACAATACCCTTTTATACAACGGTTAAAATAACCAATGCCTGCGTATAGATGACCTTTTGAGTGAGCATGTGACGCGTGTCCAACTAAGGGGACAAAACGCGTATATCTGCTGCGAAGATCACGGCGTAGAAGCCATGTAGGTAGGTATCCCTTGTGTAGAAGAGGTTGGCGTAGAAGCCAAATGACTGTCACCCTGGTGTAGAAGCCAAATAGACATAGAAGCCGAGTAGGCGTAGAAGCCGAATGGGCATGGAAGCCGAGTAGGCGTAGAAGCCGAATAGTCGTAGAGACTGAGTGGGCGTTTAAAGCCGAATGGTCGTAGAGACTGAGTGGACGTAGAAGCCGAATGAGCATAGATCTTGAATGGGCGTAGAAGCCGCTGCGTACCGTGCCAGAGTGCTGATGTGGACGTCTTAGCCGGAATTACGACTTTTGAAGATATAATCAAATCTCCTACAGAGATTTGCCACCATCTTGTGCATTAAATGCGGAGGCGTGTTTTGAAAGTCTCTAGCCCTTCAGTGCATCCGTCGCAGAGACGTGCCTTGAGAGAAACTGTCACCGCTCTGTGCAATTAGATGTAGAGACGTGCCTCGAGCCCCGTACGAAGTGCAGCTTTTGACGTGGCAGGCGGTTTGTCTACTGCGGAGCATAAAACAGCTCATGTTTGCCTGTGTAAAATAAGGCAGTGTATCCCCTTGTACGCAAAAGAGCAGTTTATGCTGAGGGGACGTCAGTAAACGACGGTTCGGTGATATTTTAACCAAATCCTCTGCATTATATGCAGAGATCCGCCATCATACTGTGGAGCGCGTCCCGAGGGGTCTGTCCTCGTTTCCAGCCGTCGTCTGGGTAGCCGTGCAGCACTTTTTGTCATGAGTCAGAGGTCAGGTTCACTGCGTGACTTGACAGGTTCATTTCGGGGAAAATGAAGCGTTCCTCGTACGCTTTAACGCTGCTTTGAGAGCGGATGAGTTTTACGCCATGGAGGCGATAAAGAACCCTATTTACGCTGGAGCGGCCTGGACGTACTGCACTTACGCGGATGGTACTTTGAGCTTGTACTTCACGTTGTGTTTAGCGGAGAAAGCTCTGCTTGTACGCTTGATGGCTCTGAAGGCTTCTGTTTATGCTGCTCTGCATCAGTATGCTGCGTAGCTCCTCCTAGCGTATTTTTTATGCTTCTACAAGACCCCCTTCAAAGCTTTTAAATTCGTCGAAATTTGAAACGCTTTGAATGAAGCATGAACGGCCCCTCGTAACTCGAAACGTTTCTGAATAGAGCGTTGAAACGGTCGATGCGGACTTTATGGCGGATTTATTGGGGACCGCTGTGATCTCTTTCGCCTATAAAAAGGCTGGGGGGGTTAACCTGTTCTTCCCACATTCCCATCACCATGCAGAGATGATCGTCGGAGTTCGTCGGGTCGACCTGAGGAAGAAGGAGATCATGTTCTTCCAGCATGTAGGGAGCCAAAAAAGACGGCGTCTTCGAGCAAGTGTCCACTGCAACGATGGATCATGGAAGGATATCTTAGCCTCCCTTGCTCAGGATAATCAGCAACTTTGTATGGTGGTTCTTCGGGAGAGACGAAGAATCGTATTTCACTACGCTGCTTGCAAGTAGCGCCTTCTCCAGTTACCTCTGGTGACAAGAGGCAGACAGACCGGCTAGAGTGGCGGTGGTCTGTAGGAAAGCAGAATTACCCTGCTTTCCTTCTGTTGGAGGATGGGTCATATGCCCAGTTTTGTATCCTCCTGCCACTGATCATCTTCTTGGAAGAAGAGGAAGATCACCAATGCGAGAACCTGTCAGAACAGATTCCGAGGGCGGCCTTCAGACGACGAGGGGGTATCTCCTTTTGTAGACGGAGTTTCCCTCATATGTAATCATGAAAAATCGAGAAAAACCCTTGTAGATTGGATTTCCCTCATATGTAATCATGATTTTGATTTTTAATAAAATCGCCTTCTTCATATGATCATCTTGCCATATGTTGCTGTGAAGTCTGAATATGTGTAGCTTCGACATGTCTGATTCTTTATGCCAACTCTGATAAGAAGAGTATTAGGCCCTGTCCTTTACGCATAGCGAATAGTCCATAGAACGCTGTTTAAGCATTTTGAATATTTAGAACTGTCATGTTGCTAGGACTGAGGGACCGTGTAGAGCTCTGAACTGCTGCTTCTGATGAGCAAAAATTTTGTTCAGACTTCGTCTTCAAGAATGATCTCTCGAAACTCCCTTGGAACAGGGTCGAGGATTTGGCTGTCAAACTGAGTTGTCATCTTGATAGACGAGATGTTCAGACTGGAGTCTGGATGAACCTCCAATTTTGGACCCGAGAAGAGTAATTTCTCAATGTTTGAACTCTGTATGTTTTGGGTACCTTGGGGTCAAGAACGAGTATCTTCTGTGTGAACTCTTTGTAATTGACCGCTTTGGGGACTGTTCGGATATGCGAAAAGTCGTGGAGCGTGAAATCATCAGTCTGTAGCCTCTGGGCATAAAACACCATCGAGCGTGAAATCGTAGAGTTGTGGTTCCTGAGCGTGAAGTCGTAGGTTTGTAGCCTCTCGAGCATAAAATCTACCGAGCACAAAGGCATCCGGGCGAAAAACCATAGACTTATAGCTGTCGAACGTAAAGCCGTAGATTCGTAGCTGTCGAGCGTAGAAAGCTCCTTTAGCGTAGAACTGGAGATCTATAGCCTGTGAGCGTAGAACACCATCGAGCGTGAAATTGTAGACTTGTGGTTCCTGAGCGTGAAGTCATAGGTTCGTAGCCTCTCGAGCATAAAAGCTACCGAGCACAAAGGCATCCGGGCATAAAACCATAGACTTATAGCTGTCGAACGTAAAGCCGTAGATTCGTAGCTGTCGAGCGTAGAAAGCTCCTTTAGCGTAGAACTGGAGATCTGTAGCTCCTGAAAAGAAAATCTCTCCGAGCGTGAAGTTTGCGGATCTGTTGCTTCTGAGCGTAAACTGAGCGCCACCGAGCGTGAGATCATCGATTTGGTATCAGCTGAGCGTAAAGTCGTAGGTTTGTTGCCTCTCGAGCATAAAAGCTACCGAGCACAAAGGCATCCGGGCGAAAAACCATAGACTTATAGCTTGCGAGCGTAAAACCGTAGATCTGTTGCTGTCGAGCGTAGAAAGCTCCTTTGGCGTAGAAACCGTCGAACTGCTTTGCGCGAAAAACTTTTCGAATTCGCTGACTGTCCGCCTTCTCTGAATAATAGGCTGACGTAGGACCCAATCATAACCAAATATTAATTAGGAGATTTGGTTCAGGTTTCGAGGAGTCCGTCCGAGGATTCGAGGAGTCGACCCGAACTCTATATATATCCTAAGCTTTTGAGAGAAAAACTTTTCCTCCGTCTTCTGCGAAAGAAAGCCTCCGACTGTTCGAGTTTTTCTCCGAGTCTCCTAAGCATCCAGTAATGGCCTCAAAACAATCCTCCTCCTCTAAGGGAAAGAAGGTTAATTCTTCTTCTCATTCTTCTGTCCAAGCAGGAGTGCCTTCGGTTGGGCAAGGCGAACCTCATTCTGAGCGGAGCATCCCGCCGACGAGCAGCGCACCCGGCCTGAGAGGTAGAGCTTTTGGGGACGAATGAAAACGACTGAAAAAATCCTTCACACACGTTGAACGTGACCGCGCTAGTTTATCTCCTGTGCTGATAGCCTCTTTGAGGAAGATGATGCAGCAAGGTTGGCGCGGGCTCATGCCGATGCCTTGAATTTTCGGGATGAGAGGATGGCCGTACTGGTGCAGCAGCTTCGTGATCTGACCGCTCCCCCTAAGTGATGTACTTTTGCTTTTTCAAATATACTCTTGCTCTCCCTTCGGGAATAATAAAGAGGCTTTTTATTTGACTTTGTGGACCCATCATTTCGGAATGTAAATGACAGGTTTGGGTGAAAGTGATATCAGAGGTAATATGGACGTGATATACTCTCGGTAAACTTTAGCAGGGCATATCTATGATAGGGTATGCTTGGACTAAAGTTTGTTTTGGAAGTAGTTTGTCAAAATGAGATCGCCTTATTCCACTTGAGCAGAGGGGTTTAAGCATAGTACCTTTTTAGGAATTTGCAATTGATAGGAGCCATTATGAGGTATCCGTTAGGCTGGGCTAATTTGTAAGCGCCGTCTGCAATCATATAAGGACATTCCCATTTCTTTATGATTGTTTGTATGGATTTTGTACTAGAGGTAATATGGACGTAGTACGATACCGTATTTGTTGAGGACTTCCCACTGGGATAATTTTTGGTGGACCTATTATTCGTAGCGCACATTAAGTGCAAATAATAAGTTGGGACAAGCCCTGCCAAAGGTAATATGGACATGGCAGTTTTTGTGGACTCAACACCACTGGCGTACTTAGAGTTAAGTACGGGTGCTAAGTTGAGATGAATATCGATATCAGAGGTAATATGGACATGATAATCGATAGCCGAGTTTAGGAAGGTTTGTTCCGAGGTAATATGAACATGACAAACTCCTGAGTTGTGACTCTATCGGGGATAGAGGCATACATCTGCTCAGAGGTAATATGGACATGGCAGTTTTTTTTGGACTCAATACCACTGGCGTACTTAGAGTTAAGTACGGGTACTAAGTTGAGATGACAATCGATATCAGAGGTAATATGGACATGATAATCGATAGCCGAAAGTTTATTCAGAGGTAATATGAACATGACAAACTTTTGATCGTGACTCCATGGGGGATGGAGGTACACATCTGCTCAGAGGTAATATTGACATGGCAGTTTTTGTGGACTCAACACCACTGGCGTACTTAGAGTTAAGTACGGGTGCTAAGTTGAGATGACAATCGATATCAGAGGTAATATGGACATGATAATCGATAGCCAAAAGTTTATTCAGAGGTAATATGAACATGACAAACTTTTGATCGTGACTCCATTGGGGATGGAGGTACACATCTGCTCAGAGGTAATATTGACATGGCAGTTTTTGTGGACTCACACCACTGGCGTACTTAGAGTTAAGTACGGGTGCTAAGTTGAGATGTCAATCGATATCAGAGGTAATATGGACATGATAATCGATAGCCGAATTTAGGGAGGTTTGTTCAGAGGTAATATGAACATGACAAACTCCCTGGGTTGTGACTCCATCGGGGATAGAGGCATACATCTGCTCAGAGGTAATATGGACATGGCAGTTTTTTTGGACTCAACACCACTGGCATACTTAGAGTTAATTACGGGTGCTAAGTTGAGATGTCAATCGATATCAGAGGAATATGGACATGATAATCGATAGCCGAATTTAGGAAGGTTTGTTCAGAGGTAATATGTGTTACGCCCCAGTCCCAAAATACCAAGGGACTGGTCACGTGGCAATGGCCAGCAGCACGCACCGATGGACAAATCAAATTTAATGGATCCATCGGAACATACTTAAGCTGTAAATATAAGTCTACAACAACAAGTCTAAACTAATCTCATCCACAAACCAATAATAAGAACAACAGCAAATAAAGAAAGTACATTAATGTCCAGTCTCAGCAAAGTATGTCGGGGAACAACCCGATAAAAGTCTACAACACTGGTTCAACAGACCAGAACAAAGGAATCCAAAATAAAGTATCTGATGAGTACAAATAACATAAACTCAAGAAAAGTCTTCAGCCATCACCTCTGCTTCTAAGTTTGGTTCAGCTTCAGCAACAGCTTCTGGTACAGCTTCAGCTCCTGTCCCGTAAACCTCGGGATAATGCTCTTCTGCTAAACCTGGGGACATCATCCGGATCCAGGTCCTCAGGGGACATAGCAAGGTACAAATAATACAAGCCAAATAAAATGTAGTGAAATAATAAATAGCATAAGCTGGGTATCTACATAACCATCTATGTGAAAATGCAACTGAGAGCATCACTAGTACTCAGGCTGAGACCGCTATAAGCTCTGTGTCGGGGAGCCGGTAGCAGTAATAACAAGTAATGGGTCTAGCTCTGCTCGAGAGTCTACAACCTCACAATAGTAGTATATATATATAACAGCCTGTAGTCTGTGTGTCTCTCCCCACCCAATGTAACCACACGTCTCATGTCCATGTCACGTGAGATCAGAGCTAATGCATCAAGTCATAATCTAAGAATAAAATATCTATGTCCATCCTGTATCCTACACAGAATCACCTTAAATATCTCTGGAAGATTCTGTCAATGTATGGTGTCAAGTGTCCTAGGTTATAATGTACTTGATAAACAAGCACAAGAATGTAAAGGGTCTCGAATGTCCATCACCAAATGACGTACACAACTCCGCGTACGGGGTTGGCACCCGACTGTAATCGGACGCTAAGTATGTCATACGGTCCTAGGTTTAAGCATGTACAACAGTCACAAAAAATAAGCAAGAGAACAAAATAAATTAATCAACTACAATTTATGGCAAGGTACACTTGCCTGGGATTGGAATACTAGTAACGGTCCCTGGATCAGTAGGTCCAGTAAATACTCCTCCAAAAGCTGAAATGAACATTACCAACAGTCTCAGAACATATAAAATAGCTACAAACGCCTGTCCTTAAGTCCAGTTTGGACACAAGGACAAAAATGATATTTCTGGGCCAAAGCGGGTCCATATGTGGGCCGCTTTGCACCGAAAATCGGGTCAGGGTCAAAGGTCTCCAAATTAGTCTAACTTAGTATCAACAGGTCAGGAACGTCGATACGAACCCAACGGAACTTCCAGAATTGGATTCCGAGGAGCCGTTCTCAAAATCGCCCGTCTAGTGGAGCCTATGGGACCCACGACACGCGATTTTTTCAACGTTCTCAGAATCGAACCAAACTTGACCCACAGGACCAGCGTATTGCTACGAGTCCGATGGCATAAATTTTGTCTCGATCCGACGTGTATACACTAAGTTACAGCGACAAATAGAAAAGTCAGATACGGGGCATTATCCACGGATACGCACTGATTTCGGTGTGCACGCACATCCGAATCAGCTTCTGCAAAATCTCGCATGTCCGTATCGACGACGCGCACATATCTGTGAAGACCGCACGCGACCAAGTCGTCCCGTTTGGCGGGGCGTACTCGGTTCCGGGGTGAAACAGGGCTTAGTTTTTCCTGTTTTTGGATCGCGGTTCACGATCACCTCAGGACGCGATGCCCCGAGCGGGTTGCACGGACACCGAGGGGGTCATACAGGCTACGCGATAAAACTAACGGAATAGGAAACAAAGCAACGAGTAGAAAGTTATGGGTACCTGAACAGGGTTCAAAAAGTCCGTTTTTGTGCGTGTCAAATTCGAGTCTCCGTGTCCTGGATCTGTGTCCAAGCTGTGTCGTGGCTTGGGCAGAGTTTCTGCGTCACTGGAAGTAGGGTTCAGGCCAGCGGTGGTTGGAAAAGGCTCGGGGAGGTCCTGGGCGGCCGGCCGGTGAGGTCTGGAGGCTGGGGCGAGGCGGGGAGGTGCCGGAGTCGGATGGTTCCGTTCCTGGGAGGCTGCTGCGGTTCAGGTTTCGAGCAGTCAGCCGGTCTGGACACAGGGCTTTAGGTTCTGGAGAGGGGCCGGAGACGGCGCCGGATTCTACTGGAGGTGGGCAGCCGAAACGAAGGTTAACCGGAGTCGAGTCTCGCCGGAGAAGAGGGGTTCTAAGAAAATTTTCTGGCGGCCACAGCGGTTTATATAGAGGGATTAGGGGATGGGAACCGGCCGGAGTTGGCCGAAAGTCGAAGGGGAACGGTCGCCGGGTTCAGGGGAGGTGAATCGGGGGGTCGGCCAGCGTCCACGGCGGCGAAAACGGTCGCTGGCCAGGTGAAGGGTCGGGGAATTAATTTGGGGTTTAGGGTTTCGCATGGGTCGGGTCGGGTGCTTAGCGGGTCGGGTCTGACCCGGATCCGACCCGCTAAGGGTTGGGCCGGTTCGGGTTGGTCAGACCGGCCGGTCCGGTCCGATTCAGTCTCAGGGTTTGGGTTGGTTTAAGTAATATTGGTTTGGTTTAATTAATTAGTTAAATTTTAACAATAGTTTTTAATGCTTTAAAAATTCATCCGGGATCCAATAAATTCCCGGAAAAATACCACATGCCCGGTTTTTAATTTTACACTAGAAAATATAATTTTTATCACATTTTAATATTATTTAATATCTTTTTAAAATTTCATTTTTAAATCAGACTACTTTAATTTATTGGTTTAAAATTACAGAAAATGCTAATTAATTCCAAAAAATTAAATTTAAAAAAATTCTTAAAATTTTCAGGTGATTACAATCTACCCCCTTTAAGAAAATTGCCTCCTCGCAATTTAAAGTTAAAGCTACTAATAAAACAGCACTATAGGAAATAACAAAAATTTACTTAAGGTATACCTGCATCCTCGAATAAGTGGGAATATTTCTGGCACATGATATCTTCCCGCTCCCAGGTAGATTCACCAGGAGAGTGTTGCTTCTAAGCCACACGAACCAGTTTAATTGTATGCCCTCGCAGTATCTTCTCACTGGTGCCGAGTATACCCACTGGTTGTTCTTCATATCTCAGGCTTGGGCCTACTGCGATCTCAGAATGATCAACTATGTGACTTGGGTCAGTCACATACCTTCTCAACTGTGAGACATGGAACACATCTGCACTCCCTCTAAAGATGGAGGTAATACGAGACGATAGGCCACCTCACCAATGTGCTCCAGAATATCAAAGGGCCCAATGTACCTTGGACTCAACTTGCCTCTGCTCCCAAAGCGAATGGTTCCTCGAGTAGGTAAAATCCTCAGGAATACATGTTCTCCTTCCTTGATCTCCAGGGGACGTCGGTGTGTATCAGCCCAATGCTTCTGTCTGTCCTGAGCTGCACGAAGATGATTCTGGATTTGTTTCACCTTCTCCACTGTTTGTATTACCAACTCTGGCCCCAATATTTGACGCTCTCCAACGTCACTCCAGCATATTGGCGATCTGCACTTCCTACCGTATAACGCCTCGAAAGGTGCCATCTTGATGCTTGCTTGATAACTGTTGTTGTATGAGAACTCTACCAAATGCAAATGATCTTCCCAAGACCCTCCAAAGTCTAACATACAGGATCGCAGCATATCCTCCAAGATTTGGATTGTACGTTCTGATTGACCATCTGTCTGGGGATGATAGGCAGTGCTGAATTTTAGTCTGGTACCAAGACTCTCTTGCATGCTTCGCCAAAAATGAGAGGTAAATCTCGAATCTCGATCTGATACAATACTAACCGGCACTCCATGCAATCTTATAATTTATCGCATATACATGTCGGCTAGTATCTCTGTGGACTGTCCAACTCTAAACGGCAAGAAATGTGCCGATTTAGTGAGTCGATCCACGATAACCCATACCGCATCTTTTTCGCTGGGGCTCCTTGGGAATCCTGTGACGAAGTCCATGGTGATATATTCCCACTTCCATTCTGGTATGGGAAGCGGCTGCAACATTCCTGCAGTCCTCTGATGCTCGGCTTTTACTTGTTGGCAGACTAAACATTTAGCTACAAATCTAGCAATCTCTCTCTTCATTCCATGCCACCAATAATACTGCCTTAGATCTCGATACATCTTTGTCCCTCCTGGATGAACAGAGTATATGGAGCTATGTGCTTCGGTCATTAGCTCCTGTCTCAGTTCTCCATTTGGAACATATAGACGATCTTCGCACCTTAATGTCCCATCCTCATGTATGCGAAGTCCCGTCTGCATGCCTGCTTCTGTCTTCTCTTTGAGTCTTCGAAATCTTGCATCCGTAGGCAAAGCTTCTTTAATCCTTTCCACAAGCGATAACTTCACTTCCAGATTAGCCAGCAAGCCACTCTGTCTTGGTAGAATAACCTCTATCTGAAGCTCCTGTAGATCTCTCAATAGCTCAGGCTGCATTATCAAGAAATAAGCTGTAGGCTTCCTGCTGAGTGCGTCTGCTACTACATTTGCCTTCCCTGGGTGGTACTGCAGATCTATATCAAAGTCCACCATCAACTCAAGCCAGCGTCTTTGCCTTATGTTAAGCTCCTTTTGAGTATATACATACTTCAGACTTTTGTGATCAGTAAAGATCTCCACCTTCTTCCCATAAAGATAATGCCTCAAAATCTTCAGTGCAAAAATTACTGCAGCAAGCTCCAGATCATGCGTTGGGTAGTTCTTCTCATGAACCTTCAACTGTCTCGATGCATAAGCAATAACTTTGCCATGTTGCATCAAAACACATCCTAAGCCACTACCTGACGCATCACGATAAACAACAAAACCGCCTGACCCTGATGGAAGAGTCAAGACTGGTGCTGTTGTTAGACGCCTCTTCAGTTCTTCAAAGGCCTTCTGACATTCTTCTGTCCATGCAAAGTCCTGATCTTTCCGTGTCAACTTCGTCATTGGCTCCGCGATCCTTGAGAAATTTTCTACGAACCTTCTGTAATATCCAGCAAGTCCTAGAAAACTCCTCACCTCAGCAACTGATGTTGGTGTAGGCCAAGTCTCAATGGCAGCAACCTTCTCAAGATCAACTGACAGTCCTTCTCCTGAGATAATATGCCCTAAGAATGGTACCTTATCCATGTAAAACTCACATTTACTGAGCTTAGCATATAGCTTCTCCTGCCTCAACGTCTCTAGCACGATTCTGAGATGCTCCTCGTGCTCTTCGTGGCTTTTGAAATATACCAGAATGTCATCAATAAACACAACCACAAATTTATCCAAGTATTGATGGAAAACTCGGTTCATCAAGCTCATGAACACAGCAGGCGCGTTGGTTAAACCAAACGGCATTACTAAGAACTCATAGTGTCCATACTTGGTCCTGAAGGCTGTCTTCGGGATATCTTCCTTCCTCACCCTAATCTGGTGATAACCGGATCTAAGGTCAATCTTCGAAAATACCCTAGCTCCACTCAATTGATCAAATAAGTCATCAATACATGGCAAGGGATACCGGTTCTTAATGGTCACAGCGTTTAACGCCCTATAATCAATACACAGGCGAACTGTTCCATCCTTCTTCGGTACAAAAAGTATGGGTGCTCCCCAAGGTGAAATACTGGGCAGGATGAAACCCTTCTCCAGAAGTTCATCAACTTGCTTCTTCAACTCTACTAACTCCTTAGGTGCTAGTCTATATACCGATGAAGTGATAGGCTCTGCTCCTGGAGTTAAGTCTATTGTGAATTCTATTTCCCGATCAGGTAGTAAACCTGGAAGATCATCGAGAAATACTTCCACAAACTCTGATATAACTCTTAGGTAACTTGACTCCCCTTCTTCAGATAATACCCTAAGAGTTGGCTGAACACCCTGCTCTACAGCTCCTCGAAGAAACTTAAACTCTGAATGTCCAGGTGGTCTAAATAACCTTTCCAAGCCGACAATCAAGTGTCTCATGATACTGACTTAACCAGTCCATACCAAGTACAACATCATAGTCAGGCATAGAAAAGATCAGAAATTGGGCTCGCATCTCTCTTCCACAAACTTCTACCGAACATGATCTACAGATATCACTAACCGGTATAATTCTACCTCCCGTAAGAATTCTCTTGGTCTTCGGAAGGGGTGCAGTAGCTACTCTATGGGTGGCTACGAAGCTAGCAGCTATGAATGAGTGTGATGCCCCAGAATCAAATAAAGCTACAGCAGGTAATGAAGCTACTAAAATAGTACCTGCTATAACTTCTCCAGCAATAGCTTCTTCCTGAACAGCCAATGCAAATGCCTGACCTCGTCCCTGAGCTGGACCCCTCTGCTGATGAGCCTGTTGGAATAGTGCTGCCTGAGGTGGCAATGGTGGTCTCGGCTGATATCCTCCTGGAGCTGGTGGTCTGACTCCTCCAACTCCCGTCTGCTGTGCTCCCACTGCTGGATAATCTGGCCTTGGTGCAGGTAGAGCTAGTCGTGGTGCTCCCTCTCGGCGTTCAGAGCAGTCCCTGGATAGATGCTGGTTGGATCCGCAAACCAGGCACAGTCCCAATTTGCGTCTGTACTCCTTTTTAATGTGACCTAACTTGCCGCAGAAATGACAAGTAGGTAGGGTTCTTGGTGCTGCTCTCTGCGGTAGATTCTTCTGGAGTCGCTTTGCAGAATCCCCTTGTGATGCCTTGGATGGTACTGAGGTAAATGGCCGCTTCAGACTTGACTCCCTCCTGGTGACGCGCTCCATGCGTCGTGCTGCAGCAAGGACGTCGTTGTACGATGTAGGTGCAACAGATCCAATCAACCTCTGAAGCTCGAACCTGAGTCCGTCAAAGAACTTCTCCGCCTTCTCTTCTTCGGTAGGAATTAGAGAAGGGGCGAACCGACTCAGGCGAATGAATTCGGCATTATACTCCTCCACCGACATATTTCCTTGGATGAGGCGGTTAAACTTGTCTCGGAGTTCTGACCTAGCAACGGCTGGGATATACATCTCTTGGAAGAGTCTGGAGAACTCCTCCCAAGTGACTCGGTCATGTCCGAGCCTCCTCTCTTCGGCTAGCCACCAATGGTGCGCGTTGTCTGTCAGTTGCATTCGGACAGCAGTCATCCATCTCTCTCGCGGAAGTTCAGCTGCTTCCAACTGATGTTGTGTATTTGTGAGCCACTCATGCACTTCAGTTGGTCCTTCCTTGCCCGAAAAGGTACGGGGCTTGAGTTGACGGAAATCAGTGATAGTTCCCGTCGCTGGTCGCCTAGCTTGCGGGTTTGCCTGCTCCAATGCATTTACTAAGCTAGTTCTCAGGTACTCTGCCTCCTAACGATGCGCCTCTTGTTGAACTTGCTGTTGGGCTTGCATCATGTCACTACCACATTTTAGGAAAAAGGGTATTTTAGTAATTTTCTATTTAAATAAATATTGTGCATGGTAAATAATTTTTGTTGTATTATTTAATTGTTGTTGGATGTTATTTAATTATTTTGGACTTATTTTAGTGGACCCAACTAGTTTAGTTTGGACCCATGGACCAACATGAATTAAATAGTTAGACTTGGCCCATTTAGAAAGCCCATAGTTAAGGAGATGGATTAAATTAATTAAGTGATTAGACTAGAAGCTTCCTTCCTTAATTATTTCTTCATGAGAGGCCCCAAGGGGTACATTGGACATTTTATAATTGCTTGGGAGAGGGGCAAGGCCGGCCTATTAAAAGAGAGGGAAATTTCTCTCTCCTCTCATTCTCATTCCAAATCTAGATCTAGAATTTCCCACTCCCAAATTCTTTCCATTTTCATTCCAATTCTCCACCAAATTCATCCCAAATTCTTCCCAATTCACCATTAGAAAGTTGAGAAGCAAGGATCTAGAAGGAGGAAGTAAGGATCTACAAAGAGGAGCAAGGATCTACAATTTGGAAGCAAGTTCATCTCAATTGGAAGTTTCATTGGGAATCCATCTCCCAATAGGTATAATTCAGTTTTTCCCATTAAAATAGCTTCTAAATCTGAGATTTAATCATGTAAAATCAAGCCATATATATTTACTACCCATAGGACTTTGTTTTATGTTCATAGGAGACCCATGGAGAAAGTTATGGTACTTTTGTGTCAATTTTGTTGGAATTCCGAATTTATATTTTGTTGTGTGTGTCAATTGATCCTATAGATCAATTGGGCATGTGCTTATGTGTTTGGGGCTTGTGTCGTGTCCATATTTGGGTACATGTGGTTCGTATCCCAACTATTTGGTGATACGTGTCATTTTGGGGGTTTTCCTCCGACACGGGGCTTTGAACATGTCGTATTTTGACACGGACACATAGATCTACTTTTGACACTTTGATTTGTTCATAAATATTATTTGTGACTTGTTTGTGTCCTTTGGGGTACATTTGATTGTGTGTTGGACTCGTGTCACATGCGTATCCTAGATCTAGTGGGATACGGTGTGAAACTTTCCAATTTGGTGTGTTTATGTGTAGATCTAATTATTTATGCTTTAAATTCTTCATTTATAATTAGTAAATATATATAGATATTATATATTATTTTAGTGTATTTATTATGGTATTTATTGTAGTATAGATCTATAGATATTTCTATGTGTTCTAATGTGGTGTATAAATATATGTATGTAGCTTTCTTGCATGCAATTATATATGTTACTACTTGTTAATAAAATAAATTATACATAAATATTTTATAAAATATATTTATGTGTTTAAATGTGTAATTATATTATTTATAATTATTATATAATTATTTGTATATTAATGTATTTTTTATGTGTGCTTCTAACCATGTAAAATACATACATTAATATGTGCATGTGTTTGGTATTTTAATTTTATAAGTTTATATGTAGGTATATATAAGTATATAGTTATTAAATTGTTTTATATATATATATGCATTTTGATTTATATATGTATATATATAGGTGTTTTTGTGAGGTGTAATACTAATAATAATATATTATTTTATTTGTATAAATATTGGTTTGTATATACATTATTTAGAGTGTGCATTATTTGTATTATTAGTATACTTTGTGTGGGTATCAATTGGGATCTAAATTTAATTCCTAAATTGTTGTATTTTATTTCCATATTAGTTTATATAGAGGTCTTGTGAGGTTGACCTTGGTTTGACCATGTTTGACTTTAGAGTTGACCATAGTTGACTTTGACTTAGAATTGATTTTATTAACCTAGAAGTTGACTAGTTTGACTTGTTCTCTTTCCGGGACCTTGTATTAATGTGGTATTCCATATCTAGGTCTTCGAGGTACCGAGTCAGACATCAGTGAGACTGTTCTTTGGACTTCAGGCGAGTACATTCTCTGATAGTTTCTCATTTATGATATCCTCTATGTTCGTTGTATCTAGTGTAGATTTACATATTTCTCTCGACACTATGGTTACACGGATTGGTATATCCGGATCTCGTCATGAGATGTTATTCTTTGGTATATGGTGTATATGGTGCAAGTATTATTTCATTGGTTATCTTGTACATGTACAGACCGATTTTTGGGAGGAGTCGCTCTCTTCTTGGGGAATCTAGTGCCATAGTATACCGTGGTTGGATCTATTATACCAGTCGGGGGTGGGGAGTATTAGTACAGATATGTGATCAAATCCCTATTGAATAAAGTACTGGTAAGCGAATAGTGTTGATCATGCACCGTACGTATGATTAGCCAGGCCGCATTGTATCTTGCCCAAGCCGATCACATGTTAAGCTAATACTCACACACTTAGTCATTAGTATTATTGTTTCATTGGCATATTGTTCATTATTGTATTTCTTTCCAGTATTTCCTTATTGTCTATATATCTCTTGTATCTATTTTGTGCATCTTGTTTATCCACAGCTATTTACTGTTACATAGTTTTTATCATGGATTAGAACTGCTGTTAGAGATGTACTCTGCTCCTTTCCTGACTGGATATATTTTTCCAGATGACACTGAGGAGTACCCTACCTATTATGGACCCCAGGATGTTGTGGGTTTAGATTCGGAGACCCTGGCTCGAGAGGGACTTATCCCAACTGAGACAGTTGACCCTGGAGTGTAGCTTTGTAGTATGATAGTATTCTTTTGTACTGGATTTGTCTCCAGCTTATTTTGTTACTCTTCAGACTCATTGATGTATTATTTTAAACTCATGAGTTGTATGATGACTATTCTATTCTTATCTGATTCTTGCTCATTCTATCTTAGTTCTGTGATTGAGTATTCTATCATTATTGGTGGTTCATTACATTAGATAGACTATCTAGACAGCGTTCTACAGCCGATTCTGCGGCGTAGGCTTGGCGTTGTTTCCGACTAGTACCCTTACACCGGGTGCGGGTCGTGACACATCATGGCGTAAATCATCTGGAACATCTGCTGTCCCTCCATTGCTTGCCCTGGTGGAAAGACAGGCATCTGCGGAGTGAACTGCGGCGGAGGTGGGATGTCGTCACGCCTGAACCTTGAGTTATGCTGCTCAGCTTGTCCACTTTGAGAGGATTGACCTATGTTCTCTGGTGTAACTCCGTCTCCATAGGTAACCACAGCATCTTGTGGTGTACTCAAAGGAATTTCATCTCCAATTCTTGGATCCATCTTTCTCTGCATTCAAAATAAAATTTATGAGAACGTTTATTAGAGTTCAAGCAGGATGCAAATCAAGTACTTAATTCGAATGCGATATAGAGTTCAAAAACGATTCAACAAATGGATGAGATCCTATCCTATCCTATCCTTTTTACAGGTTTTGTTTGGCCCCTAAGTTGAAACCAAACAATTTTGTCGAGACCTGCATGGGCCACCACAAAAACTATGTCACGCCCCAGTCCCAAAATACCAAGGGACTGGTCACGTGGCAATGGCCAGCAGCATGCACCGATGGACAAACCCAATTTAATGGATCCATCGGAACATACTTAAGCTGTAAATATAAGTCTACAACAACAAGTCTAAACTAATCTCATCCACAAACCAATAATAAGAACAACAGCAAATAAAGAAAGTACATCAATGTCCAGTCTCAGCAAAGTATGTCGGGGAACAACCCGATAAAAGTCTACAACACTGGTTCAACAGACCAGAACAAAGGAATCCAAAATAAAGTATCTGATGAGTACAAATAACATAAACTCAAGAAAAGTCTTCAGCCATCACCTCTGCTTCTAAGTTTGGTTCAGCTTCAGCAACAGCTTCTGGTACAGCTTCAGCTCCTGTCCCGTAAACCTCGGGATAATGCTCTTCTGCTAAACCTGGGGACATCATCCGGATCCAGGTCCTCAGGGGACATAGCAAGGTACAGATAATACAAGCCAAATAAAATGCAGTAAAATAATAAATAGCATAAGCTGGGTATCTACATTACCATCTATGTAAAAATACAACTGAGAGCATCACTAGTACTCAGGCTGAGACCGCTACAAGCTCTGTGTCGGGGAGCCGGTAGCAGTAATAACAAGTAATGGGTCTAGCTCTGCTCGAGAGTCTACAACCTCACAATAGTAGTATATATATATATAACAGCCTGTAGTCTGTGTGTCTCTCCCCACCCAATGTAACCACACGTCTCATATCCATGTCACGTGATATCAGAGCTAATGCATCAAGTCATAATCTAAGAATAAAATATCTATGTCCATCCTGTATCCTACACAGAATCACCTTGAATATCTCTGGAAGATTCTGTCAATGTATGGTGTCAAGTGTCCTAGGTTATAATGTACTTGATAAACAAGCACAAGAATGTAAAGGGTCTCGAATGTCCATCACTAAATGACGTACACAACTCTGCGTACGGGGTTGGCACCCGACTGTAATCGGACGCTAAGTATGTATACGGTCCTAGGTTTAAGCATGTACAACAGTCACAGAAAATAAGAGAACAAAATAAATTAATCAACTGCAATTTATGGCAAGGTACACTTGCCTAGGATTGGAATACTAGTAACGGTCCCTGTATCAGTAGGTCCAGTAAATACTCCTCCAAAAGCTGAAATGAACATTACCAACAGTCTCAGAACATATGAAATAGCTAGAAACGCCTGTCCTTAAGTCCAGTTTGGACACAAGGGCAAAAACGATATTTCTGGGCCAAAGCGGGTCCATATGTTGGCCGTTTTGCACCGAAAACCAGGTCAGGGTCAAAGGTCTCCAAATCAGTCCAACTTAGTGTCAACAGGTCAGGAACGTCGATACGAACCCAACGGAACTTCCAGAATTGGATTCCAATGAGCCGTTCTCAAAATCGCCCGTCAAGTGGAGCCTGTGGGGGCCACGACACGCGATTTTTCCAACGTTCTCAGAATCGAACCAAACTTGACCCACAGGACCAGCGTATTGCTACGAGTCCGATGGCGCAAGTTTCGTCTCGATCCGATGTGTACACACTAAGTTACAGCGACAAACAGAAAAGTCGGATACGGGGCGTTGTCCACGGATAAGTACAGATTCCGGTGTGCACGCACATCCGAATCAGCTTTTGCAAAATCCCGCACGTCCGTATCGACGACGCGCACGTATCTGTGAAGACCGCACGCGACCAAGTCGTCCCGTTTGGCGGGGAGTACTCGGTTCCGGGGTGAAATAGGGCTTAGTTTTTCCTGTTTTTGGATCGCGGTTCGCGATCACCTCAGGATAAAACTAACGGAATAGGAAACAGAGCAACGAGTAGAAAGTTATGGGTACCTGAACAGGGTTTAAAAAGTCCGTTTTTGCGCGTGTCAAATTCGAGTCTCCGTGTCCTGGATCCGTGTCCAAGCTGTGTCCTGGCTTGGGCAGAGTTTCTGCGTCACTGGAAGTAGGGTTCAGGCCAGCGGTGGTCGGGAAAGGCTCGGGGAGGTCCTGGGTGTCACGTCCCAATCTCCCGCGAGCTCGATCGTCCCCGCTGAACGTGAATCACCACGTTACAGCTCTCCCGCAGGACAATCGTTCCCATCGGGACGTGATGCCGTGCAAGCCTAAGGTGCGCTTGCACAAGGCCAAAGCTTTGATACAAGGGCAAGTAAGCTATTCGATACTGAAGCAGCGGCATATAACATTGCAGAAAAGTGAAGAACTCAATGGCATATGAAAAATAGTCTCTTTTATTGATAATCGAAAGTGTTACAAGCGGCGCCTGGCCGAGATTACAAATCGCTCAAGCACTCTTCTCTCGATTACAATAACACCGTTCCATACATTATGTCCCTCTATATAAAAGCAGCTCAAAGCAGGCACAAACTCGATGCGGCTCCAGGCATCGACTCCAGATTTCTGGCTCCTTGGGATGAGGCACGGCTATCGCTTCCTCAGACGAACGAGCACCTGAGAACAAGCAAACTGTTGGTGGGTCAGCACTTTATGCAAGTACTGGTGAGATAAAACAACTGAACAGAAGCTACATCCCCTGAAACCCACACTAAGTAATCATGTGGCAAAACATTGCATTACTAGTGATCTTGCTAGTTTTACTTAGGTTCATTTCATGCAGTTCTATAGCAGAGTCATATTACTTTGTTTGGAAACATGCTTTAAAAACATAAATCAAACAACCAACCAATCGAGGCAACCAATTCAAGCACGAGGAATCATGTTCGGGTGTGCGCAGCGTGTTCGGTGAACTATATGCATGGATTCTAGGGACAGGCAGCATTTAGGGACCATCAATCAATCTAGCACACAAGTTAACTATCAATCAGAAGTCGGTCCCCGAGTAACTCAGGATCGGTAGCGGTAATCCAGCTAACCAATGACTCACATTCTGATCCTATTAGCAGTTGTGACGCATGGTTGCACATTACTGCCGAAGCAGCCGAAGCCAAGGTTCAGCTCTTCACTAATAGTCTCATTGTCCGACCGAATGCAATGCATGAAGCACTAACAGGAGGTCTCTATGATGCAGACAAAATGAATAAGCAGGCTTATGTATAAACTGATATTTCTTACCAACGGCCGAACGGTTATCCCTGCAGCAAACATACAAGTTAGCAACAATTGCATAAACATATATATTTTACCGTTCTTTAGTTTCCTGTCCGTCTCTGCATCAAATAGTTACGTATGCAAGAAGGCTACCCTAGCATGCTCCCTAACGACCTGAATGCAGCTTATCTCCATACACTTCTCTAATGCAGACTCGACTCTTCTCAACAGAAGCACCGCCTCCCTCTAATAGCCACGCCCCCCGAGATCCCGAAGGACCGACCCTCAGGGCGCACTATTAGTCTCACCCCATCGCATCACCATCCTTCCTTCCAATATCCACACCCCGAGCTCAGGGCGCGTTATCGGTCTCCCACATATCGTTTATCCTCCATCCACCGCAAGCACCCACATATCTCTTGTCTCTATCACAATAGCACACAACATGACAAGCACATTCCTAATAGCCGCACCCCCGAGATCCCGAAGGACCGACCCTCAGGTGGGCTACTAGTCTAGCACACACATGACAAGCATTTACTCTCGCATCGAAACAAGCATTCAAGACAAGCCATATAAACACGATGACAAGCAAACATATAAACGATCTTTTAGTTGAGACTAGCATGGCACGGGTCTATTATCACATCAAGTAAAACATGCAGTTCTATCTTCTTAGCATAGTAATGGTTCTATCTCTTTTTAGACAAGCATACATATTCTCTTAGCTAGGCAGCATATTCGTTTCAGTGACAAGCTATGTGAGTTCTTTTATTAGCATGCTGAGTCGGTTCTATCATTTCTTATGAAAACATTTCTTCTTAAGCAAACAAGCATTTAAAACTCAGATTCATTATTAAGTCGTGCAAGAATCAGAGAATGCAGTTCTGCCCACTCACCTTGATTAATCGGTCGGGAACTATCCGAGAAGACTTCCGTTCGAGCAAGCAAGTCGATCCCACTTGTACATAGTGCCGACGCGGAGCGGGGCACTACATACTTACCCACCAACAAAGAGTTTCGTCCTCGAAACTCAAGGAGAAACTCACGAAACCATAAAGCAGCGATAGTCCTCATCCCTCGCCATCCCAAATCAAAACTCAGGCAATCACAACTCAATAAAACTCTAGCCAACAAAATCACAAATCACATCTCAAGCAATGAAAACCAAATCCAGAAAACTTTTGCCGGCAACTTTGAGAATATTTATGGACTCATTGTATGGAACGTTCATTGCATCTCACATCAGGCAAATCTCAGAGTTGGAAGCAACGGAATGGGCAAAGAATCGAGTCGCTCTGATACCATTCTGTCACGCCCCAATCTCCCGCGAGCTCGATCGTCCCCGCTGAACGTGAATCACCACGTTACAGCTCTCCCGCAGGACAATCGTTCCCATCGGGACGTGATGCCGTGCAAGCCTAAGGTGCGCTTGCACAAGGCCAAAGCTTTGATACAAGGGCAAGTAAGCTATTCGATACTGAAGCAGCGGCATATAACATTGCAGAAAAGTGAAGAACTCAATGGCATATGAAAAATAGTCTCTTTTATTGATAATCGAAAGTGTTACAAGCGACGCATGGCCGAGATTACAAATCGCTCAAGCACTCTTCTCTCGATTACAATAACACCGTTCCATACATTATGTCCCTCTATATAAAAGCAGCTCAAAGCAGGCACAAACTCGATGCGGCTCCAGGCATCGACTCCAGATTTCCGGCTCCTTGGGATGAGGCACGGCTATCGCTTCCTCAGACGAACGAGCACCTGAGAACAAGCAAACTGTTGGTGGGTCAGCACTTTATGCAAGTACTGGTGAGATAAAACAACTGAACAGAAGCTACATCCCCTGAAACCCACACTAAGTAATCATGTGGCAAAACATTGCATTACTAGTGATCTTGCTAGTTTTACTTAGGTTCATTTCATGCAGTTCTATAGCAGAGTCATATTACTTTGTTTGGAAACATGCTTTAAAAACATAAATCAAACAACCAACCAATCGAGGCAACCAATTCAAGCACGAGGAATCATGTTCGGGTGTGCGCAGCGTGTTCGGTGAACTATATGCATGGATTCTAGGGACAGGCAGCATTTAGGGACCATCAATCAATCTAGCACACAAGTTAACTATCAATCAGAAGTCGGTCCCCGAGTAACTCAGGATCGGTAGCGGTAATCCAGCTAACCAATGACTCACATTCTGATCCTATTAGCAGTTGTGACGCATGGTTGCACATTACTGCCGAAGCAGCCGAAGCCAAGGTTCAGCTCTTCACTAATAGTCTCATTGTCCGACCGAATGCAATGCATGAAGCACTAACAGGAGGTCTCTATGATGCAAACAAAATGAATAAGCAGGCTTATGTATAAACTGATATTTCTTACCAACGGCCGAACGGTTATCCCTGCAGCAAACATACAAGTTAGCAACAATTGCATAAACATATATATTTTACCGTTCTTTAGTTTCCTGTCCGTCTCTGCATCAAATAGTTACGTATGCAAGAAGGCTACCCTAGCATGCTCCCTAACGACCTGAATGCAGCTTATCTCCATACACTTCTCTAATGCAGACTCGACTCTTCTCAACAGAAGCACCGCCTCCCTCTAATAGCCACGCCCCCCGAGATCCCGAAGGACCGACCCTCAGGGCGCACTATTAGTCTCACCCCATCGCATCACCATCCTCCCTTCCAATATCCACGCCCCGAGCTCAGGGCGCGTTATCGGTCTCCCACATATCGTTTGTCCTCCATCCACCGCAAGCACCCACATATCTCTTGTCTCTATCACAATAGCACACAACATGACAAGCAAATTCCTAATAGCCGCACCCCCGAGATCCCGAAGGACCGACCCTCAGGTGGGCTACTAGTCTAGCACACACATGACAAGCATTTACTCTCGCATCGAAACAAGCATTCAAGACAAGCCATATAAACACGATGACAAGCAAACATATAAACGATCTTTTAGTTGAGACTAGCATGGCACGGGTCTATTATCACATCAAGTAAAACATGCAGTTCTATCTTCTTAGCATAGTAATGGTTCTATCTCTTTTTAGACAAGCATACATATTCTCTTAGCTAGGCAGCATATTCGTTTCAGTGACAAGCTATGTGAGTTCTTTTATTAGCATGCTGAGTCGGTTCTATCATTTCTTATGAAAATATTTCTTCTTAAGCAAACAAGCATTTAAAACTCAGATTCATTATTAAGTCGTGCAAGAATCAGAGAATACAGTTCTGCCCACTCACCTTGATTAATCGGTCGGGAACTCTCCGAGAAGACTTCCGTTCGAGCAAGCAAGTCGATCCCACTTGTACATAGTGCCGACGCGGAGCGGGGCACTACACTGGGCGGCCGGCCGGTGAGGTCTGGAGGCTGGGGCGAGGCGGGGAGGTGCCGGAGTCGGGTGGTTCCGTTCCTGGGAGGCGGCTGCGGTTCAGGTTTCGAGCAGTCGGCCGGTCTGGACACAGGGCTTCAGGTTCTGGAGAGGGGCCGGAGACGGTGCCGGATTCTACTAGAGGTGGGCGGCCGGAACGAAGGTTAACCGGAGTCGAGTCTCGCCGGAGAAGAGGGGTTCTAAGAAAATTTTTCGGCGGCCACAGCGGTTTATATAGAGGGATTAGGGGATGGGAACCGGCCGGAGTTGGCCGGAAGTCGAAGGGGAACGGTCGCCGGGTTCAGGGGAGGTGAATCGGGGGGTCGGCCGGCGGCCACGGCGGCAGAAACGGCCGCCGGCCAGGTGAAGGGTCGGGGAATTAATTTGGGGTTTAGGGTTTCGCATGGGTCGGGTCGGGTGCTTAGCGGGTCGGGTCTGACCCGGATCCGACCCGCTAAGGGTTGGGCCGGTTCGGGTTGGTCAGACCGGCCGGTCCGGTCCGGTTCAGTCTCAGGGTTTGGGTTGGTTTAAGTAATATTGGTTTGGTTTAATTAATTAGTTAAATTTTAACAATATTTTTTAATGCTTTAAAAATTCATCCGGGATCCAATAAATTTTCGAAAAAATACCACATGCCCGGTTTCTAATTTTACACTAGAAAATATAATTTTAATCACATTTTAATATTATTTAATATCTTTTTAAATTTTTATTTTTAAATCAGACTACTTTAATTTATTGGTTTAAAATTACAGAAAATGCTAATTAATTTCAGAAAATTAAATTTAAAAAAATTCTTAAAATTTTCAGGTGATTACAATATGAACATGACAAACTCCTGAGTTGTGACTCTATCGGGGATAGAGGCATACATCTGCTCAGAGGTAATATTGACATGGCAGTTTTTGTGGACTCAACACCACTGGCGTAGTTAGAGTTAAGTACGGGTGCTAAGTTGAGATGTCAATCGATATCAGAGGTAATATGGACGTGATAATTGATAGCCGAATTTAGGAAGGTTTGTTCAGAGGTAATATGAACATGACAAACTCCTGAGTTGTGACTCCATCGGGGATAGAGGTACACATCTGCTCAGAGGTAATATTGACATGGCAGTTTTTGTGGACTCAACACCACTGGCGTACTTAGAGTTAAGTACGGGTGCTAAGTTGAGATGACAATCGATATCAGAGGTAATATGGACATGATAATCGATGGCCGGACCAGAATGGTTTGTTCAGAGGTAATATGAACATGACAAACTTATCTGGGGGATGGACCTGAAGAATCAACTGGGGAAACTTTTAGAGATTCATCATCTGGTATTTTCTTGAGGGAGCAGATTGTCACGTTAAAGTGAAACCAATTTGCAGTGATCGTCCCCTTCGTTTATAGATGCAAAGTGATGACCTTGGCATCGATCAACTCCTGAATTCTCCTTTTTAGTACATAGCACGCCTTTGTAGGATGATGAATGTACTGATGAAAGAGACAATAATCTGGGTCATCGTCTTTGCCAGCCCTCTCAGGGTATCTGATGTTGGGTAGCTGAAGTTTGTTTTCCTTCATCAACGTATTGAAGATTTCACTGATGTCATCTTCATTGAAGGAGAAAGCCCCCTTCGGCCTTCGGGCTCCCGATACCTGAGTTTTACGATCTTCCGGGAAGATCGTCATCGTTGCATCATCTTCAGACTTAGAGAGGATTCTACCCCCAGCTTTGGATGTTGTCCTGTTTTGTCGAGGGAGACTACCCCCAGACTTGTCGTTGCATTCGTCCACAGAAGTTGCTTTAAAAGGTCGTGCTTCTGGTTGTGCAGGATCAGACTCTCGAGGTTGTGAGTTTGCAAGAGATGTAGTATACCCCAACCCAAAACGAGCTTGTTGACAGTAAGAATTACCCTGCAACGGTATTCGTCTGCCTTTTCCATAGTTGAGGCCTTGTTTTAACCTCAAATCATAACCCATGCTTTGTATAATTTTTAAAGCCTGTGGGCTATACCTGTGGATTTGCATTTTGCCACCCTCAGGCTCGCAAAATTCTTCCTGTACAATCGGGCTGGTCCGCATGCGACCGAAGACTATTGGATGCTAGTCGTCCCGAGTTGGAGGAATAATAAAGATGGAATCTTCATGTGGCCCACCCGTCATGACGACATTAGATGTTGATGCATCTTCCCACAAGATCTCCACATGCTTGACCGTTAGGGGAATTGAAGTCTGTTTATGACTCTTGTCTTTGCGTTTCTGGATCAGATAATCCCGCAGGTCAGGAGGATTTACAGAAGAAGACGAAGAAGATTGCTTGTTCCTTCGGTTCGCCGTAGCGGGCATGCGGATGTTGGGGACCATAGTCTTCCTTGTGCCACCCGTATACAACAGATTGGCCATCTGGGTGGCGGATAATCTCCGAGGAGGGCGTCTTTCCGTCAATCGAGCCTTCTGTACGCTTAGGGACTTCGCCTGGCGTAATTTCGAGCTTCGCTCTGGTTGGTGTAAGGCTGAGGATGTCCTCAGGCGGCCATCAGCTTCTCGCGTAATTTGGAGGGCGGGTAGATTGTTCCCTTGCTGGCGTGAATGCCGAAAAGTTAAATAGCTCGCCGCTTGCTTTCCCTTGCGGAGATCACAGGTGTCATCTGGTTCCCCGTAGAAGTCAGATGTTGTCTTACGCGCGGGACGTGCTTTGTACTTCCGATTTGGCGCTGAGGCATCATCAGAAGTTTTGTCTATTCCGCCACGGACGGGAGACTGGTTTCTACGCGTATAGCGCAGTGGATAATTCTGGGTTAGCGCTGAGGCTTTGTCCGAAGTTTTGTCTGTACCGCGCGTAGCGGGAGACTGGTTTCTACACGTAGAGCGCAGTGGATACTTCTGGGTTAGCGCCGAGGCTTTGCCCGAAGTTTTGTCTGTACCGCGCGTAGCGGGAGACTGAATTTTACGTGCAGGGCACGGAGGGAGCAATGCTACAACCTCATTGGTCGGAGAGATCGGAGAGATCGGAGAGTCCACAGGAATGGTAGAGGATGTCTTGGGCATCCAGACCTTGCGCAGCTTCCTGTTGTTTTGTACAGAGAGAGAGTGAGAGCTACCCCCCGTCCGAAGCATGTCTTCGTAGGCAGACTGGTCGAACTGGACGACCAGTGTATTCTTCACGGATCTCACGGATACCGCATCGTTTTGAGCAATTACTTCCTCATCAGAAGAGAAAGACGTCCCCAGCAGAGTCGCCATCTTGTTTGTGGTATTAAACGAAAGAACGAAATGTATATAATACAAGGTTTTACACGAAACCCGCCTTCTTTGGTTTACAAACAAACTTGTACAATTTGATCCTACACGAGGATGTGGGAGTACAATTTATTTAATCTGGGTATAAATTGCTATAGGTGTCTGATCTGCAGTCGATCACTTTAGCCCTTTGACCACACGATGTTGAAGAAGTGCCGTGGAAGACAGGTAGCAGCTTCGAAGGTTGCAAAGGAGGGTGGATGCACGATGCCAAAGTCGTCGATCCCTACTCTTTGCCTGAGCTCCGGACTCTCTCTCTCTCTCTCTCTCTCTCTCTCTCTCTCTCTCGACCTCCGGTTCGATCTTTCTTGGAAGTTCGACCTTGTTCGATCCTTCTTTCAAAGTTTCGACCTTGTTCGATCTTCAAGTTTGAAGTTTTTCGACCTTTTTCCCCATTGATAGGGGTCTCTATTTATAGAGTTTTGGTGACAGTGACCACTCCGTCGGTGTAAAAACCGAGAAGTGGAAAGTACAGCACCCTTTTACACAACGGTTAAAATAACCAATGCCTGCGTATAAATGACCTTTTGAGTGAGCATGTGACGCGTGTCCAACTAAGGGGACAAAACGCGTATATCTGCTGCGAAGATCACGGCGTAGAAGCCACGTAGGTAGGTATCCCTTGTGTAGAAGAGGTTGGCGTAGAAACCAAATGACTGTCACCCTGGCGTAGAAGCCAAATAGGCATAGAAGCCGAGTAGGCGTAGAAGCCGAATGGGCATGGAAGCCGAGTAGGCGTAGAAGCCGAATGATCGTAGAGACTGAGTGGACGTTTGAAGCCGAATGGTCGTAGAGACTGAGTGGGCGTAGAAGCCGAATGAGCACAGATCTTGAATGGGCGTAGAAGCCGCTGCGTACCGTGCCAGAGTGCTGATGTGGACGTCTTAACCAGAATTACGGCTTTTGAAGATATAATCAAATCTCCTGCAGAGATTTGCCACCATCTTGTGCATTAAATGCGGAGGCGTGTTTTGAAGGTCTGCAGCCCTTCTGTGCATCCGTCGCAGAGACGTGCCTTGAGAGAAACTGTCACCGCTCTGTGCAATTAGACGTAGAGACGTGCCTCGAGCCCCGTACGAAGTGCAACTTTTGACGTGGCAGACGGTTTGTCTACTTCGAAGCGTAAAACAGCTCATGTTTGCCTGTGTAAAATAAGGCAGTGTATCCCCTTGTACGCGAAAGAGCAGTTTATGCTGAAGGGACGTCAGTAAACGACGGTTCGGTGATATTTTAACCAAATCATCTGCATTAAATGCAGAGATCCGCCATCATACTGTGGTGCGCGTCCCGAGGGGTCTGTCCTCGTTTCCAATCGTCGTCTGGGTAGCCGTGCAGCACTTTTTGTCATGAGTCAGAGGCCAGGTTCACTGCGTGACTTGACAGGTTCATTTCGGGGAAGACGAAGCGTTCCTCGTACGCTTTAACGCTGCTTTGAGAGCGGATGAATTTTACGCCATGGAGGCGATGAAGAACCCTGTTTACGCTGGAGCGGCCTGGACGTACTGCACTTACGCGGATGGTCCTTTAAGCTTGTACTTCACGTTGTGTTTAGCGGAGAAAGCTCTGCTTGTACGCTTGATGGCTCTGAAGGCTTCTGTTTACGCTGCTCTGCATCAGTATGCTGCGTAGCTCCTCCCAGCGTATTTTTCATGCTTCTACAATGACCAGCTTGTAACTGCTTGAGTCTCTAATGTACTAAATAAAAGTAGTTACATTTCTAACTGTCACACGTCATATACTTATCAATGGCCAGTCGAGTACGGTAGTCCGTGTCCCTAATATGAATCTTATATCCGTGTCATGTGTGTGTCATGTACATGGACATGAAAATATCCCACAAATATAGGGTAGCCATCTTGAAAATAAGGCGACATACATAAAATAAATATAAGGCAAGAGAATCGACGAACTCTGTTGATCGCACCCAAGTCTAGTTTGGACGCATAGTTTTATATCACAAGTGCTAAAGCAAATAAAAAATAAATATGTGATATGCTAAAATAAATTTATCTAAACAATAATCATATTAAAGGGCACATGTTTGGTGTCCGGAAGGAGTCTGAACGATGTTCAACAATGAACTCATCAAGTTTGGAATAGCATGAAAAGCAGGAAAGCTACAGACAACATCTGATGCTGAAATAAATATTACTAACGTATCCGAAATCAACGAGATAGTAAAAAAAACCTAAAGTTGAAGGCAGTCACATCCCTCTTCCTTGGAGTTTGAGGCGTCTCGACTTCAAGAAAGTCTGCAACACACCATTCAACGGGACTGAGGACCCAATCGTGGCTCTAGATTGGTTGGCCGAGCTTGAAGATCATTTCTCCCTACTGGAGGTCCCCGAAGAGAAGCACGTCGCATGCGTTCAACTGCAGCTCCATCTTAACGCGCACGATTGGTGGGACGTGCATCGACGATCACTTCAAGTTGACCATGGAGAGGAGCAGAAGTCAATCCCCGATCCAGTCCAACTGTGGGCGCGTCCTGAGAGTGCCATCTTTGAAGCATTTTGAAGACAAGAGCTAGCAACCCAGACACAATACAGCTCAGAGGGAAAGTCGTCATCCCTCTAGGAGGTCTTTACATTTTGAAGTTTAGTAAAGGGATGTAATGTACATGACTGCTATCTCATTTTATGTCAACACGTTTGTAAGCCCGTGCGGCAATTAGCTGACTCGTTCAGAAGTTTGTAATAGATGTTCATCACCAATAAAGAGAACTTTTCCATGTTTCAACTTATGTTTCAATTTATCTGCGTACTCTGAATATGTGCTCGCTATGCAAAATAACTTAGCCTTGTGCGGTGTGCAACCTAGGCCCGCACGGCGTCACGTCCAGGAGACGACTATCGATTCCACAGAATCGGGACATGACATATTGGAAGTAAAAAGAAACCTACCTACAAGTCTAATTTGGATATAGGGGTAAAATTAGCGGTTTTGGGTTAAAACGGGCACTTTGCACCAAAAACATGTCAGAGTTAAATGACTATAAATTCAGCAAACTATATGTTAAACAAAGTCTAAATGATGATGCAAACTCAACGGTATGTCCATATTTGAATTCAATGTTACTGTTCAATAATTGACTCCTTCAATCCTTGCCTTATCTTCTCTATTAACCTCGAACAACAGCTTTCCTGGGGAGTTGAACATAATACTTCCTCAATGGCAATCGATAACCGCGAAGTGCTCACTCAACCAGTCCATCCCAAGGACTATATCGAATCCCGGGAGTGGCATTACGAGTAGTTTCGCTCTAAATTCTCGGCCAGCTATAGTAATAGGGTAATCGCACATCTCACTAACTGGTACCATACCACCACCAGTCATGATCCTACAATGCCTCCTAGTATAGGCTGGTACTATATCGTGTCTATGCATGAACTCTACTGGAAGAAAGCTATGTGATTCACCAGAGTCAAATAATGCAGTGGCAGGAAAATAATAGAGTAGAAGTGAAACTGTGATGACATAGGCTGCAGTCTCTATCTCCTCCACGATCATAGCAAAGGCCCATCCCTGAGGTGGGGATCCGCTGCTGCTGGTGCTGCATAAACTTTTGTTGTTGAGTCGGAAGAGACGGGTCCCTCAACTGAGGTCCTGATGATGGTCCCTGTTGTGTTGGAGCTCCGGAACGAGTAAAAATCGTGGGGCAGTCCCTCATCTGATGAGTGAAATATCCACATGATAAGGAGTGACCCAACCTCTTGCGACATATGTCAAATCTGATGAGTGAAATATCCACATGATAAGGAGTGACCCAACCTCTTGCGACATATGTCAAAGGTATGACCTGGTCTCTTGCATAAGGCACATGGAATAGGAGATTGAATCTGCCTTGGAGGTGTAACTCCTGATTTCTAGTTTCAAATTTTTGAAATTTATATTTCAGAGCTATTCTATCATCTCTAAAAATATTATTAGAAATTCTTTATAGAACTTAACAGTATAAAATTTTAAGAGAATTAATTAATCAGTATTTAGTTACTATCACTATTTAGCATAGATTTGTAACTAATTATTAGTTGGAGAAAATAGAATCCTGATCATTTGAACTTTTAAGTAACAATAAACATAGGGTAATTGTGGTATTTAGGAGACACAAACCTTCCCATCAATCTTTGCTGCATTAGGCCGGGGACCACCTAAACATCAGTCTTTGCTGCATTAGGCCGGGGACCACCTAAACAAATAAGAAAAATTCTATATGCACTTCATAGTTTGCTTAGGACAGTCCATTACTTCAGGACAGTCCAAAATTTTATAACTTTTACTTAGAACAACAAAAAATTTACTCCGGACAGTCCAACTCCCCCAAACTTTTTCAAAAATCTTTATTCTAAATTTCTACTCTCTTTCCAAACCCCCTAACACCAACCCCAATCGCCAAAGGAGGAGGAGGAGACGGCGACGGGAGGTGGGAGAGGAGGCAGAGGCGCGTGCGCGGGGGCGACGGCGAGCCATAGGCGCACGCGATCGCCTTCGCTGCTGTTGTTGCTGCCACGGCAGTCGCCCCCCCCCCCCCCCCCCCTCCCTCCCCTACGCGCATTCCCCCGCACACGAGCGCCTCCACCGTGCATCGCCCTCGCGCGCGCGTGCGGCTACGTCTCGCACCGACCCGCGCCACCCCCTCTCGTCGCCGCCATGCACCTCCCCCGCTCGACACCGCACACACTACTTCTTCTTCTTCTTAATCGTCTTCTTCCTATGACTATAAACAAAATTGACATATTACAGTCATAATTATTTAGGACTGTAAAAAAAATTGACAGTCCTTACAATTAAGAAGGAATGTCAATTTTGTGTACAGTCCTAATTATTTAGAGCTGTCACAATGTTAACAGTACTTCCAATTGAAAGGACTGTCAACATCTTTGACAGTCCTTAATAAGTCACAATGTTGATAGTCCTTCCAAAACTGTCAACATTGTAACTTAGTAAGAACTGTCCCAATTGACAGTCTGAAAAAAAAAATGACTAAAAAATAGAAATTATTAACTTTTATATGAGAATTGTAACTTATTAAGAACTGTCCCAATTGACAGTCTCAAAAAAAAAAATTGACTAAAAAATAGAAATCATTAGCTTTTACATGAGAAGTAAGATTGCCTTCAAGTAAAAAAAAAAAACTAGTAACAAACTTGTAAAAAATTAAAAAAAATTGGATTGTCCTAGACAAACTGTGGAGGGCCTATATAATTTCCCAAACAAATAATGGCAGTGCGTGAATATCGTTGGGCTTTAAAACAATGATTTCATGAGATTTTAAGTATTTATATAATTTTCAAAATGAATAATTAAGCATATGATTAATGGGAGAGTAGTTAGTTATAACAAACATTTCTAGAAATGTCCAAAATTAGTTACGGAATAGACTTAGTTAATTAACTAATCTAAATTAATTAGCATATCCTATTATAATGATTAGTTATAACTAACATTTTTTAAAATATTTCTAAATCCATGTGTTCTTGGGCCTAGTTGGTTTAGCCAAATCCTATAAATACTCCTTATTTCCTTCATTAACATTCATTCCAAACCCAAGCACATTCCCAAAATAAATTCAGCAAGCCCAAATCCTTTCCAACCAGCCCAAACCTTACCCCAAAAATTCTGTAGCAGTGTTTGATTGTCCAATTTCAAGATCTCCGTGTCCAGTTCGTATCGAGCCTCGGGTCCAACCCCGGCGCCGACCCCCACGTGTCCATCTTCACCACTCCAGTGTCCATTTAATACACCAGTTCCACAATACATTCGCAGTAGATTTTCTGTGTCCGACACTTCCAAACCACAAAACCCACAGAAAACTAAACCGGCTTCTCGTGTCCCGGGTTAGATCCCGAGGACACTCAACCCAGGAACAACCCTAGAACTTCGACACGTCGACCTAATCTTGGCCAGAGTTACCTCCAACCGCCGTCGTCGGCTCGCGGGACTGCGTGTCTGTGTCAGATCAGGACCGGAGTCCACGACCAGCGTCGAGCTCACGTCTGCGACCCTTCTTTCCAGATCCGCCTTCCTTCAAGATCCGCCGCAGTGTCCGCTCGGACGTGTGTGTCACTCCGCCGGCTTTGCCTGACACCAGCGACACCGCCCGATCCCTCGAGCAGCGCCTTCGCCGCCGGACTTCGACAGGAACCGTCGTGATCCTCCTTGATTCCAGCGTCGCACCTTCATCTTGATCTCGACCACGACGAGTAGCGCCGGCGTCTGGTGGATCCAGAAGCTTCCGGACGCTTAGGTGAGTCTCCCTTCTCTCCCCCTCTCCCTCTCCCCTCTCCTTCCTCTTCCTTTCTTTGATATTGCTTTCTCTCTCCACCAAGGATGCAATAGATTTATTTGGGGAATCGAGTGAATAGAGTTAATACGTGGGCTTTGGGTATTGAGCCACTATACGGAGTAGAAATCTTTAATGATAATTAATCGGGGGTCTCGATAAAGACACTACAAAAATAATTCAGGATTAGTCCAGTATTGGTGCTATAGCAGTTAGAAATAAAATTATTCAGGCTAGTTCAAAATTTACTAGGACTGTCCACCATCTTCACCTCCCTCCTCTTGCTCCTCTCCTACCCCACCCCCTCCGGCCTCTCCTCCTCTCTACTCTCGCGATTTTCTGCCTCTCCGCGTCGTTGATCTCGCCATCGACCGCGTCGCCACCGTCGAGCCGCACCTCAAGCACATTCCCGTCGGCTGCGTCACGAAGGCGATAAAGAAGAAGAAGAAGAAGAAGAAGAAGAATCTGTGTGCAGGGGCTTCACGCGACGGAAGCATGCGTTCGCGGGGGCTAAGGTGTAAACCCCCTCACCCAAAATTAGGCCTAATTCGCTTAGATAGTGAAACTAGGGCTAGTTTAGATTTAGAACACGTCATTTGATTTAACTGTGTATTATTTTATCGCGTAGCGCACCTTACCGTTGCTTCGATAATTGGAGCACCTCACTAGCCATTGCCTATCTACAAACTTCACAATCTCATCCTAGACATGTCTGCCTACTATTCTGACCCTTGTGCAACTTATAAGATTGCCTTCTTGTGCTATATTTTAGTCGCACAATAAACGTCGCGGACGTTATTATTATAATTCTAAATAAATTACGACCTTATACCCTTGTGCGTCCCAATCAAAATTGGAGACACCATCTTGACCGTTTTGTGCAACCCGAATTTTATTAATATTCTACAATATACCCTCTACGCCCTAACACTTGTGTCCCGCCTAAATTTAATCCCATGTACTACTAATTAATTCTAGAACTTCGTGCGCGTTCGATTTAATTAATTAAAATCTAATTTTTGCCTTTGTGTAATTTTCCAATTGTTTGGCGTTTTTATGCAAAAACGCATTGAGGTGTCCCCACCATTGGACAATACGGAAAGAAACCCAATTTTTCCTTCACGTAGATTTTTTCGTAATTTTCGGGATGTACAAACGCGCGCGCATCGCCCTCGTGTATTTTAAACCTATCCTTGTATTTAAGCAAGGCAATTATAGCCCTCCCAACACCCCCATGGCAAGCCCAAAGCCCAACCCAAGAGGGGTTGACCAGTCAAACATATTTTAGGTCAACACCAACATCATATATAAATACCCTTTTCCTATTCTCTTCTCAAAAACCCAAAAATCAACCTATCCCTAGCCGACCATGCCCATCTCTCCTCATGTTCACCTCCTTCCCCACTTCATCCGCCGGAGCCACCTCTTCCCCGTCGCCGGAGTAGACTGAACAAGCCGCTGCTCAAAGGCCAGAACCACCTCTCCCTCTCTTCTCCTCCTCTCCTCCTCGCCTGAGCGGATCCCCAACCTCGACCAGCTGCACTGCACACCCGCACCACCGTCTGCTCATCGTCGACTCCACGCGACGACCCTCCTTCCCCTCGTCTAGTCCTCCCCACCGGAGCTGCTCGCAGCCCGATCTCCGGAGCAGTCGACCGGACCCCTCATCAACCTATCCTCGACCGCTTACGCCGGAGGCAACCACCACCAGCATCACCATCAACCTCTCCCTGCACTTCTTCTTCTCCGGGAAACCACTCACCACCACCACAGCCTGCTGAACCCGCCGTGCTCCTCCCATCTCGACGACCTTTCCTCCTTCCCTCCTTCCTCCGGTGACCTCCCCCTCGCTGTCATCCTCCTCGACACGCCCCTGAACCGCACTACACAACCGCCTTTCCCCGTCGACCGGATCACGACCCCGGTGTCGACTTCCTCCCTCGATGACCCAGACCCCGGTCATCGTCCCCGACCTTGCACCACCAGCCCGTCCATCCGAGCACCGTCTCCGGTGAAACTCCTCCGCAGTACTCCTCTTCCTCCTCCCCGTTCTTCCCGTCACCGGGTCGCCTGCTCGACCACCGGCAAACACAACCACCACCACCTCTTCCACTTCCTCCTCCCGATCATCAACAACCACCACCCCATTGCCATCTCCCTCCCTGGCCTCCACTACCCACCATTCCCTGTCAGCCTCCTCTTCCCTGTCCTCCGCCACCTGGCCGGACCTCCTCTCCCCTGGCCGAGCTCCGGTCAGCAGGCCGGAATCACCATCTCCATAACCACAGCTATCATCATCATCATTAGCATCAGCATCATCACTCTATCGTTCACATCTCCATCCTCGTCACCGTCTTCGTCAAACACCAACGCCCTGGTCATCATCACCAGCATCATTTCATCGTCATCTCAGCATCGTCGTCATCATCATCAGCACCACCATCATCATACTCGTCTCAATTCATCATCATCACTCCATCACCCTCACCATCATCATCATCTCACCATCATCCCATCATCATTATCACCTCATCGTCACCTCACCATTCATTATCATCATCAACACTGTCGTCCTCACCATCATCGTCGTTATAGTCGTCACCCTCGTCATCATCGTCGTCAACCCCACCGTCGTACCCGTGCGCGTACCCCGAGGTACGAACCTGTCCATCTTCTTCTTTTATTTGTGCTTGTGTGTATGCCAGTAGGATATTAGTATTGTTTATTGACTGTTAGTTGACATCAGGCCCTGAGTCGGTGAACCCAAATGCGTGTACGTATGTGTACCCATATGCCTATATTATTCATTGGTATATATATTTATATATATACTTAGTACATGTATTCAATTGGTATGAATAACTGGGTGTTATATATAGAAATATATAAATATATGGTATGTACATAAATTGTAAGTAATTAAATACTATGCTAAATAATAATTAGGACTAAATATATTCAGACTGTACGACCCTAGGACACCATGGACTGTCCCGTACCTACCCTGACCATGTTGACCCTAAGAACTTGTGAATTGCCTGCCTTGCGTACATTAAAGCACTGGCTTAGACACATGTCAGCTGACTGTCTGATTGTGTACAACACTTGAAGGTGTGATCCTGCATAATTCAACGCATAATTGACCATGTTAGATAACTAGTGCCACCCCTAGTATACCCCCTGAGTCCAGTATAAATGTGGTTGTGTAATGACTAATAATTTTATTGTATTATATTTATGTGTACATAGGATATTGGATTTGTTCTGCGCGACTTCTGGAGCAGGTTATTGGTACATTACAGCTTCCTTGCCAGGCAAGTATACCTTGTCATTGTACTGTTATTCATATTCCATATGTTGCATGCATCTTTATTTTATGTCTTTAGTTTATATATTTTAACTGTATTTAAAATGCGCGCGACGGTGTCGTCGCTGTATGTTTTTATTTATGTATTTGTATTGACCTTGTTTATGAGACTACCCTATTATCATGTAGCATCATTAGGTTAATTGGTCGTGACACAGTTGCTACACGAGTTGTGAGTCTCATATAGATCACGGACTGGCGTGCAGGGTTTGGCCTCCTGTACGTGTGGGTCGTGCGTTAGGAATAACTGATGTTAGAAACTTTGCATGCTAGTAGACTTAGCAGTTATTAGAGGTTTATGGACATAGCCTATTGTAGTAAGGTGGCCCCATCCTTGTCCTTGTTTGGTTGCAGGATTGGACTAGGGTACTAAACATAGGCTATGGACCAAATCGTGTCATGGAGGTGACATGCTGAGAGCATGGGGTAGGGAGAAAAACAAGTATCACATTTGAGCTCATTTGCACTTTTTTTGTGCGCCCGGATTCTCCGTTGGAGATACGGGTGGTGATGACCACTATATATTATATTATTATCAGGCGGCCTCCGGCGTTCGAAAGACGACGTGCCTTTTTAGGCCCCTGGATCTCCAAAAGAGAACCATGCAAAATTCCAGTTTTCAGCCAGATAGCTCACTTGTGGGAAAAGTTGTTCTTAACTGCATTCACTTAGACGGTTAGGCGACCCATTGGATATTTATTTCAGTACTTTATTGGCTTGCTTTTATGTATCTTGTTATGTCCCTCTGAGGACCTGGCCCTTCCAGGTGTATTTGTTCTTGAGTATTCGTAGTAGCGCAGATTCGAATGGTTACATATGTTCCGAGGATGTCTTCTCTTCGAGCCGTGATTGATAGCTGGTATTCTTATATTGTGTTAGTTGTGTTGTACTTATATTATATTTACTTTTCCATTCGAGTTGGTAGTGGATTTGTTTCCATCCAACTATCATCTTTGATACTTCTTATTGACATCTAGTTTCATAGATACTGGTTATTTAATTATATTGATTTTCGTGGATGAGATTTAGATTATACCCTGTGACTTGTAATACATTTTATATCACTGGTGGATTTGATATTCATATTACAGTGTATGTATGGATTTGGTTTCCATATATTGGAGTTGCCTTATTCATGCGGCTGGCATGCTTACGTGTCCTAGTCCTACGTATTTTTAGGACTGGGCCGTGACATATTTTTGTGGTGGCCCATGCAGGTCGAGAGCATATTGTCTCGGTTACATTACTGTACCGGACAAGCCTGCACCTAGGACTAGAGTATATGATCTCATCCACAATTGACTATGATTCATCTTCCTTCTATCTGTTCTATTTGAACAATCGTATCCTGCTTGATTCCTGTACTTCCCTAATAGTTCTTTGAGTATAGCCTCCTGCTAGAATATAGGAACCCCTGTTATTAGGATGATAATTAGGGTAGCACACATATTAAGAATACAACGAGAATATAGACACCACTAAGTTTAAAATATGTAGTGAACCTAAAATTCCTTATCTATAGATTGGTTTACCATTACCCCTTGATGAATTATGAGGACCTGTGAGTAGTATAGATACTACTAGAGTTAGTTAGAAGTTACCATAATGTTTGACCCTAGTATTGAGGAACCAATAGAAAACCAAAAAAAATTGAATAATAGGGCTGAACCTAACCTTCGCAGTTAGATAAGTATTGGAGAACTATAAGTTTAGATTCTTGTCTGGAGATAAGCAGGCAGTACCTTAGAAAGCCAAGAGCAAGGCATATAATATTTTCCTAATCATACCTCCAACACAAAGACTAGCAAACCCCTTTCCTTTAGAAAACCATGATGCTATCTAGAGCCCTATTTTAAATTTCAAATATTGTTCCTCTGCGGCCTTAACGATCGCTAATTGCGCGACGAATAAATTATCTTCTTCTTTTCTTTATCTTTCAACTCGTGCCACTTGACACCGCTAATTATAGACCAAGTGATTGTATTCTCCGATAGGATATATAGTTTGCTATATTTATAGTTGTAACCTTGAATTTTGAATTGTGTACCTTGTAGTTAGAACCTGATAGTTGAGTTGTTCAATTATATTGTGATGATTATCCCTAGTTGTAGACCACGTAATGTGTACCCCCACCTCGATACAAGTTAGATCCCTTTCCCCTTCACGGCTAGTAACTCTTCTATTCTTACTATTGACACTTGTTCTATAAGCACTAAGACTAAGGCTTAAGACGACCATGACCTATGTAATATAGGAGGATACCCTAATAGTACTAAGACCCTTTCTCGTAGACCTTAACAGGAGCTTCTACGGTATCTTTAAGACAATTACAATAGTAGTTCAATAAGTTATGTAGTATACCTCACACCCTTGTATCACATAGTCTTCTGACCCATTATTGAAGTGTAATTGGATGACATTAATTGTATACTAGCATAAGACGACAGTATTTATTCAGACAATAGAATTTAGAGGTCCTTGCCCCTATTTGGTCGACTAGCGACTTAGACAAGGAGGTTGTATGATAACTGTAGAGATTGTAGAGTCTTTTATTATTGTTGCTTATTTTGTTTTTGTTTTTGTGAAGTTGAATAATTTGTACCTCCTTTCATCATCATCTAGCGTACTTATATTTTTGTGCTACCTCGACTTATGCTGCTGTTACAGCCTAGTTTTGCAAGCTCATTCTTTTATCAAGCTTGTTCACGACATATGTATTATTGGACGCGTACACTAATACATTTCAGAATCAGTGTATTAAGGTCTGGCTAACCTTAGTGCGCTTGATTCGCCCTTCGTAATACTACTTTACGTGGATTAAGATATGTAATGATTAGTAGACGAATATACTTGCCCTAGACATGTCTGACATATCGTAACGGTTACATAACTGTACCAATACGAGCATGCGAACAAAGAATTACCAAAATAGGATTTTAATCCACAACTGCTTTGACAATTCCTGTTTGAATTATTTAAATGCCTTGATCCCGATACTTCTATTCTATTACCTCTCCCTTGAACTCTTTATTATTGATCTCCGTCTTCCCTTATTTCGGAAAGACGAAACCTCTTGCTTGGTATAAGTTTGATATATAGATAGTACTAGATATACCCCCACAGTCCAATCGTATTGTTTGGTGACTATCTTTTAGAAATGACTAAGGAAATATCATAGATGATATGGTTGAGGATTAAATAGCATGATTATATAATTTGGGGCATAGCTTTCTTATATGTATAGCCTTAGATGATAGATGGGTAAATTCTAAGTTGGGTAGAAACTGCAATGTTAACTTAAGGAGAATTCTTTAGACTGTAATCAAGTGAGGTTAGATAGAGAAACCCTGCCCTAGTTTAATTTCGAGGATGAAATTATTTTAAGTTGGGTAGATTGTAAACCCACTCACCCAAAATTAGGCCTAATTCGCTTAGATAGTAAAACTAGGGCTAGTTTGAACCAACTAGATTTAGAACACGTCATTTGATTTAACTGTGCATTATTTTATCGCGTAGCGCACCTTACCGTTGCTTCGTTATTGGAGCACCTCACTAGCCATTGCCTATCTACAAACTTCACAATCTCATCCTAGACATGTCCGCCTACTATTCTGACCCTTGTGCAACTTATAAGATTGCCTTCTTGTGCTATATTTTAGTCGCACAATAAACGTCGCTGACATTATTATTATAACTCTAAATAAATTACGACCTTGTACCCTTGTGCGTCCCAATCAAAATTGGAGACACCATCGGGACCGTTTTGTGTAACCCAAATTTTATTAATATTCTACAATGTACCCTCTACGCCCTGACACTTGTGTCGCGCCTAAATTTAATCTCATGTACTCCTAATTAATTCTAGAACTTCGTGCACGTTCGATTTAATTAATTAAAATCTAATTTTCGCCTTTGTGCAATTTTCCAATTGTTGGGCATTTTTATGCAAAAATGCATTGAGGTGTCCCCACCATTGAACAATACGGGAAGAAACCCAATTTTTCCTTCACGTGGATATTTTCGTAATATCCGGGATGTACAAACGCGCGCGCATCGCCCTCGTGTATTTTAAACCTATCCTTGTATTTAAGCAAGGCAATTATAGCCCTCCCAACACCCTCATGGCAAGCCCAAAGCCCAACCCAAGAGGGGTTGACCAGTCAAACTTATTTTAGGTCAACACCAACATCACATATAAATACCATTTTCCTATTCACTTCTCCAAAACCCAAAAATTAACCCATCCCTAGCCGACCATGCCCATCTCTCCTCCTGTTCACCTCCTTCCCCACTTCACCCGCCGGAGCCACCTCTTCCCCGTCGCCGGAGTAGACTGAACAAGCCACTGCTCAAAGGCCAGAACCACCTCTCCCTCTCTTCTCCTCCTCTCCTCCTCGCCACCTCGCCTGAGCGGATCCCCAACCTCGACCAGCTGCACTGCACACCCGCACCACCGTCTGCTCATCGTCGACTCCACGCGATGACCCTCCTTCCCCTCGTCGAGTCCTCCCCACCGGAGCTGCTCACAGCCCGATCTCCAGAGTAGTCGACCAGACCCCTCATCAACCTCTCCTCGACCGCCTACGCCGGAGGCAACCACCACTAGCATCACCATCGACCTCTCCCTGCACTTCTTCTTCTCCGGGAAACCACTCACCACCACCACAGCCTGCTGAACCCGCCGTGCTCCTCCCATCTCGACGACCTCTCCTCCTTCCCTCCTTCCTCCGGTGACCTCCCCCTCGCTGTCATCCTCCTCGACACGCCCTGAACCGCATCGCACAACCGCCTTTCCCTGTCGACCGGATCACGACCCCGCTGTCGACTTCCTCCCTCGATGACCCAGACCTCGGTCATCGTCCCCGACCTTGCACCACCAGCCCGTCCATCCGAGCACCGTCTCCGGTGAAACTCCTCCGCACTACTCCTCTTTCTCCTCCCCGTTCTTCCCGTCACCGAGTCGCCTGCTCGACCACCGGCAAACACAACCACCACCACCTCTTCCACTTCCTCCTCCCGATCATCAACAACCACCACCACATTGCCATCTCTCTCCCTGGCCTCCACTGCCCACCATTCCCTGTTAGCCTCCTCTTCCATGTCCTCCGCCACCAGGCCGGACCTCCTCTCCCCTGGCCGAGCTCCGGTCAGCAGGCCGGAATCACCATCTCCATAACCACAGCCATCATCATCATCATTAGCATCATCATTATCACCCCATCGTTCACATCTCCATCCTCATCACCGTCTTCGTCAAACACCAACGCCCTCGTCATCATCACCAGCATCATTTCATCATCATCTCAGCATCGTCGTCATCATCATCAGCACCACCATCATCATACTCGTCTCAATTCATCATCATCACTCCATCACCCTCACCATCATCATCATCTCACCAACATCCCATCATCATCATCACCTCATCGTCACCTCACAATTCATTATCATTATCAGCACTGTCGTCCTCACCATCATCGTCGTTATAGTCGTCACCCTCGTCATCATCGTCGTCAACCCCACCGTCGTACCCGTGCGCGTATCCCGAGGTACGAACCTGTCCATCTTCTTCTTTTATGTGTGCTTGTGTGTATGCCAGTAGGATATTAGTATTGTTTATTGACTGTTAGTTGACATCAGGTCCTGAGTCGTGAATCCAAATGCGTGTACGTATATGTACGCATGCGCCTATATTATTCATTGGTATATATATTTATATATATACTTAGTATATGTATTCAATTGGTATGAATAATTGGGTGTTATATATAGAAATATATAAATATATGGTATGTACATAAATTGTAAGTAATTAAATACTATGCTAAATAATAATTAGGACTAAATATATTCAGACTGTACGACCCTAGGACACCGTGGACTGTCCCGTACCTACTCTGACCATGTTGACCCTAAGAACTTGTGAATTGCCTGCCTTGCGTACATTAACGCACTAGCTTAGACACATGTCAGCTGACTGTCTGATTGTGTACAACACTTGAAGGTGTGACCCTACGTAATTTAACGCATAATTGACCATGTTAGATAACTAGTGCCACCCCTAGTATACCCCTGAGTCCAGTATAAATGTGGTTGTGTAATGACTAATAATTTTATTGTATTATATTTATGTGTACATAGGATATTGGATTTGTTCTGCGCGACTTCTGGAGCAGGTTATTGGTACATTGCAGCTTCCTTGCCAGGCAAGTATACCTTGTCATTGTACTGTTATTCATATTCCATATGTTGCATGCATCTTTATTTTATGTCTTTAGTTTATATATTTTAACTGTATTTAAAATGCACGCGACGGTGTCGTCGCTGTATGTTTTTATTTATGTATTTGCATTGACCTTGTTTATGAGACTACCCCATTATCATGTAGCATCATTAGGTTAATTGGCCGTGACACAGTTGTTACACGAGTTGTGAGTCTCATATTGATCACGGACTGGCGTGCAGGATTTGGCCTCCTGTACGTGTGGGCCGTGCATTAGGAATAACTGCTGTTAGAAACTTTGTATGCTAGTAGACTTAGCAGTTATTAGAGGTTTATGAACATAGCCTATTATAGTACGGTGGCCCCATCCTTGTCCTTGTTTGGTTGCAGGATTGGGCTAGGGTACTAAACATAGGCTATGGACCAAATCGTGTCATGAAGGTGACATGCTTAGAGCATGGGGTGGAGAGAACAACAAGTACTGCATTTGTGCTCCTTTGCACTTTTTATGTGCGCTCGGATTCTCCGCTGGAGATACGGGTGATGATGACCACTATATATTATATTATTATCAGGCGGACCTCCGGCGTTCGAAAGACGACGTGCCTTTTTAGGCCCCTGGATCTCCAAAAGAGAACCATGCCAAATCCCAGTTTTTAGCCAGATAGCTCACTTGTGGAAAAAGTTGTTCTTAACTGCATTCACTTAGACGGTTAGGCGACCCATTGAATATTTATTTCAGTATTTTATTGGTTTGCTTTTATGTATCTTGTTATGTCCTTCAGAGGACCTGGCCCTTCCAGGTGTATTTGTTCTTGAGTATTCGCAGGAGCGCAGATTCGGATGGTTACATATGTTCCGAGGATGTCTTCTCTTTGAGCCGTGATCGATAGCTGGTATTCTTATATTGTGTTAGTTGTGTTGTACTTTTATTATATTTACTTTTTCATTCGAGTTGGTAGTGGATTTGTTTCCATCCAACTATCATCTTTGATACTTCTTATTGACATCTAGTTTCATAGATACTGGTTATTTAATTATATTGATTTTCGTGGATGAGATTTAGATTATACCCTGTGACTTATAATACATTTTATACCACTGGTGGATTTGATATTCATATTACAGCGTACGTATGGATTTGGTTTCTATATATTGGAGTTGCCTTATCCATGCGGCTGGCATGCTTACGTGTCCTAATCTTACGTATTTTTGGGACTGGGGCATGACATAAGGCTACGCCTAAAGCCGACGACGACGACGGCAACAGCAGCAGAAGCGGCATCAGCAATAGCAGTAGCGAAGACGAGCGCGTGCACCTACGCCTTGCCGCCGACCCCGCGTGCGCCTCCGCCTCCTCCCCCGTCTCCGCCTCCGCCTCCTCCTCCCGCTCCTCCGCCTCGTCCCCCCTTCCGGCCTCCACGCAGCCCCCCTCGTGTCACCTCTCTTAACCCTCCCTTCCGGACTGTCAAAATTTTGACAGTCCTAAAAAATTAACATATTTTTTTAGGACTGTCAAAATTTTGACAGTCCTTCCAATTATTAGGACTATCAAAATTTTGACAGTCCTTTCAATTGGTAGGACCATCAAAATTTTGACAGTCCTAATTATAAAAAAATCAATTGGAAGTGGACAGTCTGGTAAATAATTTTTTGGAGTGGCAAACTTGTAATTATCAATGGTAAAAATTTGAACTGTCATGTGTCATTTTTGTACTGCCTTTATCAAGAGCCTTAATCGAGTAGAGTTTAACTGCCTTTAGGAGTGTAAGAAAGTTGGATGAAAACATTGTGTCATAGTCGTAAGCAATAATACGATATTATTCAAATTTTATTTATTTATTTATTTAAGCATCTCTTAAGTTTGATGTTTTTTCAATAAGATATTAAGTTTTATAATAAAGAAATATATTTAATAAATATAGTTTGTTGTATTTTAATTCATATATGTTTGTTTGCATAAAAGCCATGGGTTAATTTTTTGAAATTACATAAATCACCTACCACCTATGCTTGGCATGTGTCATGGTATGAAGCCCTAAGGGCCATGTGGCTTCTTTTAGTAATCCTTAGTCACCTTTGCATTTAAAATAATGTATATTTATCAAATATAAGAAAGTAAGGAAAGAGAGAGCAACAACCTCTCTAAAACACCATATCTCTCTCTCTCGGGCCTTCTCCCAACCCCCTTCTCCATCTCCACCCTCTTCTCCATCCTCCTCTCCCCACCTTTAGTTGTTGCGGCTACTGCCGTTGCCGCGGCCGCTGCTCCAGCGCCGCGCGCAGGCGTGCATCCCGCCGTCCGCGGCTGCGCACCCCCCCCGCCCGCACACGTCCCCACCGGCCGCTTAGCCGTCGGCCACCAAGCTCCGGCGACCCCTGACCCGTACCACCGGCTTCCTCCATCTTCCTCCTCTGATTTTCTCTCAAACTCTAGGTATAATTTGTATTTCCCTAATTCTTTCCAATTTCAAACCTAGGTTAGATCTTAAATTTGGATTATATGATTATAAAATTCTGAAATAATTATATTTGGGGAAGAATATAGGAAATCAAGGATCGATTTTAATTTGGAAAACCTAACCAAGGCAAGCCCTCCTCCTTGACTCTCAATTCTTCCTTTCAAGTTGTTTGTGTTTATAAAGTGTTTGTCCAAATATCCCTTCCAACTACTATTTCAGAAATTCATATTATACATCCATAGTGTGCAAGTCCTCATCTTCCCTTTCCAATTTAGTTATGTCCATTAATCTAACATATTATTTGGTGTAGTTAAATATTGGGAACTCATGTTTCAGAATTTATATATATATATATATATATATATATATATATATATTAGGACACGATATGAAATGTATTGATACTAGGTGATAAAATTATGTGTGTGCTATGTATATGTTGGGTTGTTTGAATAATCGTGTTTGTATATCTAGGTATGCACATTTATATGAAAAATCCTATAGACATAATTATAATATATAAATTTTATTGTTACATCTTTATACTTGAGGGGTTCAAGTGGTAATCGACTCAAAGAATGAAGTATACAAGCTAAGACCCAAGAGTTTCGATTTTGGGTTGGAGTTGTTTTGTATAATTTGGACTAGTCCAATTATTGACGAAATGCGGTACGGGTTCTAGCATAGGACATAATATGGACAACAAATTAGGATTGGGTTTTATAATCATTGGTTATGTAGAAACATTGATGATTCATGTAATATTCATATGTATATGTATATTGGCCACACGAATGGATGAAGATCTTTATAAGTGAAATAATTAGAGGAGTATATAGTTATTAGACGTATACAAAAATTTACTTCTATAAAGACGTGTTAAAATAGAAAATTTAGACTCTAAAAAACCATTTTCATTTACATAGAAAATTTATATATGATACTTGAATTAGTTAAAATGATCAATACCTTACAAGTAATGTCATAAGAATGATGTAGTCATTTCTTGAAAATAGATTTGTTACTAATGATTACTTTGTGTTGTCTTGCAAATAGCCAGCAAATTGCCAAGCCAAATATATATATACATAGCAAATTACCAAGGTAAGAAGACTCTCTTACTTAAAGATGTTAATATTGTTAAAAGGAAAAAATATAAACTACGTGTGTACCGGTGTTGAGAGTTGCTCCACCGAAGGGGTCGGCAAACCCAGGAATGCTACGGAGGGTTGCTCCGGGTCATATATATAAAACTGTTAAATTTTTGAAAGCCAAAATACAAAGGAGACTATGCCGAAATTTTTAAGAAATTCGGGAGTTAACCAATATTTCGATATCCAGAAATATTGCCGATATCCCTAACCCTAAACGTTAGTTGATATTTTTTGTGACAGACCACCGACAACTATAAATTAACTAGGGGACGATTAGTAAGAGTCCAGGATACGTAGGACACGGACACAAGTCACTCAATAAAATTTAAAATATAGATTCCTGATAATCTGCTCTATATAAATAATGTTCCTGGAATTTGTGTTTTGATAACTTGACACCTGCATCCTAGATTGTGAATAAGACGAAAAGTATGTATATTGTTTTATCCTGGAAATGCATTGTTACATAAATAATAGTAAATGTGATATACAGAGCAGAAACTTAAATACAAGATAATAGAATAAGGATTGTTTGTAGATTTAGGCTAGAAAGCATTGGACGGGGGAGAACAACATAAATACCACCTACGAAATTCCGCAACATAATAACAATATATAAATGATCAGCAGTTAAGCTCTTTCGTAAGGCCTTACGAATTGAGTGTGTGAGGCTTAGCTCACTTTCCTGTTTAGACCCGAGAGAGGCTGGACCAGATTATAACCCCGTGCCATCCTGTTCAAGTCACATGTACCTGAATATAAATACACCTACTTCGATTCAAAACCATCGAATAGGTGAATTAAAGAATTAATTTAAGCCCATGAGGGCAGGACCAGATTCTAAGCACCGTGCCACCAAGTTACAGCCTTATCCCTGGTATACGGGATTGTTGGCGGGAAACTAGTTAAAGTAGTTATTTAAAGGTTGTTCTCCAAATTGTATCATCATCATTTAGGAAACTTGTCTGTGTTTGTGATTGCGATTGATTGTTGATTTCTTAGCTATGATACACTGCTTGCTAGTCAGCTGTTACGTAAGCTGCTCCGATGACGTGATTCATTTCCTTGTCCTTATTTGGTGTAGGGGTGGACTACCATGCTGATGACAGGTTACGAAATTCAGTTGACAAAGTAGATGTTGATAGATGTTAGATGTTATACGGTAAACTGTTGTTCGTTAATGCATTATGCTTAATAATTATGATGATAACTGTGATTGTGATTATAATTGTAATAATTATGAGTATGACTTATTATGACGTAGGTATAAGGCGAACACTGAGAAATTCACTAGAGTAAAATCTAGCCAGAATCGTATTTTAAGTTAACGCATTAATTACTTTGAATTATCCAGTTCCTTTACTCCGGAATTTCGAGAATCCTAATTCTTCTCAGATTCTCAATTTATTTTATTTTACTTCCGTCTTTGACTGAGGACTTGCATGTCGTTTGACGACCTAGTATTGTTCACTAGTTTTTGTAGCAATGTCAAAGGAAGCTGCTATCAAATATTGAAGAATAGTTGGAGAGCAAGAACGTGATGCTACTTTTTTAGGAGATCTACCGAAACCAGATTGTTCTTATTTTTTTTAAAGGTATAATTGTATTGTTACATATATTGGGTAAGTGGTTGTAATCGGGTAGAATAGAATTTTTTATTTTAGAATATTTTGAAATCAACTGTTATTTAATATATTATGCACCATGTGACCTGTTATAATCATATCTAAAAAAAATCTTACGGGCGACAATCGCAAATACGGGTACCGGTGTATTCGTTTGGTGGGTAGCTTGGGGATGATGTTACGTACCCGGCTCACTGTATTTTGAAAAGCGGGACGTGACACATTGAATATTCAGACTTTGGGGTTTTATAAGGTTTGTGATAAAGGCACTACAAAAAATACTTGGAGCTACCCCAGTATTGGGGTTAGCCCATTAATGAATGAAGTTGACTCATACTAGCCCAAATATTACCCATACTAGCCCAACCTCACCCCAAACCCCCCAAACCTCCACCACCACCCAACCTTGGCCGGAGCACTCCTCCTCCACTCCTTCCATTTGAAACCTAAAATTTTGCAATCTCCATCTGCTCAAATTCCAACCATTAATCGATGGCTCCTAAACTCTCAAAAGAATCAAGGTACAATTCTTCCTCCTCCTTGTCCTTCTCAAAATTTTTTATTTTTTATTGCATTTTGAAAATTTTCCAAAAAATTTCTTTCTAATCTTCGTTAGAGGCTTAAAATTATAGTGAAATAAGCGAAAATAGGTTTTGGATGTAGTTTCGACGTATTTCTGGAGTCTCGAACCCGATTTTAGGGTATACAAGTTCAAAATTCCTCGAACGCTCGAGACAGAAACATGCCGGACTGTAGACATTTCTACAGTCCTATATACATTGTGGACTGTTGAAATATCTGCAGCCCTTTATGTATAGAGGACTGTAGAAATTTCTACAGTCCTATATAGGACTGTAGATATTTCTACAGTCCTGAATGTTCAATTAATTTTGGGATGTTAAAATATATATCTTCTTTGTCTTATAGTCACGACCCTCAAAAGGGCCTTGAGGATGAAGGTATCATAAGAAGATGCCCCACTACGTCGATGCGTAAGGAACGCAATATTGAGCGTGCTATTAAGACAGCCCTCACTATCGTCGACCCCGAGGCACCCCCTCAAGTTAGGAAACGTAGATGGAAGAAGACTGTAACCCGTTCGAAGAGACGTGCTCCTAGTACTTCTAGTTCTTCTTTCTCCTCCGATGAAGATATACCAACCATCCAAAATCGGCCAACTGATGGTTCAGGACCTTCTCAGCATGCAGATAGTCCAGTCGAGACTCGGGCACCAACCCTCGAAAACTGGCCTACTGATGGTTCAGGACCTTCTCAGCAGCCAGATAGTCCAGTCGAGACTCGTCCAAACGGTTGCTCTATGTTGCCGTCGATCGAGAACCATATTGCATACTAAATATGGAGCAATCCGATAAGTACATTATGTTATGATAATTTTATATATAGTTCTAAGTTCATCCAATTATTTATAAATAACTATATTTTATATATAGTTATAAGTTCATCCAATTGTTTACTTTTCAGGAGAGTTCCCGTATGTTAACAGTGTCAACCACGACAAAAAATGCAATACATGGGGGTTTGAATTTTTCGGAGACGGGTCAAGGCTAAAATCAATCCCACCGGTTTACAAAATTTGGGTAACTACTCATATACGACGGTGGACAATGCACTCATATCAGCATTTGTAGAACGATGGCATCCAGAAACCAATACTTTTTATCTCCCAAAAGGGGAGTTAATGATTACCCTAGATGACGTACATCATATATTGGGACTTAGGGTTGATGGTCGAGTCATGATGAATCACACTTTTGACGAATCGAGCATTAACTTTTACGACCATATCGTGGATTATGTATCAGGCTGTCTGGGAGTTGATGCGATGAGTTTTATAACCCTTCGAGACTTCAAGAAGTCGTACGGACTTTCTTTAAAATATTTGGAGGAGACATTCGATGATCCGGACCCCGAAGTGGATAATAGCGATAATGTGGTCCGTGGATATATGCAGTTCATCTTAGGGGCTGTCGGCATTCCGGATAAATTCCGGATAAGTCTGGAACATTGATACATGCTAAATATCTCTTGAATTTTGACGACATAGACATGGTGGGAGAAATATCTTAGGGAAGCGGTATACTAGCATACCTTTACCGCGAGCTTGGTGCGGCATCCCGCGTCGGTTCCAAGATAATATCTGGATGCCAGACTCTACTCCATGTAAAGATATATCTTTGTCAACTTGTATACATAATAGAAAATTTTCTTGTAAATTTTTTGACTAATTTTTTTAACTTGATTACGTGAAGTCATGGATATATGAGCACTTTTCAACCCTGAAGCGGGCTAAACTTAACCGAGGGTATGACGAGCACCTTCCTAGAATGTGCAGATGGAAGCCAACTAAGGAAGATGCCAAACGTCCACACACATTGGCCGTCCTACGGAATGTACTTGAAGATATGACGATAGAAGAGGTGAATTGAGACATAATTTTTTTTATGTTTGGTAATAATT